>VXAX01004666.1:177292-220713 GCA_013399835.1 Leptocoma aspasia
TAACTGCCCTTGTTTGGGTGGGATTTGGAGTTTTTTTTTTTTTTAACTTTTCTAAAATCTGTATTAAAAATCTGCTAAAAGATGAACAAAGGCAGCTGCTCTGAGTTCTGAGACACCTTTGGCTGGGAGCAGCACCTGGGGCAGGCATGGCTGTGGGTCTGAACAGATTTGGCAGCTTTGGGGGCAAGGTTTGGGCAGGTTTGGAGCGTGGGCAGAGGTTGGAGCTTCCCCTCTCTGTGGGATCCACATTTGGGAGTGTTTGCTGAGCTGTCTCTGGGTGCTGCCTGTGAATTTTGCAACAAGTGTGGCTGTCAGACCCCAGGCACTGTAACACTTTGGGTTTCCCACTGGAGTTGCATTGATGGCTGATCTTTACCCCTAAAAATCCCCCAGGGGCTCATCCTCACCTCCTTTCCCCTTCCCATCTCTGCTTATCCAAAGCTCCTCTAATATTTAAATCTCTCCCTAGGCCCCCAGCACAGAGTGATGCACTGATAGACTCTGAGCCAGGTCTTCATTTGTATCACAGGGGCAGTGAAAGAAAAAACACTGAACTTCTTCCAAAAAGAGCAAGAAATGGGCAAGAAAAATAAAAAACCAGGTGCCCAGGATCCTGCTCCTAGGCTGGTTTGTGCTCAGGAGGTAAAGAAAGTGATTTACAAAGTGGCCCTGCTGTAAAAGCTGTGCCAGCACTGCGTGGCTTTGCCTTTCCTCGTGTCCCCTTCCCCTCCAGCCTGGCTGTCCCCAGCTCTCTGCTCCGAGGCACTGCCAGGGTGGCACAGCCTGGCCTCACTGGTGGCCCTGGCTGGCCCTGGTGGCAGCTGGGGCAGGGGGGATCAGAGCCCAGCCGTGCTGGGGTAGCTGAGCTGATGGCTTTAGTGCTCTGCACCCTCACAGCCATTCCTTCAGATTTTCCCAGGGGTCAGGTTGATAATGAAGGGATTAATTTAATTCCCCCATCCCTCCTGCAGCTGCTGTGTGCCTGCTCATCTGGTGGTGTTTTTATTGGTGTGATTCAGGCTCTGCCCAGGGTTGGAGCCCAGGAAATCCTTGGGCTGGGGGTGTCCCCATGGGCTGGGGGCTGGGGGGTGCAGCCTCTGACCCTTCCCACTGCCCCTGGCTGGACAGGAATGAAACACCCAATAAATACTGCAAACCCAAAGATAACTGAAAATGTTTTGACTTCGGTGGAGTGGCCCAGTGCAAAAGTCACCTCCCCCTAGTCCCACTGCAAGGCTCAGGCCCAGCCCTGTGCCCTGGGGGTCCGTGGGTGATGCCCCAGGAGCAGCACAACTTCTCCTGTGGGTCTGTGGGTCTGTCCCTGCCCCAGGGAGGGAGGGAGGGCACGTTCCCAGGCCAGTGTTGGGGACAGGGACGTGCGTCCTGCGAGGCAGAGGGTGGCTGGTAACTGAGGAGCACGTTAGTATTGCTGGCTGCAGCTCCCCTGCCTCCCAGCAGCCCTTGGCAGTGGGTGGCTGCAGATTTTTTCCCTCAATTCTATCCCAAACCTGCTTCAGATTAAAAACAAACGCTGTTGCATATCAGTTTGTCAGTCACTCTAGACCTAATCTCCCAAAATAATCTTTTGCCAGCCCTCCTCCTCCCCCCAAGATGGGCAATAATTGTTTCAAGACATGTCAGCCTTTGTTTAAAGCGAGGTTTGTGTTTTCCTGAGGCTCATGTTCTTGGAAGGGAAAGGAAAGAGGTGCTGAGCAAGGACTGACTGCAGGGAGAGGTGGCTGGGGAGAGAGGAGAGGGTGATTTGGCAGCTCTGAGCTGCTGGGGACAATTTTCTGCTGGGGTGGGAGAGCAGGGGTGGTGAGTCTGGGCAGGCTGAGGGGAGCTCCAAACCCCTGCAGTGCCTTGGGCACAGGAGAGGGATCTGTTTTCCCTTGCTCCTGTCTAAACAACCAAGTCCATTTCCCATCAGTGCTGGAAAATAATCCCTCCCACTGATTTTTACATATTTGGACTCAATATTAGTCCACCTCAATTCTCTGCTGGTAGATCTGAATGTCAGTGCCCAGGAGGCTCCTCCTGTGCCATGTGCACGTCACACCTGTGCTCCTGGGTCCCCTGCTCGTGGCTGTGCAGGGTCAAGGCTCAGGGTCTGACACTCTGCTCTCCTGAGCCCTGGCAGCAGCTGGAAATGCCTTTTGGGAATGCATTTCCCCCCAAAAAATGTGGCTTTTTATGTCAGCGCTGCCATGGAGAAGGAGGTTTTTAAAGGGAATCAAATGCCAAAACATTAAAGGAGTTTAATCCAACTATAAGAAGTAATTTTTAGAAAAGCAGAGCTTGCTAGCTTTGCAGCCCCTGTGTTTTTTGGAGGGTTGCTCTCCCAAATCAGCCTTTCCCCACCTGGGTGTGTCCCTGTGTGTCCCTGGCAGTGCAGGCACACGTGGTCCCCACGTGCCAGGCAGATAAACATTGCCAAAGTGCCCTGGGACCTGCCAGACACCCCAGGGCTGTCGAGTTCTTGCCTGGCTGTGCTGCTCCTGCTGGCTCTGCTCATGACAGGGAGACTGGCAGCGCTGGGAATTGGCCCCCACTCCCAGCAGGAATTGCTTTGTGGGCTCTTCTGGCAGCCCGAGCATCTGGGACACGTTGGTTCACAAATGTGATAACAGCTTATCAGGGAATTGTGGTTTGGATTACAGCAAAATCCCAGAATGAGCAAATCCCTGCTTAATCTGGAGGGCTCTGTCAGCCTGCCTGGGGATTCTGAAAGGAAAATGGAGCTGGCAGAAGTTTCACGTGCCCTCTGGGAACTTTCTCCCAACTCGCATCCCGTTAGGATAACAAAGTAAAAATATTTCATTGGTCCCTCCCTCCTTATTTCTGGGCCTCCCTGCATTTGGATTTTCCACTTTTTGCTTCTCCTGGTGGTGCTGCTCAGTGCTGGGGCCTTTGTGCTGCTGGGTAGAGACGAGGTTTGAAACATTAAATTCAGGGGTGGGCTCAGCTCCACATCCCACCCACAGATCCGAGGGTCTGGGGGAGAACTGGAGCGTCCAGGGGCATCTGCCAGAGCCAGGAATTTCAACTCCACCTTAAATGAAGGGCCTGGGAGTGTTGGAGCTATAATGCTCTGCTGGAATTGCCAACTGGACTGTTAAATAGCTGTGCTTTGGGATATTTTTAATGCATGGGCTTGCTGTGCTGGGTTTTAGCTGGTGTTCAGTGGCCCTGGGAGAGAAGCAGGACAAGTTTGACCTCCTGTCCCTCCAGCCCCACGAGGTGTCCCCTAGGCTGGCTGCTCCACATGAAGCAGATAAGTGGGCTGTGGACCAGGGGAGTTGATGTTGCTGCTGGTGGAGGTGGGAGCAGGGAGGCACAGCCAGGTGAGATGCAGAGACTTCACTCTGCATTCCCACGCTTTGGGCATTCCCTCTGAGCCCAAACCTGCTCTGCTGAGGGCTCTGTGAGCTCACAGAGCCATCACCCCAGCTCTGGTGACACCATTTGGAGACAAAACCCCACAGGGTCCCCAGCATCTTTCACCATGGCACCTGCAGGAAGCTGCTGGCTGGAATGGCCCAAACAAATTATTTTCCTTGCCCTGCCACTGCTGAAGCTCTTTGTGTGCCTGAGCTAAGGTGGAGCATCCCAAAGAGGAGCAGGCAGACTCCTCACCTCACCCCACCTTCCCAGACCCTGCTGGCTGCTCCTCTGCATTATTCAGAACCGTGGGGGGATGAGATTTGCATTCCTTACGGCACCGTGAGATCTCTGATCCCCTTTGGGGGGAGATTACACGAGATTGCAGCGAGGCTGGCAGGGAAATTGCTGGAAATTGCACCTATCATGGCAAGGACACGTGGCTGTGCAGGCAGAGCTGCTCCCAGGGCTGCTCCAGGAAAGGGACGGGAGCAGGAGAGGGACAGGGAGGGGGGAAAAGGGGCTCTGTGACCCAGGGACACTCGAGGTGATGGTGTTCCATCAGAGGGCAGCTGATCTGAGCAGGAGGTGGTGGAATGGGAGGCCAGGTAGCACTTTTCCTGGGAGAAGGAATGGGAGAGGAAGGTGGACAGGGCACAGGTGGGATTTGGCTGTTGAAATCTTGAAGGGAAAACAGTGTGGGATCACGCAGGGCTCTGCTGTGAGCAGCTTCCCCTCAGATCCCAATTAACAGGAGCAAACACAGGCCCTGCACGGAGCACAGGATACATGTGTTGGTGTTTAATTACATCCCAGCAGCCAGGCCTGCTCCAGGCAGCGCAGTGACACCCAGGGCCACACTTAATTCCAAAACACCTTGATGGATTTATTAAAGAGAGCCTGCATCCTCTCTGTGCCAGCAGCGTGGCAAGCTGCAGGCGGGTCCCCATCCCTGCATCCATGGGGACCCTGTGCCACCACCATGTCCCTGTCGTGTCCCCCTGCCCAGCTCTCTGCTGTCCCTGCACTCCCAGCTCTTTGCTGGGGCTGTCCCTGCACCCCCAGCTCTTTGCTGGGGCTGTCCCTGCACTCCCACTTCTCCACAGCTTCTTGGAAGGGACATCAGGGCCTGGCCAGTCCCACTTTCCTTTTACCGTGCACCCAGCACGAGGAGCTGCAGTTTTACTGGAGCAGAAAGAGCACCTCTGCCAGCTCCTCTTTCTTCCCTCCTTCTGCCTCTTGCTGCTCAAGCTTTTTGCTGGGATACCAGCAGGGACCTGGGCATTGTTTATTGATTCTGCAGCAATACAGATCAAATCCCTCCACCACAGTGCTGGTGTTCCCTGCCCACAGCCCCCGAGAGCGGGCACTGGGAGGGAAATGAGGGTAAACTTTATCTCCATTCTACAGCCGGACAGGAGGACACAGGGACGTGCCCGAGGCTGTACAAAGATTCCTGGAGCTGCTCAGGACCTCAGAGCCCCCAGCTTCTGTCCTGCTGCAGGGGAAAAGCTGTCACAGTCCCCTCCCCCCCCCCGACAAGCCCTGTGTCCTTGACTCGTGGCCAAAGGTCTTTAATGCGAGCCCACCCCAAAGCCACAGCGAGTGCCAAACCTCTGTGGGAGCAGCAGCGTCCCCAGTCTGGGCTGGGCTGGAGCCAGAGCTCCTGGGCAAAGGCTTTGTGTCCCAGCCCAGAGCCCTGTGCTCCCCCTGAGCTCCCCTGTGTCCCTTGTGTCCCCTGTGTCCCCTGTGTCCCCTGAGCTCCTCTGGCACCACAGCTGCTGCTGCAGGGATGGCTCTGCAGATCCCCACAGAAGGCTGCCTTCTCCAGAATCCTTCCTGGCTGTCTCCACTGCAGGAATCCAGATGGTTATTTTATTTTTCATCTTTCACACAGTCTGCTCGTGCCAGGCTCAGTGTGGAAGGGCTGGCAAACCTCTGCTCGCATCAGGCAGGGCTGAGAAACTTTGGGGGATTTGGATGCCTGCTGGATGTGCAGAGGGCTTTACCCTGAAGCTGCAGGCCAAGCTGTGAGTCAGGGCTGGTGTCACATAACAGCAGTGTGTGCTTTCAGGCCGGTTTTCAGAGTTCAGGTAACACAAACCCAGTGCAGCTGTTTTAATCTTGGGGCAGTGTCAACATCTGGGCTCCCCATCCCTGCAAGTGTTCAGGGCCAGGCTGGATGGGGCTCTGGGTAAGCTGGGGGAGTGGAATGGCCCCCCACCACGGCAGGGGGTTTGGAATGAGATGATCTTTAGGGCCCCTGCCAACCCAAACCATTCCGGGGTTCTGTGATGTGCGGCAAAGACAACTTCAGCATCAATGCAGGCTGCATTATCTGGCTTTTAAGCAGACACTGGACATGGAGAAGCTTTTGTGTGAGTGAGAACTGGAGGTCCTGACCCCAGCATTGTCCCCCAGACCTCTCCTCTAAGGAGGACAGGCAGATCAAGAGCCCCGAGCAAGAGATGGAGCTGGAATCCCGCGGTAAGCACGGAGCCTTTGGATGCAGCCTGGATCAATTGTGAAGGCTTTGCCCCCTCGCTGTGTAAAACATCCAGAGCAAATGTAGAGTGACAGGAAAGGGGTCAGTGGTCTGGGTCACCACTGAGGTGCTGGAGGAGATAATCAGACCCTTTTCTTTCCAGTTCAGTGGCTGCCAAAAACACCGGAGCGCCTCACAAAAGTGCGGGGCCCAGCCAAGCGTGAGCACTCAGAGGGGCCAGCGCTGGAGGAGCCCGCTGTCCCCACCCCGAGTGCCACCAGGAGCTCAGCCCTCGCTCACTTGGCTCTGCTCCACGGGGTGATGACCATTTGGGGTTTGTGAGTCGGGGCGTGAAACGTGAGCGGTGCCCCGCCTCACCTGGGAGGTGACAAACTTCTCCTGGGATGCTTTTGGGAAGTGTTTCGTGGTCCCTGGGGGACCAGGGCGGGCTGGAGCAGCCAGCCTGGATTAGCACTGCTGTTAATAGAGCTTGAGAGCATCTCTGCTCCATATGGGGCTGGGAAAAGCCATAAAATGAGGTGATTTAAGAAGGGCAGACCCCACTAACCCCGCTCTAAGGAGTTTCTCTCCAAAGCTCTCCCAAGGAACATTTTGGAGTTTGCTGCTGTTTAGTTCAAACCTTCCTCCCCAAACAAGGCTTTGGTGCTGATTGCATCTCCAAAAAGGCTCCCTGCCAGGGATATTTTGACAGAAAGTGTGATAAAATATAACACAGCAGATACCGTCCCCCTTGCAATTTATAATTTTATAACTTGATGGGATTGATTCTACATCATGTTATGGCACATAGGATAGATCCTGTCCTCCTGCTTGCTGTTTCTTTGCACACATCATGAGCAAACCTTTGAACAAATCTGCTTGTATCTGAAAAAGGCTTGTGGCTGGCTTTGAGCTAATCAAGTTCTCGTCTCCAGCATCTTCCCCTCACTTTGTCCCCAGATGATCTCACAGTTATCCCGACTTTCTCAAAAGCACAAAATAAAACACTTTCTGTGAGAGCTGCAATTGCTTCTGACAACTCAATGGCTCTTTGGAATTTGGGAAACCACAAAAAAAAAAACCAAAAACCTCCCAGGCTCCTCAGTTCTGCTCCAGATCCCTTCTCCATCTCTTCCCTGTCATTTACACCCCGTGGAGTGGGTGGGAATGGTGGGAGTGAAATGCTGGTTCAGGAGCTTGGGGATAGGTGGGGTTTGGAGGCACGCAGACAATTCAGCAGTGATAATCAATGGGATTTGGGCATTTTTGGGAATCTGTCTTCGCTGCTTGCTGGGCATTTGTGCAAATGCTCAACAGCTTGAGACAGGAGATTTTTTCCCCGCTCCCTCTCCCTGTCAGCTTTTATTTGCCTTCTGCTGCCCTCCCGCACAATCCATAAGCCCTCCTCTTTTGCATGATTGTCTCAATTTGCATTTCCAGCAGATCCACTGACATTTGGCTGGACTCTGGGTGAAACACTCCTTGAAATTAGCCTGCACGTTGAGTTTGTTCTGGGAAGATAAGAAGGGAAGTGGCAGGGGGGCCTGGGGGGAATTACACATGTGAAACTGCACTGGGAAAGGAGCACCAACAGTCAGACTCCAGGCCAGCAGTATTTCTCTGGGATTTGTTTGGGAAGCAGAATTTGTCACCGTGGGCAATGGACTCGTCTCCCTCACCCCAGTGGCTTCCAATCCCAGCACAAGCCCGTCTGAGGAAGCCAAAGGATAAATTGTCTGCTCGCCTGCTCTGGAGTTGCTCTGTAGTGCTGGCAATGTGAGACTGAGGAGGAATTTTAATTTCATGCTGTGTAAGAAGAGTGCATGCAACAGTAGCAGCCGTATGGATTTTCATATGAATAGAGTACAGTATTCATAACAGGGCAGCAGTGTTGTCCCGCAGGTTTGCATTCTTCTCCTTTCTTTGCTCTTCTCACATTCCCCTCGCTGTCCACCCATCCTCACACTTGCTGAAATGGAAAGTATGTCCTTGCCAGATGGGTGTACAAAGTGATGAGCCTGTTTCTCAGTTAGATGGCAATTGGCTTCAGAGACCTTTTGTTGCTTTAATTTCTGTGCAATCCAAGTGCGAGTCTGTTTTGCTTGAGAGGGAACATTTTTTAGCCTGGTGCCTCTCTTGCTCAGCTTTGAGGGTATCTAAGCACGAGCACTTTGCAGACAGTGGAGCCCATTAATGCTGCTCTGTCTCGAGATCTCTCTAAAATAACAGGACTTAAATCACTTGCTTGGAGGGGGAAGGCAGGTCCTGGGAATGATTGATCTGCAGGGATGTGCTGTGTGGGGCTGGACTGGGTACTTCTCACCCCTTTCTCCTTCCTGGTGATCTCTTTAGTCCTCACCCAAGAGCTGAAGTCACCTCAGCAGCAAAGAATTTGGTTTGTAAAACGTGTCACGCTTTGTTCGGGGGAGGTTTTGTTTCATTTGATTTTAAAAATTCCTCTGTATTTGTTAGGGAAGGAGCCTGTAGTGATTTTTCTTGAGGCTGCTGATCTAATACATTCTGCAGAGCCATAAAATATGCTTTAGATAAACTTCTCCTCTGAACATCTGTGAGGAGCACTGCTCCTTTCCATGCTAAACTGGTCGTTAACACACCGGCACATCCCAGCACGTCTGTCAAACCCAATCAGTTTTGCCAGGTAGGGCAGGTGGATAAATCTGTCTGCTCTTTCTGATATCCCTGCATGGTAGGAAAAGGCATGAATGGGGGAAATCCTTTTCCTGGCTGCTGGGGAGGTGTGTGCGTGCAGCGGGAGGCGAGCGGAGAAATCGCGGCATTGTCGGTGCAGAGCGAGCCTGGAGGCTGAGCTGGGGAAACGTGGCTGGAGAAGGGGTTTGCAGCAATGCAAGTGATTTTCTCTGCCACCCTCGTCTGTCCCTTTGACAGCTGCTGGCAGCACGCTGAGCTGGAGCCCAGCAGCGCCGGATCTGGCTCCGAGCATTCCCTGCCAGCCAGTGGGAAAGACAGAGAAACCCGGCGGCGTCTCCAGATGGACCTTGCCTGGCCACCCCTGCCTGGCCACCCCTGCCTGGCCATCCCTGGCCATCCCTGCCTGGCCACCCCTGCCTGGCCATCCCTGGCCATCCCTGGCCACCCCTGCCTGGCCACCCCTGCCTGGCCATCCCTGCCTGGCCACCCCTGCCTGGCCATCCCTGCCTGCCCATCCCTGCCTGCCNACCCCTGCCTGTCCATCCCTGCCTGGCCATCCCTGCCCATCCCTGCCCATCCCTGCCTGTCCATCCCTGCCTGCCCACCCCTGCCTGCCCATCCTTCACAGCCCTGGGCTGCTCAGGGCTCCACTCCACTGCCACACTGCTCCTTGGTAGGGAGAGAGTGGATATGTTGGACATTAGGAAAGGTTTCTTCACTGGAAGAGTGGTCAGACACTGGAACAGCTCCCCAGGGGAGTGGTGGAATCACCACCCCTGGAAGCGTTCACCAAAGGAGTAGAGGTGGCACTGTGACGTGGTTCGGTGGGCACGGTGGCATTGGTTGAAGGTTGGGCTTGACCTTGGAGGTCTTTTCCAGCCTGAATGCTCCACAGGAGAGGGGACAGCAGCTTTGGCCATGGCCCCCCAGCCCCGGGCTAAGCCTGGTGACAGATGTGTCCCAGCAGGGATGTGACACACTCCAGGCAGTTGGGTTTAATGGTTCCCTTCATGGCTCAGATTGATACAGCTGGCAAACACATTAAAGAGTCCAGCAGCAAAGCAGAAACCATAATTAATAAAATACAGATTTTCATCTGAAATCATTGCCTGAAATAGCTCCCTAATAGAGGGGGGGATGGCTGTGAGGGGACAGTGAGAGTGTGTCCTGCCTGGGCACATCCCTTCAGCCAGGGGACCAAGGACTGAGCTCCACCAGTGCCCCCAGCACCCTCCAGACACCCAGTGATGGGGAGCAGCCCAGCAGAGCCCTGGCAGGGCAGGGAACACCACCAGCTCTGAGCCCTAAAGAACAAGTGCCTGTCTGGATAATTCTAGGAAAATCCCACCAGCCTACAGACCAGATCAGACAATTCCCACCAAAACAATGGTGAACTCACAGTCAGGCTCAACCAAATAATTCCATGGGCTGTGCCTGCTGAATGTGGTGAGTTCCTCTGAGGGCTGGTGGGTTCTTCCCCAGGGTAATTCCAGGAGATGCTGCCATGGCCTGAGAAGGCAGAGGCTTCCCAGGGTATCTCTGAGGGTTCCTCTCGTGCCCTGAGAAGGGACAGGTTTGTGCCTGGCAGGAGCTGGCATTGCTGCCTCTCCTCAGCCCGGCTTAGAGAGGCTGTTAAGGAGCAGTTTCAAGTGCAGGCTGAGAGGGAAGCTAAAGTGACCGATAAAGTCTCTCTTCAGCACTTGTAGAGCCTTTGGGATCCTCTTATAAATCAAAGCCTGCAGGTAGACTCAGGTGTTGGAGCACAGAGCCACAAACAGCATTAATGAGGCTGTGGAACATCATCCCCGCCGCGGCAGAAGCAAAGGGGAGGGTGTTTCATCTTGCAGAGCCTGTGACTCTAATGATGGTGCAAGTCCTTCAGAAGGAAAAAAGGGACAGTCTGGGGAAAAGGACCTTCTGGGCTGGCTCGTTCCCAAAGATCCAGGAGCTGCTCATGTTGCCTGCCTGCTAATTGGAGTTGGCTGTAACTGATTTAGAAAGCGATGGCCCTAGGGAGCTGAGATTGTTGTTTGTGTTTGTCTGGGATTAAATACAGATGGAATTAAAACGAAGGGGGGAAAAGAAACCCCCACAACAAACCCTCGATTCCAGGAGGAAGCTTTGATGGAATAAATTCCTGCAGCTGGAAGGGAGCAGGTCGGGGTCTCGGTGCCATTCCCATGGAAGCACCAGGGAAACAATGAAAGGGTAGAGACAGAAATAGAAAGCAGAAAGATGAGTGGACCCTGATGAAAGGAGTCGTATTAATAATGAAAACTGGAGGGTTTGAAGCTGCTTTAGAATAAATTTTCAAGGCACAGAACCCCTCGGGAGCAGGGGCTTTGGAGGCTGCTGCAGCCCTTTGGTGAAGGCACAAACCACAGCACTCCAGATGCTCAGAGCAGGACCCAGCTCCCAGCCAGGCTCTGGGAGCACAGACTGCAGGAAGAGACAGGGAAATACCTGGTGGGTTGGGCTGGCCAGGCCAGGGGCCTCCAAGACCAAGAAAATTGGAGTCTCGTGGTTTTAGGTCACAGCAAGATTTCTTCACAGCTGAGTGCAAAACCATGACACAACCAATAAATCATGGCAGTGACAAAGCACAAGGCCTGGAATCATTAGCAGATTGCACTCTGCAGATGTGGGGATGTGGAGGGGGGCTGTGTTGGTTCTGGAGAAAGGCAGGAAGGAGCTCAGCTCCTCTGACATTGAGCAGTGGCCTCGTGCACAGAGGCTGCTGTGGCTGCCAGCACTCCCTCACTGGGAAAATCTGTCCTGGAAGGTAACTTTCCATATCAGTTCTGAGCCTTGGCTCAGTTTATAGCTCTTGTCTTAAAAGCTTTAGGAACATTTGATACCTGGTCTCTTTTTAGTGAGAGCAATTCAAACAACCCCCCTTGTTACAACTGCAGCTTCTGGGGCAGGGGATGGAAAACAGGAGCCTCAGGCCCCGGGGGTGTCCCTCAGGTCACTTTCAGAGCTGTCTGGAGGTGGCTGTGAGCAGCTCTCTTTCCTCCCAACACCTCCTTCTGCCCCTTTCAGCACCCCTGACACCTCTCCCTGACTGGCTGCAGATCTCCTGCCAGTGCTCATTAACGTGAGTGCCACGACTCCTGAGATTCCTGGGCCTGGCTGGAGACACTTCCACCATCCCCTGGAGAAACAGGCTGACAACACCCCCAGCTCGCTGGGCCGTGGCTTTGCTGGAGCTCTGGCACCTGAGAGCCAGCAGCAGACATCTCTGGGATGCTGCTGCACATCCCCAGTGGGTGCCCCAGTCCCAGCTCCCAGTCTGACCAGTCTGGGGCTGCTCTCCCACTCGTGCATTGATGGATGTGAAATGGGCAAAGGAATAGAACAAAGCATCCAGCCCCTGCAGAGCTGCCTCCAGCTCCTTTCATCACCTCACAGCTCCCTGTGGAGCCTTAGGATGCCTGGCTTTGGGCAGGCATGGGAGATGGAGAGAGGAATTTGTGCTGGATTTAAGGCAAAGACACCACAGAGCAGCCAGCACAGACTCAGGTGGCAGGGGCACTCCATACTGGGGGTGTGGGCAGGAGGAATGTCCCTAAAGCTGCCTGGAAGCTGCAATAACTCCTGGGAGACAGCAAAATTCCATCCACTGACAGCCCCAGTGTGCAAATGGGATCTCCTGCCTGGAATGCAGCACCCCTGTCCCTGGTCAGAGAGGGAAGGGGAGAGCCCAGCACCTGCCTGGGGGGCTGGAAATGCCATTTGGGATGTGCCTGCAGCCTCCCACCCCCTGAGCCAGAGCCAGGAGGAGGGAGACGTGGAATTGCAGCATTGCCTTGGGGAGCACGGTCCCCAGGAGCTGTGGGGTGGGCTCTGAGCAGCTCCTCTGCAGGCACTGAGGGACAGGGCTGGGTTTTGGCTGGAAGCACTGTCTCCATGCAAAGGGAACGATGGCAGAGCACCAGCCTGTGCCAGATCCCTGCTGCTGCTGCTGCTGAAATCCATCTTGGTGTGCTGCCACGCAGGCAGGAGGCTCTGCCCCAGCCTGCTTCTCCCCCAGTGCTGCCCGTGGAGCACAGCCTGTGCCCAAAGGCAGCCAGGAGCAGGAGCTGGCTTAGCAAGGCCAGCAAGTATCTGGGCTCACTCTCCTCAGAGGCTTCCCTTTAAAAGGAGCTTTGAATTGATAAATTTTCACTCGTTTCTGTCTAATGAAATCTCCCTGGCTTTGCTACAAAGGAGCAGCCTGCTCTGCTCACTGGTGGTCTGGTCCTGGGGCAGAGGGATGGGGAGGGGACAGAGGAGCAGGGCTGGGACCAGAGCCTGGAGGCAGCACAGCCTGTGCCAGCACTGAGAGCCAGAGCTGCACAAACACCCAGGGCTGGCTCTGACCTGCCCCAGCAGGGAAACCAGTGTTCTGGAGGGCTCAGGCTGCGAGGCCAGGGCTGTGGGACGGTTCTGAGCTTGCTCCTCACACAGGGGGGCTGGTTCTGGGGGTCTGCAGCCTCCCAGGCACAAAAACTCAGCCTCTACAGCAGCAGTAACCAAAACTGCCAAAACAGAGACCAAGACCTTCTTCCAAAAGCAGAAAAACCCTTTGTGACACTGTCTAGGATGAGGAATAAAATCCTCCTTGAGACACTCCAACCAGTACTCCTACAATAATATCACTTTCAAACCTGTGTTTCAGGAGGCTGGCATTGAGTCTGGAGATGAAGGTGTGACTACTGAGAGCTGGAGGTGTCTGTATTTTGAAAGAAAGGGAAATAGAAATATTTGACAGTGGCTTCAGCAGCTCAGCTCGTTGCTGCTGGGGATGGATGAAATGGTTAAGTGAAGGTGTCTTCTCTCTGTGCTTTCTTGGTTTCTCTGCCTCCCCGTTGGCACACACATCCACATTCTCTGTTCTTCTCCCATCTGCTTCCCCTTCCCAAAATTCGAGCATTTCACTCCTAAAATTTTGCCTTCATGTATATGAATGAAAGAGAAAAATATCACTGCAAACCACGAGGGCTCGGTAGCTGGGATAAATTTTGATCTGCACCACAAAACCCCTCGTAGGTGTGCTCGCCTCCAGCTCTGCTGGGTTGTGGTGTTGGTGCTGAGCATCCCTCACGAGGAGACTGTTTCTCCATCAGGGTCTCAGTTGTGACTCTCAGATGCTGAATTTAGGCAGGCAGGGGTGGTGCTGTCCCAGAATCTCGGTGTGATCACTGCTGGATGCAGATGGGGTGGGGGTACCACTCCAGCAGCAGCACAGAGGGGGTTCTGGGTGAGCTGCTGGCCTTGTCCCATGCCCAGCCCCTCGGGGATGTAACTGGAGCTCGGTGGAACAGCAGTTTGGGGGAGCTGAGGCCTCTGGCAGTAATGAAAGCACTTAGAGCTGTTTAGGGAAGCAGCCCGTGAGGACAGCACAGGGGGAGTTGTTCCAGTGTTGAATTACTGAACCACACACGCAGTATTTGCCTAACCAGCTAGACCTGAATTGCTGTTCAAACACTGCTTTGCTGCCTGACGTTGGCAATCAGGGAGCTAATTACACTGGATTAGGGTTTTTCTCTTAATTACATGAAAAATTTAGCGCGGCTGATGTTCATGAGGCTGCAGGGGATTAGGGCGGAAGCCATGTGTTTATCTACAGGTCAATTATGGAATCGAGAGCAGGAATGTGCTGGAGCTTTGTCTCTCCCACCCTTGCACCAGCCTGAACCCATCTCCTGCCATTGATTTTGGGCCACGGGTACGAGGAGGGATTAGCTGTGCTGGCTGCTGGGGGAGCCAAAGCAGGGCTGGGGGCAGAGCTGGCCCTGTCCTGCCCCTGTGGGGTTTGACAGCTCTGGGGGAACCAAAGCAGAGCTGCCCCTGTGGGGTTTGACAGCTCTGGGGCAGCTCTGTTCCACCTCCTCCTCTGCCCAGCAGCTACAAGCAAAGCTTTCAGCACTAAGCCAGGCTCAGGCTGCCGTGTCCCGCTGGACCAAGGCGTTCAGGTCGTGCTGCTCGTGTGTTCCAAACTCATTTCCAGCTCCAGCCCCTTTTCCCCTCCCTCCTCCCAGTCCGGGGGTGAATTTCACAGAGCTCCAAGTGCCAAACCCAGCCCTGAATTACAGACAGAGCATCAACTCCTGCAGGTGCCTCTCCTCCCCCTGCTGAATTTGAAATTAAACTCTGGATTTGGGAGTTTGAGGACCAGCAAGATGATCCTGCCACCCTTCCTCCCTGCCCAATGCAGGGCAGTGTGAGCTGGCCCAGCTCTGCAACCCTCCCAGGGCAGGGACAGAGGGGCAGGGACAGAGGGACAGGGACAGATGAGTGCTCTGAGCCCAGCCCAGCAAATCCCGCTGCACTCAAGGCCGTGCTGAGCAGCGTTCCATGTGTTGCATACCCAGATTATTCAGAGCCAGTTCATCTGCTTATCTGCTGATTAATTCTGAGATGCTGGAAAGGGCACGTGCCGAAGGCTTAGGGAGTTACAGCGCGGAGATGGAAGAGATTTTGCTTTTTATTTTTATCCTTGGTCTGCCCCAGAATAGCACTGGGGAAGCAGCTCAGAGGGGCAGGAGGAGCTTTCCTCACCAGGAGCCTGAGCTACCTCAAACCTCTGTCTGATGGAGCCTGGGCCGTGAATGAGCAGACAGGGAGAGGTTCAGCCCCGTGGATTTCGATTGTAGAGCCTCCCATCAGGAGTCTTTAATGCTTCCAGGACAGGGAATGTACCAGCAAATGTCCCTGGGCCCCAGCCAGCCCTGTTGGTCCTGCGTGGTGCCTTCCTGCAGGAAACACATTTGCTGCAGCTCCTGCGTGCCCAGAGGTGATGAAGCAGCCCCAAACACGGAGCCTGTCCCTGCTGGGAGTTTGCCCCAGCCCAGCCAGGCTGCGGGGCCAGGGGAGAGCTGGAGGGAGCCCTGGGGCAGTGCCAGCTTGCCCAGGGCTCTCTGTCCTCACACGACCTCCCCGCAGGCCAAAGCCAGCCTCTGTGCCTGGGCACACAGACTCAGTCCTTGGTGAGACCCTGCCCCAATTCGTAACCCAAAAACGCCCGTTCCCACCTGCAGCTCTGCGTGCTGCTGGCCAGGAGTGCCCTGGGGAGCAGCAGCAATGTGGGAGAGGCTCATTTCCCGGGATTTGAGCTAAGCTGAGCGCTCTGTAATTTTCTCACATCCTCTGCCCGAGCAAGGTTAGATCTGATCAGTAACACATGACTGGCTCTGCATGCACAAGTGAAACCAAAAATATGCACGGCCTCCTTGTTCACCTGATGGCTCCTGCCTGACCTAGAGCGGTGCAGAACCACCAGGCAGGATTTATTCACAGGTTTATAAACCCCAAAGACAATAAAATTTAGATTCTCTTATTTCCTTCTGGGTTTTGGCCTTCGGCAGCTCAGAGTTTGGCTCATGTTCCAGCATTCCCGGGAGCTGTTGGGCAGGAAATTGAAGCCATTTGAAACATATTACTTACATGATGTTTTCAAAAAGGAAAGAGAATAATATTTCCTGAGGAACTCTGTGGCTCCCACCTGATCAGCTGGAAGCCGTGGCTTTGGAGAAAACAGGGTTTTTGTGTGGCAATTTTTGACAGTCATTTAGTTTTTCCCTCCTTGGGGAGAATCACGACTCACTGAAGCTCATTTAGAGCAAACTTCACATTAGACAGTCTTGTCTAAGTGGCTTTTGATGCCATTTTACATGGCCACTCAAGGTCAACAAAGCAAACTAAGCAAGACCAATCCCTTCAGCTGTGAAATGCAGTGCTGGAGGAGGACGTTGGTGGGGAGAGAGAGCCTGACACGGAGCTGTGCAGGATTATTCAGCTGGAAGGGCACAGGTGAGGTGTGGACAGACAACACAGATGTGCAGGGCTATTTTGGGGGCTTTGGGCAAGAGCTGCAAATGGTTTGTGACAAGCAGATACCTGGTACCTCCCTTGCCCTAAATAACAGCAGAATAACACCAGCTCTGGGCTTGCTCTCGTTTTCTGTCGATCACAGAGGCTGAGGCTCAGCACTCAGCCCTGTTTTCCTTCCCTTGGGCTGTTATTCACTCCCCAAATGCTCCTCTCACCTCCCTCCATCCCGGATTGTGTCCTGCAGGCAGAGCCAGGGAGTTGTGGCTTTCTGTCCTGGCTCATGTGTCCCTTTGGGTCCCTGCTAACACCGAGCCCAGCTTTGGCTCAGGGCAAAGCGGAGAACGAGGGCAAAGAGTGGGAAAAGCCAGGAATGAGCCAGGGTTTGTGGCACCCAGAGGGCTGAGGGCAGCCTGGGGTGTGTTCACCCAGCTGAGCCCCTGCTCCAGGCTGCCAGGGCCATGGAGAGCAGGATGCTTTAGGGATAAAATCCCCTCTCTGCCTGTTCCTGGAGCTCTCTTTGCTCGCCTGTGCTTTGATTTCCTTCCCAGCTGGAAGGGCAGGAGCTGGGCTGAGGCTGCACAGAGCAGCAGGGGGAGCAGGGCAGAGGGGTCACTGCAGAGCCTGGGGCACGGCAACTCCCACCTCGTTCCTGCCCCTGCCAGGCCAAAGCTTGTCCCTTTGATGGTTTCCTGGCTCGGTGCCGCAGGGCAAAGCCTGGAGCAGAGCAGTGCTGTTAACAATGCCTCCCGGGGCCCAGAGAAGCACCGAGACACCTCCCCAAAAATCAGAGAGGAGGGGAAAGGGAGAAGGGGATTATTGCTGCACAGAGGGAAAGGATGTCCCTGCTCCCTGGGGCTCTTCACTGGGGACAGATTAGAGAGGACAGGGTTTGTGCCCTGAGCTCTCCTCCTCCTGGGCAGGGAACCCCCAGGATTCTGCGTTCCCACCTTCTGAGGGTTGTGTTTGATGCTGCTGGAAGGTGCAAGGCTGCTGGCCCTGGACTCCCAGCAATTGTCTCTTTGCAGCAAGTGCTCCAAAAGAAAGCAGCCGTGCTCCTTCTCAGCATTCCCTGATCCCTGGAGCCCCCCACATTAACAGTCTTTACCTCCTGCTTTTGTACTGAGCCCTCTCCTGCACTCGGTTTCCTCAGTACTACAGAAGAAAACCTTTTGGGCACCTTGTACATCATTTTCTACATCTCACTGCTGGTTTTAGCTGCTTTGGGGCTGGTCTGTGCCTTGCAGTGGTTGGTTCCAGCACCAGGGCGTGCAGAGCCTTCCTGGGGGCACAGAACGGGAAGGAGCTTCCCTCTGGATGAGAGGGAGAGCTGGGCCTCCAGGAGAAGACAATGCTGCTGATTTAAAGCACCATCCAAAGCAATCCAACCTCGCCAGCCCAAATTTCATTCTAATGAATCCATCCCTGGAAGAATACTACTTAATTAATTAGCAGCTCATTTGCATGAGGTGGCATGTTATTAAAGTTCTGCTGCTGCAAGGAGGGCTGTGACAAGGTGTGAGCTGACAGCTTTTCAAATAAAAAGTCTTTTCAAGAAATGATCTCCTGAACTGGCAGCTTTGTTCTAAACGAGCCTCTCATGCAGTAATAAATTAAAGACATGGGGCTGCTGATTAGGCTCTGCATGGTGCCTCTGTACCATCCTCCCTGCTGCATCCTGCAGGAGCAGCTCTGCACGAGGGTGGGAGAAGGAAATAAAGGCCTGGAGGAGGAAAGAACCTCTCCCGTGGCAATTTCTCTTAAGGGTTTGTCCTGGCAGGATGTCTGAGCTGCTGCTTCACCCCAGCAATTGGCTCCTTCCCCTCCAGAACCCTGCAGAAAGGCAGCAAGGGATCCTTCTCCTGATCTCATTCCTCGTGGGAATGGGAAGAGCTGTGTTCATGGAAGAAATGTTCATGGAAGTAATGTTCATGGAATCTCTTCTCCTGGCAGATCCAACACTGTGGGTGCACCCCAAAGCTGCTCCTTGGCTTGCTGTGGCAGCTGGGTGTCCTGAGCCAGGGCACAGTGACCCAGATCATGGGCTCACAGAATGGTTTGGGCTGGAGGGACCTTAAAGCTCAATTTGTTCCATGGGCAGGGACACCTCCCACCACCCCAGGCTGCTCCAAGCGCTGTCCAACCTGGCCCTGGACACCTCCAGGGATGTGACATCCATAATTTATTTGGTGCAACAGCCTGTTGAGTGTGCTTTGAGCTTTAACAGGGAAGGAACTGCGGTTTTTAATTTGTTTTGAGTTTCAAAACCGCTCTGGCCTTCCCTGGAGGTGAGCTCACACTCAGAAATGCTAAGATTGAGTGCCCAGGTCTCTGTTTTAGCCTGGGCAGGCTGCAGCCACTTGCCACAGGCAGGAAGCCTTCCCTGGAGGAGCAGCCCCCCACCCCTCGCACTGGAGATGCAGGAGGTGTGGGTTAATTTGGGTTGGTTTGTTGGTTTTTTGTTGGTTTGTTCGTTTGCTGCGTCACCAGCAGTGTGTGGGTGCAGCTCTGCAGACACAGCCCGGGGGGCTCTCTGTGCCCCCCCAGTTATCCCAGCACCTCCTCTGCCTCCTGGCTCCTCTGGGGAGCTGCAGCTCCCCGGGCTGTGCCTTTGAAGGCTGAGCCAACATTTCCCAAAGAGAAAGGCTGGGAAGCACGAGTGGGTGTGGAACAGAGACACAGAGACATTTCTGACACCAGCACTGGATCCACTGAGCCCTCAGATCTGTGAACAGTGTGGGGCAGGGAGGCTGAGAGAGGCTGGAGCCCCCCTGCTCCCCTCTGCCCATCCCTTTTCCAAGGAATCAGCCCAGGCCCAGTTACAGGTCCTGGAAGGGACAATTGTCTGAGCAGTTTAATCCATTGGGAAAGGCAGGTTCCAGTGAGAGGGGACCTGTGTGGCCCTCCTGGAGGGCAGGGGGAGCTGGGGGAGTGTTGGGGTGATGCCACCAAAGTGCCAGGGACCTGAAATCCAGACTTTGTGCAGACTTTCTCCCCAGGGTTTTGCAAGGACAACCCCAGCAGTGATCAGTGAGAGTATTTAATGTTCAGTTGGACAGTGGGATTCGGGAAAGGATGGATTTTCTCCTCCCTCAGGGAGCTGAGCTGGTCTCAGGAGCTGCTTTGCTCCCAGCCACTTCTCCTGACAGCGCCGTGAGCTCCTGCAGGGAACCCATCCATCGAGGCTTTGGGGCAAAGACAAAAGTGCTGCCCACTGTGACAGAACCATTCCGTCCTAATTTGGGAGAAATGCATAAAGAAAATGTGACAGGAGAGAAAGAGACTGGGAGATGAGGGAGCCTGCAGGTAATGAAGTTAATTGGATATGCTGATTTGAATTGAGTGTGCATGTAAGGTTTGTCATTAACTTTCTCACGGACACATCTATGATTTAAAGGAAAGATACTTCATGGGATTCCTATTTCACTTGAATTCCAAGGGGGAGACTCCCCACGTGGAGCCCAGCCCTGTTCCTGGTGCTCCTGCCTGCAGGAGGGGCGTGCAGGGAAAATTTTCAGGGGCTGGGCTTCTCCCATGGATGGGGACATGGTGAGGGATCCTGCTGGGGGCCTGGGACCCTGGCACACCTGCAAGAGCAAATTCAGATCCCACATGTGGGGTGGGCTGGCTGAACAATCCTCAGAACCCCCCTCACTGCTCTGGGTTTAGTAATGGCCTGGAAATGGATCCAATCCAGACGTCAGCAGGGAGTCTGGGGGGTACTTTACTCCCAGAATTTCAGAGAGGGCCTGAAGGGCTCTTGGAGACTTTTTGGGTAATCATTTGCAGTTCCAGTTCTGGATTCTCCCCTCCTGGAGGTTGCTGTGGGTGTCAGAGGACGCAGGACCAGGAGTATCACGCAGGCCCAGCTTTTCACTTCATTGCCATTACAAAAATCAGCAACTTCAGGCACAGCCTGCTGCTCCTGGCCCTGGGAATCCTCTCAGGAGCCCCTCCATTGCCTCCCTGGCTCTTTCCACATGGAAGCCCAAAGTGCTTTGGGACCCATCAGGCACCTGCAGACGTGGGGAGAAGCTGCAGCTCTCGAGGAGTTAATGGGTGGCCTTGCTGCAGGAGCCAGGGTGGGGAATCTGCCCCCTCATGCATGGACTTATTCAGCTGTTTTTCCTGGCATCAGGAATTCCATCCTGAGTCAGCCTGGTGGAAACACCCCTAATGAAAACAGACAGGTAATTTAATCATGGAAAGTTCCTGCAAAGAGATTCGATGTCTTCTAATGGGAGCCTGCTGGGAGGGACTGGAAGGGAGTGCAGAGAGATCCCAGCACTGGCACGGCCTGGGCAGAACACCTGGGGGGAACTTTGCTACACGAGGTGTGGTGGAGCTTCATGTCAGATTAGATCCTTGAGTGGCTCCTACACGGTGGCACAATGTGCTGCTTTGCTAATCTCTGGTGATAAAGCCCAGCTTAGCCTGCAGCTGCATTGTGGGGGTATTAGAGAGCTCAGTGTGAGCCCGGCTCTGCAGGGCTGCAGCTCCCTGCACCCAGCACATCCTGCTCCTCCACGAGCATGGGGCTGCCCAGGGCCCTGCGAGCCAGGGATGAGTTTGGATTTGCAGATTATGTCATTAGGCACTTCTCAGGAGAGATTTGTAAACATCCAGCAGGAGGGAAGGGCTGGATCTGGCCCAGGCAGCTGCTGGGGTTCATGTCCGAGTGTGGCAGACTGTGGTGTGTCCTCCTGGGCTCTGCTGTCCCTCTGACCCCTGGAGTCCTGTGCTCCACCCATCCCGACCCTGCTTCCCTCTGTGCCCCTCTCCTGAACCCTTCCCATGCCCCTCACCCTGTCAGGAGAGAAAACAGTCAGGGAGAGGGAGGGGACACAACCAAACAGGACCACTGGAGCCCAGCCCTGTCCCTCTGCTCCCCTCTCCCCCACCGCCGTGCCAGGATGAGCCTTGGATTCAGAATGAGCCTTGGATTCAGGATGAGCCCTGGACTCAGGATGGGCCCTGGATTTGGGATGAGCCCTGGACTCAGGATGAGCCCTGGACTCAGGATGGGCCCTGGATTTGGGATGAGCCCTGGACTCAGGATGAGCCCTGGACTCAGGATGAGCCCTGGGTTTGGGATGAGCCCTGGACTCAGGATGAGCCCTGGATTTGGGATGAGCCCTGGGTTTGGGATGAGCCCTGGGTTTGGGATGAGCCCTGCATTCAGGATGAGCCCAGAGGTGCAGGGCTGGTCCCACGCTGCTGCTCCAGGGACAGCTCAGGAGCTGTCAGGCCCTAGGAGGGCACCCATACGTGAGGCAGAGGAATTATTTCCCTCTCCAAACGTCAACAAGAAGCTTCCTGCTGTGTGAGATGATCCCTTTCTTCTTCCTCATCCACAGGAATCATCGCTCTTCTCTGACATCATCATTTGTTGCCACGGAAACCGAGCCCTGAGCAAGAGATGCAGTGGAGCATCCTGGTGTCAGTGGGTGCCCCCCGGCCCTGGGCTGTGGGCAGGGGGCTCTGGGGACTCTGGGGGCTCAGCACCCACCCAAGGAGGGGGACAGGGGGGCAGGGGGGCTCTGCTGTCCCCTTGCCATGTGCCCTGAGCCACCTCACACCGTGACAGAGTCGCTGAGAGACCCAGGGCTGCTCCCTGGCCTTTGTGGGGGCAGGAGGGTGCAGGCAGCACCCAGCACCCCGTGCTGTGTCCCAAAACTCCCATTCCAGGCACAGCTCCAAGCCCTCAGCCAGGCTGGAGGAGCCATCGGGCTGTCTCCAAGCCAGAGCTGCAATTCCCAGTTGGAATTGGTCTGCACCAGCCTTGTCCAGTGGTATCTCTCTTTATTAGCCCTGTCTGACCTCATTACTAGAAAGAAGCTCAATTTAACGAGCTGCCGGTGCCCTGAGGGAACTCTGGAAAACAGTTGTTTTTCACAAAGGCTGCTGATCCCTCATGTCCGGCGCTTCCATTCCCGCCTGGCCATTAATCAGGGGTTTGCATGGTGGTGGCTGTGGATCCCTGACAGCCCAGGGCTCCTGCTCTTTATTCCTCTGGTGATTTTTGTCCCTCTGTCCCTGGTGCAGGCTGGTGGCTCCCAAAGCAGCGTGGGTGGCAACACCCAGTAAGGCACCGGGCTCATACTGGTGTGGATCTGCCTCTAATTCTTGGTATTGCACGGGGGCTGTGACGATCCTAATTCTCACAGGTGGAATTAAAGCAGGATTTGACCTTCTGCCTTTTGGGGGGATTTTGCTTTCTGAAAATTCAGGGCTTTTGAGGCAGGCTTGGGCTGGCAGCTTAATCCCGCCAGAGGCTCCTGTGCCTGACTGTGGGTGTTCAACAGACCACTCACATTCCCACCTGATGTTCTTTTATAGCACTGAACACTCAGGAGGTAAAGAGAAAAAGAGAGAAATCCAGAAAACAAATGTGTTTGTGTGTACCCGACGTGTCTGTACATGGCAGGAGGCACCGGGGCTCTCTCCAAGGGGAGGATTTATTCGGAGGAGGGTGCAGGGGAGCATCTCTGCTCTCGGAGTGTGAAGATCTCCTGGTATTTCCAGCTGGGGTGGCTCATTTCTCATCTAAATCATAAGATGCTTAACAACCTGCTCTCTTACCTCCTGGGGACATGAACCAGAGAAAAGAGCCAGCCCTTTGTGTGCTCCAGCCTGCCTCTTCAGAAGGTTTGGGGTCGGGTTTTGCTGCCTTTTGCTCCATTACGCAGCCAGGTGGGGAATAATGGGAATGAGGGGGCAGCAAAAAGGGCTGGGGCAGCACAGCCTGGCTGGAGCAGATGGCATCTCTGGGATAAGAGGTTTTCCAGGGCCGTGTTCCCTCTCCTGGGTGGGCAGCAGGAGCATCCCGGCAATTCCTGGCAATTCCCGGCACATTCCCGGCACATTCCCGGAAATTCCTGGCAATTCCCGGTACATCCTGGCACATCCCCGGCAATTCCTGGCAATTCCCGGTACATCCTGGCACATCCCCGGCACATTCCCGGCAATTCCTGGCAATTCCCGGAAATTCCCGGCAATTCCTGGCAATTCCCGGCACATTCCCAGCACATTCCCGGCACATCCCCGGCACATCCCCGGCACATCCCCGGCAATTCCCGGCACATTCCCGGCACATCCCGGCACATTCCCGGAAATTCCCGGCAATTCCCGACACATTCCCGGCACATCCCCGGCACATTCCCGGCAATTCCTGGCACATTCCCGGCACATCCCCGGCACATTCCCGGCAATCCCCGGCCCAGCAGCGCTGTCGCTGCGAGCCCCTGGCTCTCCCAGCCGCGCACACCCCGCGTTGTTCTCCAAAGATGCAAATCCTGGTGGCAAAGACAAAATAAAGAGTTTGTTTATCCTCCTCCCCTCGGCTCGCACAGCCCCCGAGGCCATCAATTATTAACTCTGGGAAGAAAAGGCGTTTCCTCCGCAGCAGCGGCTGCTGGCAGGGATGGGGTTTGTCACAGTCCGGGCAGGTGTTGCTGCGGGAGCCGGGAGGTGTTTTGGAGGGATGGAGGGATGCCTGGGGACCTGAACGGACCGTGTGCTGCTGTGTCAGAGCTCTGCTCGCTCAGCACGACGGGCTGGGCCGGCTTTGCCTCGCTGAATCCTGCAGACAGGAAAGTGGCAGCAGCATCTCCAGGTTTTGAGCGGGGCTGATGCTCCAGGAGGATTCCGTGGCAGGAAGAGGTGATGGAGATTATCCAAGTGTCATTCTATAGGTGTCTAGAGAATTAAAAAATACCTCTGCAGTATCTTGGCTTTGCTGTTGGCTGTAGAGTTTTGTGGTCTCCTTTCAGGCTTATTTTAGAGTGAATCTTAAAAGTTTACAATTTCCCTTCCCCCTGGATGGTCAATCATAGCTCACTGGTGGTCTCTGTGCTCGCCTTGCAACCACAAAACTCTCATTATTTCTCCTGGATTGGCCAAAATCACATTGGCTGCAGTGGGGACAGAACCTCTGCTCCACTCCTGCTCCCACACGCTGCCTCTGCTCTGTCTCCAGTTCGGAGCTGAGATTTTTGAATTAATTCCTTTTCCTACCTCATCCTCCTCCTCCTCCGCCCCTCGCCCCACCATCCCCCAGAGCGAAGCCGGGTTTGGCTGCAGTGAGGAGCCCTCTGATGTGTGTTTCCCCTTGCAGATCCGGGCAGATGGGCCTCCCCAGGGCGGGATCCAGTACGAGGTGCTGACGGTGTTCAAGGACGGCAGCCCGGTGCTGCGGGACATGGCCTTCTCCACGGACCACAAGTACCTGTACGTGATGTCAGAGCGCCAGGTGAGTGCCTGCCCCCCTGCCCTGCTGCCTGCAGCTCCCTGCCCTCAGCCAGCAGCTCTACAGCCCAGCCCCGTGCTGCCAGGATGGGGACCAGAGGCTGGAGCCAGGAGGAGCTGGGGTTTTTGTGCCCGTTGGCATCAGTGCCTGGGGGAGAGCTGTACCTGCTCGTTCCTGGCTGGAAGAGATGGGAACTGAGCTGGTTTGGGGCTCTGAGCCATTCCTGCCTCAGTCCTGAGCTGCAGGGACTGCAGGGCTGCTGCTGCTCGTGCAGTGGGGCTGGCAGGGTTTGTCTGGGAGCACTCCTGAGCACAGAATCCCAGAATCCCTGAGGCTGGAAAATCCCTCCAGGGTCACCGATTCCATCCCCAGCCCAGAGCCCTGAGTGCCACATTCCTTGGACACCTCCAGGGGTGGGGACTCCAAACCTCCCTGCCAAGGCCTGAGCACCCTTCCTGTGAGCAAATTCCTCCTGAAACGGCTGAACTGGTGGTGGCTTTGCTTCCCTCTGTATTTCTTTGTTTGTTTAGTTATTTCCCAGCGTGTTTGAAGGGGCTGCCAGCTGCACAGAGGGGGGAGCAAGCCCCATTAACCTGGCTCTGCTCTGTGCCAGCTCTGCTCCTGCCCCGGGGTGGAGCCCACCCCAAAGAGCACAGCCCGAGTGGTTATGGTGGGAATTGATGGCTGGCAGGCCACGGGAGGCTGCTGCTGGGGGAGCCAGGATGATGGCAATAACCTGGGGCCTTCTGTTCTTCTCTGCAGCCCCCAGCACTGAGATTTCCAGGCTCACTGGCTCTGCTGAGCATTCTCCTGGCTGTTCCTCATGACTGAGGGTTCAGATGATAGGGCTGGTGCCTTGTGGGTGCCGGAGGCAGGGGTGGGGCTGCACCTGGAGGTGTCTGGGTGCTGTTAAAATGTTCTGTGTGGGGTGAAGCCCCTGGTCACTGACAGCTTTCCACCTGTCCTCCCTCCCACCCGCTCTGAGGTGCTGCAGGGAGGTGTTGGTGTGACCAGGGATGTTCTGGTGGAGGTAGAGAGCAGCTCTCCTTGTACCTTGCACTGGGAGCTCCCAGCTCCTCCCAGAGCCAGCAGAACTGCCCTTCTGACCTACAGCAAGAAAGGAAGAAATTGGGAAATCCTTTCCTTGGTTATAAAGTCATTTAAAAGCAGGGAAGAAATGTTTTAGAAGAGGGCAAAGTCTTCTCCCTGCTAAAAGCCTCGAGTGAGTGAATCCCCGAGGCTGAGGAAGGCATTTTGTGCTTGTTAGAGCCACTCAGGGACAGGCACTTGCATGAGCAGCCACAAATTTCAGATCCCATCACAGCCTGGGCTGGGATTAGATGGCAATAATGAGGATCTGTGCAAACTTTGCAATTGAATTCTTTTATTCAAATGTTAATGCTTGGTCACTTTGTGCAGGAGCCACGTGCTGCCCATGCTCCCACCAGGGAGGAAACGACCCAGGGTGGATCTCAAACAGTTGAGGAACTGTTTTCATTAGGAGCAAAATCCAGGGGGAATGCCTCTAACTCATCTTCTACGAGGCAAGAGCGTCTTAATATTCATCAAAGCACTAATTTGCTTAATTGTGAAACAAAAAGATGTGAAGAGAATTAGCAAATAATAGAATATTCCTGGAACATTAATTCCATTTCCAGCCACGGCTCTGCCTTGGGGAGACTCCAGGAGCTGGGGGCTGCTGCCTCTCATTCCTGGCAGGATTTGCCACAGGATTTGCCTGCTGCCCTTGCAGCAATGCGTGCTCTGGGTCCCAAAATCCCAGTATCCAATGCATATGGATCTTGTCAGCTCCTGTGACCCCAGTGCCCCCATCCTGGCAATGTGATAGTTCAGCAGAGTGCAGCCAAGAATATATTTTTCCCCGGGTTCTCTCTAAAGGAGGCTGATGATTGAAAAGGGGTCAGCACCAAGAGGAGGAGAGAGGTCCAGCAGCTCCAGAGGGCTGAGGCTGGAAATGGTGGGAGGTGCCCTCAGAAGGAACGAGAATATACAGCAGAAAAATGCCTCTGAAGGCTGGAAATTGAGAACAAACCGAAATTCTGCCACAGCAAAATGCCCCAGAGAGCAGCTGCTCCTAGCAGGGATGTGCTGCCCGTTAAAGGGGGGGAGGATTGTCCAGAGCTGGGGATTTGAAAATCTGCTGAGACAGAAACAGGCCAGTGCCCATGCCCAAACACAGCCCTGGAGAAAGGGCTGGGGTTTGTGGAATTCACCTGGGGAAGGTGCTCCCCAGTAGGGCTGGGCTTGGGGACAGCTGCTCTGGGCTTGGGGACAGCCCTGGGGCAGGGTCTGGGTGAGCCCTGGGGTGAGCTGTGGGATGCTTCCCCCAAAGGATGGAGCTCCTGGGCACAGAGCCCAGCTCCCTCTGTGCAGGCAGCAGCCAGGCCCAGCTTGGTGCTGAAATGCAGGGAAAAGAGCCTCTCCCTGCTCAGCTCTGGAGCTGTGGCTGCAGGCACAGCCCTTCCCCACTCCCCTGGCTCCTGTCCCAGCCCTGTTGCTGCTTTTTTGCTCCAGTTTTTTCCTCCCTCTCTTTTTTTGAGCTCTCCCTGAGCCTTTCATGTCTGGCTGCCAACTCCTTCCAAAGCAGAGTATTTGACATTTGATTTCACTCCCACAAAGCACAGGAGCAACAGTTGCACAGCCCAATCTGGGGGAAGACAGGAATAAAGAAACTTTGCTTCCAGGAGCTCTTGAACCACTCGGTTTAAGGGTGGTTAGCAGGAGCTCCTTCAGGGTCCCTTCCAGCAGCACCTGGTTTCAAACACTCAGAGGGGAAAAGGGAAGTGGTTCTGACCCTGTGTAAAGCAGGAATTCATTTCTCAGTGTTGGTGGAACAAACAAAGCCCATTTCTGCACACAGGCTGAGCAAGACCTGGGGAGAGCTGGATGGAGATGATGGAGATGGGATTGCAGGAGCTTTGTGGAGTCCCAGGGTGGGAATAGCAGTGGGTCTGGCAGGTGCTGGCAGAGTTACTCTCCCCAAAATACCAGTCTTTGGGTCCTGTCCCCAAATTCACCATGGGTTCTGTGGTGGGTCGGTGTTGGGGGGACGAGCACTGCCACAGTGAGGGGACCATGGCTCTTGTCAGCCACTGCCCAGTGTGAGCTGCCTCATTTTCCACAGACAATTCAATTAACAGTTTCTATCAGGGGGGAAAAAAAAAAACCCACAAAAAACCCCACCAAAAAAAAAAAACCAAACTTGAAGTGGAATTGGTCACATAGCTGCTTTGCTGGCCACGGGTGAGACATGGGGTGCACCCAGGGCTGATCAAACAGCAGGTGAGGGGTTAATGACAATGCACGACAAATGTGGGGTCACCAAAGCCCCCTGATTTAAAAATTCCCATTTTGTCACTGAGTCTGCCTCAGAGCCCACACCAAGACTCCCTGCACGTGCAGAAAACCTTCTCTGCTTTCTCCCTTCCAGAGGGAAGTGCTGAGGAGAAGTGGCTGTAATTCTCAGTAATTCACTCCTGCAGCGTTAATTGTCCGGGTGTCAGCGAGGCAGTTGGGTTTTTTCCATGTCTGAAAGCTTCAGCTCGATCAGCCCTGCAGGATGAGGGTGATTTGATGGCCACCAGGGTGATGTGATGGCCACCAGGCTGCAGGAGCCCCCTCTGACCCCAGGCAGCTCTGCCCACTCCACCCTGGCAGGGCTGTGGGCACGCTGCAGCCCGGGCATCGTGTCAGCATCAGCAAAACTGGGGCCAAAGATTTTCTCAGCTCTCCACAGAAGGAGGAATTTGGCTATTTTTAAGCCAGGAGCGAGAGGAGCTCAATCAAACCCGGGGGCAGGGGATCGCCGGCTCCAAAAGATTTCACCACCTAATCAAGGGCTGCAGACGTGGAATTTAAATCAGCAGGATCGAAATGCTCGCTGGGAGGAATATCCTCGTGTTAGTGGTGAGGAAAACATCCCTCCCCACCCCGGGCTGTGGGGCAGGGGCTCCTCACAGGTGCCCAGCAGTGGAGCTGCAGGGGCAGAGGAGCTGGTGCTGGGCAGGTTCTCCCTCTGCCCTGCCTGAAAACAACCGTGCCACCACATGTTTTCCCTTCCTTATTTCCCACTCTTTTCCCACCTCATGGCCCCTCAGGTAAAACCCCTGGATGAGGTGCTGGGGGTGGAAAAGCAGCACCTTCCTCACCAGGCACCTGCCCAGGGTGCTGTAAAATCCCCCGGTGAACAGCAATTAATAGCAATTAACACAGCAGAGCTCTGAGGGATCCTCTGCCACTCCAGGGTGTGCCCATTGCTGGAGAGCCTCGGCTTTGGAGGGCACAGTTTTGTGTTCTTTGACAGAATCAGAGAACCACTGGATGGTTTGGGTTGGGAGGGACCTTGAAACTCATCTCATTGCACCCCAGGTTGCTCCAAGCCCCATCCAACCTGGCTGTGAACTCTGCAGGGATGGGGCAGCCTCAGCTCCTCCTCATTTATTCCCAGACCTGTTGCTTTTCCACCGACTGAATTCCCCCCTCCCTCTCCACATCCATCACTGTGGCTTTAGGTAAAGAAATTGTCTTTTAGCCTGCTCTGAGAGCAGTGAAATATTTGCTTTGCAAGTGCCCCTGTGCCAGGAGCTGCAGCTCTCCAGGGATAATTTGTTGTGCATTCCCCTGTCCTGTAACCCCCAGAGGTTTCAGTCCTGTGAAAATTGCTTTGTTCTGGACTGAACTTTCTGGATGCTGAGTGGGGGGGAGGCAGACAGGAGCTGCCCAGATGATTTAGGAGAGGCTGGGATTGGAGTGAGGGCTGAGAAAAACAGGGGAGCCCATCAGTCCTGGAGCAGCAGGGCTGTAAATACTGATGGTGCCCTGAAAAGAACTGAGAAAACATGATAAAAAATGCAAGAGATGTGGATAAAAGGGTCTGGAGTCATCAAGAGGGAAAAAATGAACTGATTAAATTTTTAACTACATTATCTGCTAGTTGAACAGCCAGTTAGCTGGACATAATCTCAGCAAACTTTGAACACTGGCCCAGGGAAAAGGGCTGGCCTGAATCCCACCGGAGGTGTCCAAAATCCTGCCTGCTGTGGGCTCCTCACCTGCTCATCCTGTGCCCACGGCTGGGACAGAGAGGGAGCTCGGGATGGGGACAGGATCCCTGGAGGAAGGGCTGTGCCCGTGGGGTGTTTGCACAGCTCCTCCTCCCAAAATTCCTGCCTCAACGCCGCCTTTTTCCCCTTCCCTCCCCGCGGTCAATTAGGAATAATTAAGAAATTCCGCTAAAAACTTGTCTGAGATCATTAACAATGCCTGGCTGACGAGGAGGATGTGTTAATTAACATCAATTGACCACAAAGCCGCAGCCCAGCCAGGTGGGACAACCTGCTGGCTGCTCTGCTTTCCTGCTGCCAGCACATTTGTCAGTCCTGCAGAGCCCAGACTGGTCCCAGTGCCTCCCCCAGCCGCTGGCATGGCTGTGCAGACACAAAATAAACGTGGGCAGCTCAGGGCAGAAGCATTTGAGGTGAGGAATCCTTGCAGAATAAACTTTCTGGGAAGGAGTGGTGGAAGGGCAGCGGTGTGAGCTGGGGGTCAGTGGGTTTGTTTTCCCTAGATGGGTTTTATTTCAGGCACTGCTCGTGTGGTTGCTCCTTTCAAGTGCTGGCTGCCTTTGCCTGCAGTTTGTTTGTTTTGCTTTGGTTTTTCTTTGTATCAGGGCTGTTTCTTTCCCTGCCAGTCACAGCCACAGGGTTCCCATGTGTTGCTTCGGCATTTGCTTCCCTTTCCAATCCCTCCTCTTCCACAGACCCATTGTTCCATTTCCAGGCGAGCCACCGCAGTCCTGAGGTATTTGTAGAATTTCCCTTACGTGCACATTGACAGGCACAGAGCCTCAGCTCCCCAGTGTGGGGTTTGTAAAGGGACCTGTGACATCCTCAGGAGCTGGGGGCAGCTCTGATGTCCCTCCTGACTTGATGCCACCATCCTGAAAAAGCTGAGTTCATGGATTCCCAGAATTTTTTGGGTTGGAAAGGACCTTAAAGCTCATCCGCTGGGAGTGGACAGGGACACCTTCCACTCTCCCAGGCTGTCCAGAGCCTCATCCAGCTCTGTGGGTGATGCTGGCATTCAAAGCTGGGTTTGGAATGCTGCAGAGCCCTGGCTTTGCTGCAGGATTTCCTGTCTGGATGGACAGACAGACCCAGGTCTTCCTTACTAGCAGTAAAAGGAGAAAGCTGTGTTCCCAGCAGGGAAAAGGGCGTGAAGGAGAGATCTGAAATGCCACACTCAATGCTCAGCTCTGATTTAAAATTTGATTTAAAATAATTTAAAAGCAAATTTGGATTCCTCTTTAAAGTTCCCCTCTTCCCCCATTCCCCTGCTCCTGGAATGGTTTCCCTCCCCAGCAGATGAGTTTGGCCAGGCCGGGAGTTGCTCACGTCAGGTGCCAACAGAAAGGAAACATAACTCACAATATGCTGAGGGGAGCTCTGAAATTGCACAAATTATTCTATTTTATACTTTAATTAGTTTGAATTAGCAAAGGGAATAGATGCATAAAATGATCCAGTGAAGGGTGAAATGGAAAAGGGGCTGTGGTGTGGAGTATTGCTTTATTGTGGTGGGGTTTGTGCAGCCAGTCTGCAGCAGCTTGTCCTGGTGGATCTTCTCCCTGTCAGGCTGCCTCATCCCTGGAAGTGTTTGCCTCATCCCTGGAAGTGTCCCAGGCCAGGCTGGACAGGGCTTGGAGCAGCCTGGGACAGTGGAAGGTGTCCCTGCCATGGCAGGGGTGGCACTGGAAGGGGTTTAAGATCCTTTCCAACCCAAACCATCCCTGGGTCTATGACTCTGCCAGGTTCAAGCTCTGTCCTGCAGTGCTTCCCTTGCATCAGGCTTTGCCTGGTGTCCTCAAAAGCCTGGGACAATGTGGCACTTTTCTGGTGGCTGTGTGGGCTGGGGAGCAGCTGGGAGCTCTCCAGGCTTCCAGCTCCTGCTTGGACTCAATCTGAGGCTCAAAGGGGCAGCAGGATTTAAGAGAGCTCAAATCCACCCTGACTCTTAAACCCTGAGCATCTTTTGCCTTCTTCTCCTTTTCCCCCGAAGGTTCTGAAAAATTCCCCCAGATGAGGTGGAACTTGACTCAAGCTCCTGCAGGTTCCAGATAGGTTGAAAATTATGGATGTGCCCCAGGGAAAGTGGCTGGAATGGTCTGGCAAGCTGGGACTAAATATAGAAGTTAAGGCTGGTTTTAAAGCAGAAGAAACCCAACTTTTTGTGAGGTTTGCTCTGTCTCTCCCTCCTCCACCTCTGGAAAAATATCTCCTGTTACAACTTTGCTGTGGCAGAAAAGTTGATATTTTCTGGAGCGCAGGCCTGGAGGGAGGCACACGGATTTCTCTGGGATGCTCCTGGAGAGCACATTCAGCATCCCAGATGGAAACCCTGAGCCCCAAACCTGGTGCAGCTCCTGCCTTTCTAAACAAGAGCCCCCTCGGGTGTCCCTCCAGCCCCAGCCCTGAGCTGCTCCTGAGGAGCCACTTGAAAACTGTGGCATTTCTGGCTGGTGCTGGGGAGGGGAAGGAGCTCCATCAATAATCCTGTATTTATTTGAGCAGCGAGCAGGAATGTGCCTGGCAGACTAAACACTGCCTGCTCCCCCTGCCCCGGGGGCTGCCCCAGCCCGGCCCAGACAGAGAGGGGGAACAACAATTCCTGGCCTGGAGCTTTCTGTGTGGGTGTTAAAGAAATTATTTTTATTGTAATCAAGCTTGGAACGTGCTGTTCACACAGGGGGATTGTTGTTTTCCCTCTTTATTTTCCCTCTGCCTTTTCCAGCGGTTTCTCTGCAGCAGCCCCCACCAGGCTGTGAACATTTTGCTCTCCCACTGCCAGATTTATCCTGCCTATGAAATGGAGCAGCAATATCACCTTTTAGATCAGGACTGAAGCAGAGGGATGCTGTGTGACCCATCCTAAGTCACACAGGAAATCTGGGAAAGCCCTCAGTCCCACAGCCAAGGGCTGTTCTTCACCTCACTGCTGTCCAGGTCTGTCACTATTGAGCTAGGAATAAGACACAGAACTCCACTCTCCAGAAGGTGGAAAGAAAAGGGATTTATTGAAAATAACTCACACCTTTTATAACATAATGCACTGAGGTAAGACCTGATTGGTCTTATGCAAATACCTCTGACTCCATTGGTAAATTAAGAATAACACACTCCAAGGACAACTATCCTAAACAATGGCTACTACAAAAAGATAGCAACAGTTGTTTGTAATTCCTTTCTTCAGTTCCTAGACTAAATTGTCTTTATTCCTTTCTCCGACTGGGCTGAGAATATCCACACAGGCCGTGTTCCAACCAGCAGAATGAGGGCACAGAAGGCACTGGGTGTGGTTTGCAGTGCCAGGCTGTTTATAAAGACCCCATCAATCCGGGCATCACCTTCCCAACTGCAGCTGTTCCTGTGGACTGCTAGGAGTGAACCTTTAGAGTGGATAAATGCTCATGAAAAGTTGATTCCTGTGCACAAAATCCCCTTGGAAGCTGCAGCCAACGCCCCAGCGCCTGTCCCCGAGGGGGGAGATGCTCCTGGCAGGGCACACAGGTGTGCTGGGCACCAGGGCTGGGTTCTGGGGAGCTGTGGGAGCTCCTTCCCTCCCTGCAGAGCAGCTGGAGGTGGCCGTGGCCGGCGGCGTTTTTCCAGGCTTGGCTGAGCAGTGAGCTGATCCTTCCTGGCAGCCCTGCAGGTGCAGAGCAGTCCTGTGTGAGCTGCCACACCTTGGGAGTATTTATAGACTCTGGGCTCTTCTTCTCCCCGCCCTGGGAGCTTCCTCGCTTTCCTCCAAAGCTCCTTGAACTCTGGAAGAGCCAAACTTCTGGGTTTGATGGCAAAAAAGCAAAGCTCAGGGTGGGGTTTTGCTGTTCCTGCCTGGGAGCCCAAATTTCACAGGGCACCCCCACGGCTCTGTCCCTTCCCAAGCACAAACAGAACAGCACCTCTCATTCCAGGCAAAGCAGGGCAGAGAATTTGGGGCTTAAAGCAGGTTTGTGCTGGTTGGTTGGGCAGTCTCTGGAGCTGAGGGACCTGTGGGGAGCACTGGGGAGAGGTTTCCTTTGCCTCCTGCAGTTGTTTTGGGCTTTCCCCCATCCATTTAAGTGACTCACAACGGCCAGTGCCTTGGATGTTGTTAACACCTCACTAAGAACTGGATTCTAAGTATTTTTATTTTTATTTTCTTTGTGGAGGAAGCAGGGGGAGGCAGGGGTTTAACAAACAACTCCTCCCCTTGCGGCTGGGCCTTGGTGAGAGCGAGCAGACAGCGCTGCCCACAGAAACAATTTGCTCAAAATCCATCCAAAAAGAGCTGACCACACTTTTATTTGGAGAAGCTGTGCCAGAAACAGCATTCCTGTGCCTGCAGAGAGGAGAGTGCAGGCTCCAGTCTGTCAAAAAGAAGCTGGATTTTTCCATTTTAGGCCTTTGCGTGGTCCAGGCTGGTGGCCTGGGATCCAGCTCGTCCCTGGCACCTCGTCCAAGCAGGATGCTGGAGGAAGTGTTGGATTTGTAGGAGAAACCTCCCTGTGAGGCAGCAGCAGGGGGGTGGGGGCTGGGTTTAGGCTTTGTTTGGGTGATGCAGGGGGTGCAGCGATCCAGAACAGCCAGATCCCACCCAAAAAGGACCTTGAGCCTTCCAAGTGAATAAGGGGATCACAGAATCACAGAATTCCCTGAGCTGGGAGGCACCCACAAGGATCACTGCGTCCTGGCCCTGCACAGGACACCCCAAAATCCCACCCTGTGCCTGAGGGCAGTGTCCAAATGCTGAGTTTTGGTTATTTTAGGAGTGTTTGAAGCCACGAGCGGGATTCTGAAGCTGTAGCAGCAGAAGCGATGGCTCATTGTCCCCTGCCCTCCTTGGCTCCACTTCAGAGGGTGCTGCTGGCAGTGTCCAGGGGCTGGGGTGGCTGCTCTGGGGCTCTCCTGTCCTTACAGGGGTGCAGGGGGACCACTGGAGCAGAGAGAGCCCCCAGAGCAGCCCCCAGGTCCCCTCCTGTGGTGTCTGTGGGGATGGAGAGCAGTGCTGCTCATCCAGCTGGACTCCCCAGTGGCAGGAGAGGGGACAATGGCACTGAGACCCCAGCTGGCCATTACCCATCCTCCCCTAAGGCACTGGATGAGCTCCCCATAGCCATAAATTTTCCTGCTGTGGGTCAGCTCAAACTGGAGCAGGGCAGGGCAGGGTTTGCTGTGGGTTTTGGGCTCGGTGTGATCCCCCATGGCAGCGGTGTCACAGCTGGAGGGTGGGTGACAGGAGGGACAGGAGGCCCCTCCTGAGCTCCCCGTTGTTTTTTGTCTTTGGGTGCCCAGCAGGATGTGTAGGCTCCGGGCTAGGTTGTGTAAATCTCGTTAGAAAGCCATTCCCAGCTAATGAAACCCTGGGAGAGAGGGATTTGGCTTCCCAGCCCTCAGCCTTGCAGCAGAGGCTGGAATAAATCCATCTCCAGTTGTGTGTGGGCTGCTCTGCCCTCTCCCCCAGCACGGGGTGTTTTACTGGGGGGGCAGCCCCAGGTCAGCATCGTTTGGAGCAGCTCAATAATTTCAGGTGATAATTACCTTCTCTTTCAAAAAAAAAAAAAAAANAAACCAAAATAAAAACTGCCACGCAAAGAAACCTCACCTGGCCTTTAATCCTTGTGCAGGAAGGGAGAGCAGCCATGTAAATAATTCTGCCTCCCCCTGCAGCCTGCTGGGCTCTGGGTATTAATTCCAGGGGCCAGAGCTGTTAAGGAAAGCTGTTGAAAGGAGGGGTCTGAGATAAATTCACCTCATCCCAGCCTGTTTGTGTAGGCTGGGGATGTGCCTGCCACAGGCACGGATCCCGCTCGGGGTCATGTTTGTTTGGCTGCTCCTTTATTGCTCTAAGTGTGAATTTAGCAGCTCCTACCAGGTGAAATATGATTGTCTTTGTGCTCCACGGCCAGGCTGGGCTTTGCTGAAGTTCTGAGCGCGGCTGCTGCAATATTTGGGTTTATTAACACACGGACAAGGCAGACACACAGCCCTGAGCTTCAGCTGCTGGATTTGTGCCCGGATTTGTCCCTTCCCTGCAGGTTTGGGGTGATTTGGACACCCAGGGCTGGCTGCCATCCCCATCCCTGCAGGGATCCCTCCTGTCCCAGCCCATCCTTGTGCTGGGCCTTCTCTTCCCCACAGGCACTGAGGCAGGAATTGCTCTGCTCTCTGCTTTTTCTTGATTTATCTGGTTTTTCCTCACCCGCCTTGCCTTTCTCACCTATATTCATCTATATATCCATATATCTATCTCCCTATGTATTTATCCAACAACTGAGATGCAAATCCAGCAGTGCAGAGGCACCCAGGCCCATCTGGGACAGCACAGGCTGCTGGAAATATTTCCACAGTTGTGCATTCCCTTTCCCCTTGCCTGTCCCAAAGAACACAGGGGTATCCTGTGCGTGTAATGAAGTCTCTGAAGGGTTGAACAATATTTCTTTTCTGCCTCTAACTAATCTTTTTTAATGCTTGACAGCCTCGTGTTCTGTAATTTAATGCATTTTATTTAGAAAATAACATTTAGTGCCACTTTGGATTTCCAATTATTCTTCAATCGGACTTTGAGAGCCTGATGTCTTTGTCACTTGGATGTGTGCAAGAGATGGCAACATCAGAGCAGACAACAGCAAATTATTTCCACTACTGATTACTAGGCTTGGGAGGAAAATATGCAGGGATAAATTTAGTCTCAGCATAAATGTATGAAAATGAGTTAAAGCATTGCACCAGCAGCAGCCTTGTGCAGGGGTGGGGAGAACAGCCTGGCTCATCCTGCAGGTTCCTGCAACAGCCAGGGAAACCTTTGGGAGGAAGGGAAGGGAGAAAAGCCTCCAAGGAATGGGAGCTGCAGTGGTCCCAGCTGGATCTGTCTGTGCTGCTCGGGGTGGGCTTTGAGGGCTTTGGTGGCACCTCCTGTGCAGGAGGAAAAGCCTCCCCAGTAAACCCATTACAAACCCCACTAACCGGGTGCCAAAGGAGGGCTCAGGGGGTTGATCTGGAGCTGTCAGGGCAGGTTTAGGTTGGGTCTTTAGGGAAAGGCTCCTGCCCCAGAGGGTGCTGGCCCTGCCCAGGCTCCCCAGGGAATGGGCACAGCCCGAGGCTGCCAGAGCTCCAGGAGCCTTTGGACAGCGCTGCCAGGGATGGACAGGGTGGGATTTTGGGGTGTCTGTGCAGGGCAGGAGCTGGAATTGATCCTTGTGGGTCCCTTCAGGTCAGGATATTCCGGGATTCTCTGATCCTTTTCCTGCCTGTACAAAGTGCTGCTGAGGCTCCCCCTGCACTGCCTGCAGTGCCAGGTGGAATTCCACAGCCCGGGGATTGAGAGAGAGAAGCAGAATTCCCCTGTTGGTCTAAATCTGCTCCTGGAGTCTAAACCATCCCTTCAGGGCTCCTCTTTAGCCTTGACACAAGTCTGGCACCTTGTCACAGGGTGAGATGCCCAAGGTTACCATGGGCAGGGCCAGCCCAGCTCTGCCTTCCCTATGGGAAAAGCAAAATGCCTTCTCAGAGCAGTAAATTGGGAGAATCCAATGAATTTTCCAGTCTCCAATGCGAACAAAGTGTTAAAATCAAGCCCAAACTGATTTGGTGTGCACGGAGGGGAGGGAGGATCCCCTCAGAATGATCAAACCTTGTGCTCTGACAGCTCTTCGTGTTCCCTGGGTTTGATGTGGCCCTGAAGCTCAGCCCTGTTGTCTCCTGAGATGTTTTCCTTGGTCCTCACTGACGTGTCCATGTGTGGTAACAGAGCCGTGTCCCACACCCTCCACGGCACGCTGGGCTCCTTCTGTGGGGAAAAGGGCTTAGAGCTCATTTTCCTTCAGAACTCGACAGTTTGGGATGTGCTTAGGAGGGCCCGTTCCTCACGCCGGCCGTCAGGTTCCTAAATTATTTTTGACAGCCGCGTGTAATGATATACAAATGGGAAAGTGATGGAGTAGCAGAAAATTGACTGGCAAGGACAGCGTGATGGAGTTGGAGAGCAATCCCTGCTAAAAAGCTGTGGAGACTGCGGAGTGTTCCTGGAGCAAACACAAAGCAGGGCCCTCGCCAGGCTGTGGAAGCAGCAATCATCCCACTCTGTGACCTTTAAAGCTACTTAGGGCACTCAAATGCTTTGGATTTTCAAGGCTCTATAAAATTACACAAACCAGCCATGCCTGGCATGTTCCTCCCAGGTTTTCGTAGTGTTTGAACAATTGGAAGAACCCTGAATGGTTCAGAAATGGGGAATTGAGGGTTGCTCGTGCTCCTGCCCTGTGTGCAGCAGACCTTTGTGGCTGTGGAGAAGATTTGAGCAGGGTCTGGGATGGCTGTGCTGAATCTCCCTGGCATTGCCACAGAGCTCACTTGGAAAGGCAGCATCCCATGGGATGTGGGTCTGAGGGATGAACCTTGCAGCTCTGCCAGCCAGGATTCACAGAATCCTAGAGTATGGAAGGCACCCACAAGGATCATCCAGTCCAAATCCTGCACAGACACCCCAAAATCCCACCCTGGGCATCCCTGGGGGCAGTGTCCAAACGCCCCTGGAGCTCTGGCAGCCTCGGGGCCGTGCCCATTCCCTGGGGAGCCTGGGCAGTGCCAGCACCCACTCTGGGATGCTGTGCTGGAAAAGCAGGCAGAGGGAAATGGGCACTGAAGGAGCCAGAAGGGCTGGATGGCATCATTTGGTGCCCAGCCCCTTCTCGGGGCAGAGCTGCTGCAGAATAATCCTGCCGGGCACACGCGGGGCTGGGCCATTGAAACGATGCCTGCGTGTGCCAAGAAAACAAACAGAAAGGGCCAGTCAAAGCTTTTCAGTGTCACTGACACCCTGGGACGTGCCAGAGCCGGGAACAAAGGTGGCATTGAGGCACAGCACAGCCTGGGGGGCTGCTGGGAGCGGGCAGATGCGGGGCTGTGCCCACCCTGCTGTGCCACGGCCACTCGCACGCGTGGGGCCCTGCGAGCTGCGTGGCAGGACACGGCCTGGGCTTGCTCCTCAGCAAGGAGGGCAAACAAAACGTGGCCCCCACGTCCCCCTGCGTACCAGGCGTGGCAGGTGGCCAGGCACTAAGGGGGTCTGCAGGGACAGCAGAACATTCCTGCTCCCTGCCAGGCACAAGGCAGAGGCAGCTCCGAGGTGGCAGGAGATGGGTGGCTTTGGGACACTGGCCTGGGCACAGAGCGCTGCCACCAATTTGGGGCACACCTTGCCTGTGTGCCCTCCGAAAGTGCCAGGCAGGGACCTTCAGGCTCTAGGGATGGACACGGGGCACTGCCACCCCTGTGCTGTGCCCGGGGCAGCGCCCTCCCTCACCCAGGAACCGAGGGCAAGGTTTCCTTGCTGCTGGCAGCAGCTGGGCTCTGCAGTGCTGTGGTGCACGGTGCCTGCTCCTGCAGGGCTGCAGCTCCTCTGGAACCTCCAGGCACGCCAGGAATGTGCTGCAGGCCAGGGGGACACCCACCGTGTGTTGGGGACTGCCAGGTGTCACCCGGCTCTGTGGCTTTGGCTGCTTTGCTCCGACAGAGGAAGGCAAGGGTTAAGCTCAGAGCCCCTCTGGAGAGAGGGAAATAACCCGAGGGACCCCGGGGTCCCTCGCTGTTCTCCAGCTGCCTCCCGTGCATGTGCTGCTCATTTTTCATACCGAACACAGCTGCCGCCAGCAGCTCTGCCCTACCCCTGTTCCTGCCAGTTTTATGAGCAAAGAATGAAGAGGGGGAGCACATAAACCAGCGAGGTTCATTTGCCAATTGTCAGGCTCCCGGGGCAGCGGGGACCGAGCCACCGCGGGCACCTTTTCATTAGCAGCGTTCTTTATTCATCCCCCGCAAGCTGCTCTCCTTTTTGGGGGAAGGGACCTGCTGCTGCTCGTGTTTTTATCAAGGTTTTGGCCCCGATGAGCTGGGTGGGATGGGAGGAGCTGCCTTCCCCGGGATCTCTGCCGGGGTCACGGCGTTACTGAGATCGATGCCATCAGCACAGCCTGAGCTCCGGGGGCTGGCAAAGCCTCAGGGCTGCCCCTCTTCCTTCAGCTGGGTAATTAGGAGCTCTGGAGAGGGGGAAGAGAGGTCACACGTGGAGTGGGACTATTAACCCCGTCCCTTGCCAGGCACCCTGCGGAGAAATGCCCTTGGAGCAGCTGCTCCAGCGCTGGCTTCCAGCGGGAAGGCAGCTGAGGCCAGGGAAGGTCGCCTGCCAGGGGACTGGCCCACCGTGGGAGCTTTGCAGCTGACAAACATCATGCCAGGGACCAAGTTTGGTCCACAAGTGGTGGTTTTGTGTCTTTTGCCCTCGTGGGTCCCTGTGCCCGACTCCCTGCCAGAGGCAGAGGACAGAGCGGGTCATGGATCCACCAGCTCTTCTCCTGGCTTTTGGCATTCCCAAGTTGTGCTTAATGAACTGATCCCTGCAAGTCTGTGCAACTTTCAGCTTCCCGGGGCAATGGTTCCCCCTTGTTCCCAGCTTCACTGGGAGCTGAGGGCTACCAGTTCCCACAGAAGTCAGTTAATTTTGTCCTCTGCAGTCAGTCCCTTGCCAGCCCCGAGCTTTTCCTGGAGCTGATCTGTAGGTAGGCTCAGCTCAGCCTGCAGGATCCCCCTCGCAGTCTGTTGGGTCTGCTGCTGTACTGACGCCAGTGATATTTATGGAAATGCATGCAGAAGTTCCTCAGGCTCTGGTGGAGCAGAAATAGTTTCATGGCATTATTTGCCCAAAACGCCCCCGTTCTGAGTGCTGGATCCGGACAGTGAGAAGCTGATGTCAAAGCAACTGTTTACAGCAGGAGCTGATGTGGCTTCCAGGGACAAGTGCCTTGGCACTGCAGCCCTGGGAGCATTAATGCAGCAGTTCTGGGGCTGGTGTGGGAGCTCTGAGCTTGTCTCAGCCCTGCCTCCCGTCAGAGCAACGCCACAGCCCCAGAGCTGCTCTTTGATTCCGCATCCCCCATGCAGCAAAACAGCAGCCCAAGGAAGAGCAGGTAAAGATCAAAGCCAAACCCTTTACCCGACCTTCTCTGGCTACAAAAAACCATCCCAGCTTTTATTTCCCACAATGGGAGGCCGTTGGTTGGCGCTCCCACTTTCCCAGGGGCACTTCCCAGCCGCAGGCAGCGGTGTTTGCTCTGGGAGGGCAGCGGGAGGGGCAGGGGATGTTTGAAGTGCTGGCTTGCGGTGGCACCGCAAATGAAGTCATGTCCCGAGGGATGGGGGAGGCTTGATGGGGGGAAACCGCTGTGTTGTGACTGGTGACCCAGTGAAACCCCTAATTTTGTGTTTAAAGCAAAGCCCAGGCTGGAGCTGTTTCCTTTGCCTCCGTCCTGGCACGCTGCCCTTGGCTCGGGGGGCTCGGATCACTCATCCTGTGGTTAGGGCTGCTCAGGAGTCACCCCAGTCCTTAGGAAAGGAATGTTAAAGGGCTGTTGTGTAAACCCACTGCTGGCTGAACAGGCCTTGTTTTCAGAGTAAATCTGCTGCAGGGAATGATTTAACCTTCATCGATTTTTTTTTTTTTTATTATTTCATAAAGTAAGATTTATACAGGTATAGTATTGGAAAGGTCATCCATCCCCTGAGCTGTGGGAAGAGCTCTGAGCATTCCTCCCTCTCCAGTTGGCTGTTTTAGCCCTGGTTTCAGCTGGGAAAGCACCAAGCCTGGGTTTTGTTGCCTTCCTGGGAAGTGAATTTATCTCTGCCTGGTACACAGAGCCCCCTCAGCGCTCCTGCCCCCATTCCCACACTCAGTGAACCCTCCAGCAGCAGCATGGAGCACCCTGGAGCTGCCTTTCCCCAGGGAAAGCTGGGGGGAAGCAGGGAGTGATTCTCCTCCTGTGCCTCAGGAAATCTGGGATGTTGGCTCTGCAGCAGGAGCCCGGGCTCTGGGCTCAGCATCTCTGGATGCTTCACTGCTCCCGTACCCCTGAAATGAGATATTTCATGTCTTTCTTGTTTACTGACATGTGATAAGGCTGAGTGAGGGGTTTTTTTTGCAGGTATTTAAGATCCTCTAGCAGCAAGACATCAGTGGTTAGCCCGCACAGCCCGGGTGTGCTTTAGTGCTCTGTTTATCCCACAGCTCTGAGCATCCCCAGCCATCGAGGACACTCCAGCCAGGCATGGAGCTTCACAGGCTGAGGCAGCAGAGCTGGGAAGGAGCTTTTGCAGCTTTTCGAGCAGCAACCTGTTCTCCAGGGCTTTTCTGAACCCTGAGAACAGATGGCTGGGCTGGAGGCTGAGATGCAAGGACAAGGGACTCGTGTTGACATTACCTTTACCAGAGTGCCTTTCATCATTAGCATGTAAATGCCAGCAAACACCCAGGAATTATCCATCTATGATCTCTTCATCAGAAGAGGCCTCTGATCAGGTTAATCTCACTTTCCCAGCGTGGAAAGGAGGATGCTGAGCAGCTGTACCCCCCAGCAAGGGGAAGTGGAGTGAATTTCTGAGAGGGAAGGATGCTGCGAGAATCAGGTTTGAAGTGGCTCGACAGTGATTGCTTTTCCTCTTGCACAGGGCTGCCAGGGCTGAAATAGCAGCGCTGATGGTGGAGATTGAGCCTGATGGGCCTGGTCCTCCGGGGCAGGTGCCCTGGAGCACCTTGGGTGGGTGTGAGCAGCCCAGCTCTCCCGTGGGCAGGAGGGAGGCAGGGGGAGCTCCCAGCCCCGTGCATTTTCCATCCTCTCAGTGATCTCCTCTTCCTCCTGAGAAGCAGAAGCCAAAGCAAGCATGGAGGAGGGTGGAGGAAATGTGTTTTAACAGTAAATACGGCCTTGTTATTTATCAATGCAGAGTAATTGAAGTAATTTCATGTCAGTTTTAAATGCAGCGCCCAGGGATCTAATCTATCTGTCTAATATTAATGGGGAATATTTGCTTGCTTCATTCATTCATTACTGTTTTCATTAAGACTCTAGTCCCATTTAGGAGTCTGTTTGTCATTTTAAACTCTTCTGTTTTATCTTAGCTTGCCACAATCCTTTTTAACAACTTAAGTGAATCCGTGAGTTGCAGGCTGGCAGCTTGGGGGAAGGGGCTCTGCTGTCTGGCAGAGTGTGCTTTTCCTGGGGAGACAGGAGAAACAGACGGCTGGAGGCACTGGCAGGCAGCAGGCTCTGAGCTGCCTGGGCTGCACACCCTGGGGATTCAGGGTTTGCACAGCAGAGCTGGGTGTCTGCACCTCCCAGCATGGACAGCCCTGCTCGGACACAGCTGCAGTGACTCCAGCTTCGGAGGCTCCATCACTCCCAAGGCAGCCCAGGGAGCTGCAGGGAGCAGGGATGTTGGTGATAAATGCTCAGGGTGCTTCCAGCTGGGTGCTCTGGTTCCTCACAAGGTGTGTGTCCCCTCATCAGGCATCCCCACCTTCAGGGCATCACAGAATCATGGAATGGTTTGGGTGGGAAGGGACCTTAAAGCCCATCCAGTGCCACCCCTGCCATGACAGGGACACCTCCCACTGTCCCAGGCTGCTCCAAGCCCTGTCCTTGGACACTGCCAGGGATCCAGGGGCAGCCACAGCTGCTCTGGGCACCCTGTGCCAGGGCCTGCCACCCTCACAGAATGGAATCTCCTCCCACTGCCCAGTGCCAGGGACTCTGTCCCTGTCCCTGCTCTCCTCCTGGCCAAGTCCCCACACCCTGGAGCTGGAGGAGCCCAGGGAGCCAGGCTGGGGTGCCCAGGGGACATCACCTGGAGGGCTGGGGGACAGCAGGGCTGGGGGGACAGCAGGGCCGGGGGGACAGCAGGGCTGGGGGGACAGCAGGGCTGGGGGACAGCAGGGCTGGGG
>VXAX01004666.1:220887-232614 GCA_013399835.1 Leptocoma aspasia
ATTAGAGTCCTGGGGAAGGGGAGCATTGTGCTGTTAATGACTCTCTGGCAAAATGTTCTGACTAAAACAGTAATTTTAATAAGCACAGCCCAGTTGTGAGTGCTGGTTGAACACCTAATTACATCGGTTAGCGCTCCAAAATCATTCCAAATTCTATTTTTGCTGTTTTCCCACCAAACAGAGAGGGGAAGAAGCGCACACTTTATAATTATTCACCTTAATTAATTTTCTGAGCTTCTGTTAAAAGTTTTAAATGACTGCAGGGAGCACACCAGGAGTTCCATGGCAGCCAGGCAAAGCACAGAACGCAGAGGCCGTGAACTGATGTGAGATGAAAGTTTGCTGTGTTGGATTGATCCCCACCTGAGCCCAGAAATTTTGGAAGGCTGCCCCCCTTTTATCCTGATTAATTAGTTCCCCTGAGGCCTGGGCTAATCAAAGGGCAATGCTCATCAGCTGGTGGCCATGGCGGGGTGGCCTCAGAAGACGGTGCCAGCACGTCAGGGAGCCACTTGTGATGGCAGCAGTGATGTCCCCTGGCAGGAGCACGGGGATGTGCCCCCGGCTGCTCCAGGAACATCATCCTGGAATCCAGAGCGAGCCCAGAGGGGACTCCCATGGGAGCAGGGAGGCTGTGTCACCCTGGCTGCTGAGGAGCAGGGGAGCTCCTGCCTGGACCATGATCCTGACTTCCAGGAGCTCATTTGACCCTTTTTGTGCAGTCCAGAGTGAAATTGCCACTCCCCTGAGGTGGGGTGGTTTTCCAGGGATCCAGGGACGTGGATCCATCACAGCAGAACTCTGTCCTTGTGGGGGAGACCTTTACCACCCCATTCCCCATTATTGGCACGTGTGCACCCTCATCACCCCCTTTTCTTGTCAGGGAGAGGTTCTGTGGGTCAGTTCTGCAAGAAACTGAGTGGTTTGGGGTCCCAAAAGAGAAGAATCTGCTGAGAGTCCTGTCCTCCCCAGCTGCCATCCCTGTGTGGGGACACCGAGCTGTCACCAGCACCCTGGGGGCAGCAGCAGCTCAGAGCAGCCAGGCAGGAGCCAACGTGTGGCTGCACCTCATTATTTAATCCATGGATTTTGCTGCATTTGCCATTCCAGAAGCTCCTGTGAATACCTCAGCCAGGTCTGTGCTCCAGGTTTTGTTTCAGCGCTGAAGATGGAAGAATTGCTTCCTGATTTTGTGTGTGCACGAGGTTTGCCCAGCTCTGGAGGCAGCGGGCGCACGGGATGGAGGCCCCACCATTCCCAGATAATTGCAGACGGTCCAGGCAAGGCAGGAGGCAGAGCTGGGGCTGCCAAGGCACTTGGGAGCGGTGGCTGTCACACAGAGCTGGCACTGCTGTGCCAGTCTGAGCAGGGGGTGGGTGCCAGGGTGGGATCCCACTGCTGGGCTGAGCCTGCACCCACAGCTGGGAGGGTGAGGGATGGGACACCCGGGGCCTGGCCAGGCAGGGAGCCCCTGCCCCCGTGCCACCTCCTGCAGCCCCGGAGTGTCATTGTCACCTGCTGGGGGCAGAGGAGGAGCTGCCAGAGGGAACAGAGCGAGCATCCCACGTGCTGGAGATGAGAACCCATTTCCCCTCGTGCGGGTTTGAACGAGACTGTGCCGCCAGGAGCGGGGCTGGGATCTCTGCCTGGCACTTTGTTATTCCAACAAACCCCGCTCAGATGTTCCATATTGATGTGATGATTAACTCGAGCCGTGGTAAACCACAGGAAAGTGTTTGTCTGCAGGAGCCTGTGTGCCAGAACATGAGGCTGCTCCGAGCCCTGCCGGGATGCTGGGCCGGATGGATGGAGGAAACTCTGGCTTGAGGACAATTTTCCTGCTTGAGCAAGCCTCACTTCGGGATATTTGCTATTTTTTCAGTCTTCCTTGCTTCCCAGAGGAGGCTGTCCTTGCTTTCATCACCTCCCTCAGGAGCCTGGCACGGTGCTCGGAGGGTGTGAGGGAGCCAAGGAGAGGGGAATGTTTGCAGATCTGATCCCTCGCTCACAGAGGGATCCAGTCCCCCGTGCTCCACACAGCTTGTCCCCCTCAGATGTTAATGAGGTTCTCACAGCAGCAAAGCCAAACCCACGGCAAAGGTTGCCTGGATCAGAGTTGAAGGGGCTCTCTCCTCGTGCATCTGCAGCGCCGTAATGAAATAATCCCCCCGTAGCCATGGCAACGTTGTCTCCCTGTCCTCTCCCACTCGCTGCTTCTCTGCCAGAACTTCCAGGCGATGTTGATTTGGTTGTGACAGCCCGGCAGGGGCTCTGAGAGCCTCCCTCCTGTGCTGGGGGCGAGGGAGAGCAGAGCTGCTCCTGCGGGGAGAGCTGCCCCTCGCCTGCTCTGCGGCACAGGGACGGCCGCTGGAGCCGTCCCCGCCATCCTGGGGATGCTCCTCAGTTTTTTGTGGTTTAACCTCCCCCTTTCCCCTCTCCTCTGTGTCCTGGCTCTGCCCCATGGATGCATTTCCTGCATCCCACTCACTCCTGGTCCTTCCACACTCGGTGCTGGCTCCAGTCTGGGTGTGTCTGAGATTTCCACAAGGCAGGAGCTGAATTTCCAGGTAGGGATTTCCACAGCCTGAGGCAGATTGCACCCACGTGTCTCGCTCAGCAAAGCCAGAGCCTTCCCATCCCTGCACACTGGGATGTTTTTTGGCAAAGGTGCCCAGCAGGATATTCCCCCTGGAGCTCTGCATGGAGGCACAGGAGGAGGAGCAGTGGGAAGAGTCTGTCAAACTTTTTACAGCCCTCTGGGAAAGTCTGACTTTATTTTCCCTGTCACCCTGACACATTAATGGCTGCAACTGAGGCGGCCTCCTTGCTCCTTCCCACACTTTTTCACGTCTCCTGCCCCAGCACAAAGCGGAGTTTTCTCATGAATAAAGGAAAGAATCAAATCTCATTGGAAAGTTCATCAACTTTGGGCTCCTGCTCAGTGAGTGATAGATGGCTTTAATTACACTGAACTAGTTGGCATCTCTACTCCACTCCCCAAAGTCATTAAAAATAGATTTTCTGTTTGAACTCCAGCCCCCTGAGGGGTCTGTGGGCAGCCTGCCGTGGCTGTGAGATGCTCCAGGGGCTGTCTCCAGCCAGGGCAGGTCACAGGCCTGGGATGGTAGCACGCAAAAGCTGTGGAAACTTTGCTTTGGCTATTTATTTTAAGTATTTATTTATTTGTTTGTTTATTTATTTATTTATTTGGAATTGTTTTCTTGCACTTATTTGCTCTGGGGGCTGGCAGAGTTGGAATTCATGTGTTTTGGAGCGTTTGTATTGATTTTTTTTTTTTTCTAATTTTATTTTGCTGGTGTTATGGGTCAGGCAGTGAGGGACAGTAATAATGAGGCTTTATCATTTAATGGTTGAGCAGCAGGTTCGTTTTGGAAGGGAGAGCAGGAAGAGAGGTCACAGTCAGGCTGGGGGGGGCAGGGCTGTGCCCTCAGGAGTGCAGAGATCCCCCAGCAGTGTTTTATTCTTGGCTGTTGTCCTTCACACAGATGCTCCTCCAGAGACATTGTTCAAAACCTCTGTGTGGTTTTTAAAGAATTATCATGTGCAGAAGCCGCAGCTTCTGAGCAGAAAAAGAAACGAAGCGCTCAACATCAAATCATCTCTAATGAACTCTTATTCACATAATTCCAATCCTCCGTTATTTATAGAGCGCAGCGAGAGCATCCAGCTCCTCACAAACATGAAACAAGCCCTGAGCTGCATTTAAATCACGGGGACAGATCCTGCCAAGCCTCCCCCTGAGCAGTGCTGGGGGATTTTGGGGCTGTGCTGTCCTCCAGGCTGGCTCGGAGCTCAGCCTGCTGGGCTGATCTCAGGGGAAGCCCAGCGACCTCCCTGTGCATCCTGTGCTGGCTGGTGTCTCCCACAGGGAATGCTGAGAGCTGTGGGATGCTTGTTTGGTTTGAAAAACACGTGTTGGCTTCTGGTTCCCCAGCCAGGAGCAGCGTGGTGGCTGCGGCACTGGTCTGCACTGGGCAATGCCGGGTGCTCGCTGGGCTGGGATGGGTGTGGGCAGTGTCGTGCGCCTGGACGGGCCATCCCGAGGCTGCTCCTGCCACCAGGCTCCTGGGCTTGCTCCCACCCCATCTGTAAAGTGCTTTTTGCTCCTCAGAAGGGAGAGGCAAAGCAGCAAAAAACACATCACCTGTGGCCACTGGAGGTGCAGACCCTGCAGCGAGGAATCAAACCCAGGCCCTTCATTTCCACCTCTGGTCCTGGATTTCTCTTCTCCATTCCCAAAGCTCTTTCCATGCAGCACGGGCTGAAGGCATTCCCAGCTCTGCCCCTCACACCCCTCACTGCCAGGCCCCCAAACCCAGCCCTCCACCCACCCCACGGGCTCCACCTCGGCGAGAAAACCCCAACCCCCGGGCCAGCTCTGTTCCAGGAAAAGCTGTTGAGTGGGGCTGAGGAAACAAGAAGAATAGCAGCCCTATTGGTGTCGTCCTCAGAGAGGAACTGGGTTCTCACTGTGTCAACAGCACTTGGCGTGACAGTGGCCGTTGTTTGGGGAGACACTGCTCCTTTCAGAGCCGGCTGCTGGGAGCCGGGTGCTGTTTTGACGGACAGAGCCAGAGCCATCCAACTGTTGTTTGAATTCCCAGCCAGTTGCAGGCACCGCTCCTGGGGCCCGAGAGCTGCAGGGAGGCTGGACAAGGATTATCTGCAGTGTTTGGTGGGAGAAAAGGGAGCAGGATCACAGAATCACGGAACGGCGTGGGCTGGGAGGGAGCTTGAACATCATCTGGACACCTTCCACTATCCCAGGTGGTTCCAAGGTCTGTCCCAGCCTGGCTTTGAACACCTCCAGGGATAGGGAGTCCACAATCTCTTGAGCAACCTGTTCCCAACCTTACAGGAAGAAATTTCTTCCATATTTTGTTCCATAGGGACACTACAGGAGCTTGAGACAGAGGGTGCAAATCCACCCTGCTGCTGGAGGTGGCAAAGGATATGTTGGAAAGGTTAAAGTGGTTTAAAATGCTGGAGGTGGCAAAGGATGTGTTGGAAAGGTCAAAGTGGTTAAAAAGGTTACAAATGTCCTCGCTGGAGCCAAGCAGTGACCTGTGGTTAAAGCCTGGTGTTGTTTTGAAGCCTTTGGGGGTTTCAGTGCTGGTAAATAAGTGAGGACGTGCTGCACCTCAGCATCAGGAGGGACCTTCCTCGTGTGCTGTGGCTGGGAGAGGTTTGGGGCTTTACAGCAGCGTTTGGGGTTGTTCCCACCTGTGCTCCCCTCTGTGACATCCCTGCCTGGAAGGGACAGGGACCCCCAGTGGGTCAGGCCTGGGGGCCCAGGTGGCTGCTGCTGGAAGGGCTCAGGGTGGCCAAAGCAGTGAAACACCCACTGAGACTGAACAAGCTGCCACAATCCCAGTGATTTATTCCCTGCAGCAGCTCCCCGGGGGAAGGGTGAGGCAGCAAAGCGTAAATCAGGGAGGAGAGGGCTCAGCTCCTGCCCCAGGGGAGGCTCTGGCCAGGGGGCTGGAGGAGCCGGCGCCGCTGTGCGAGCCCAGCTGGGGCTCTGCGTGCCCAGGACTCACCCCAGGGACGGGCTGACCTCACCTCTCACTCTCCAATAATTCGTGTTCTTGCATGTTGGAACAAATTCATCTCAGTGCTCCGTGCCTGAGGGGGCGAAGCAGGACCTGGGGCTGCTCTGGCTGTGCTGGGGGAGAGCAGCACTGAGTGTGTGTGGTTCCCTTGCAGGTGTCCCGGGTGCCCGTGGAGTCCTGTGAGCAGTACACCACCTGCCAGGAGTGCCTGAGCTCGGGGGACCCCCACTGCGGCTGGTGCTCCCTGCACCACATGTAAGTCCAGCCCTGGATGTTCCCTGGTGATAAAAGCAGCTTTCAGAGCTTCCCAGTGCCTCCCACACAAAATGAATGAGGCTGAAGTTCCCTAAGTCCATTTTTCTCTCCTTTGGACATTCCCTGCATTGCAGGCCCGATGCCATTGGAGATCCCTGAAGGGAAATCAGCCCCTGCTTCAGGAGCAGTGGGCAGGGTGATGTGGACACGATGGAAAACCAGAATTTAAATGGGTGGGAACGGAGGCCTGGTGGTTTGCACACCCCCCCTGGTGTTTTGCACCCTCCTGCTCTTTGCCCAGGCTGCGAATCCCAAATAATGTGGAATTTTTAAAGGCAACAGCAGACGTGATCCTGTGAGTGAGGCTTTGCTCCCAGCGAGGTTACAGCAGCAGAGCAGAGCCCCTTTAAAAGCCCCAAAAGGGAGATTGAAGCCCTGCAAGGGGAGGTCAGGGGGTCCCAGCTCCAGCCCCTCCCGGGGGGATCCAGCAGCAGGGCTGGGAGCTGGCAGCCCCCTCACATCGCCAGGCACAAAGGGCTGAGGGTGCTTTTCTCCAGGGGAGCTCCAGGAAATTCTCTCTGCATTCAGGAGGTGTCCGTGCCCTTCCTTTCTCTGCCCTGCCATAAAAACCAGCACTTCCTAAGGCGGAAGGGAGACCACCGGGCACAGGAGCTCGGGGGAGGAGGGGAGAGCCTGGAGGAGGCTGGAGCAGGGGAATAGAAATCCCTGGGGCCCCGTGCCAGCTGCTGAGCACCGTTAATGCAGGGAGAGCGTGGGGACGGGGGAGGCAGAGTTCAGGGACCCACACAGCAGAGCTTGGCCACTTGCCTGCAGAGCAGGTGCTGGAGGGGAGCAGGGAGCTGCAGGCTCCTCCGCAAATCCGGCCTGGATTCGGGGCTTTGGGGGGCAGAGCAGCTCCCCACAGCGGGTTTGGGTCGTGCCCACGCTCGGGGAGGTGCAGGAGAAGCAGCTCAGCCCCTGAGCATCCCACAGGCTCCTCTCAGGGCAGGGCTGGGGGTCCAGCAGAGCTCTGAGCATCCCACAGCAGCACCCCAGGGCACTCTGGGCATCCTTTGGGGTTTTTTGGCTTTTTTCCTTTCAAAGCGAGCCTGTCCAGCCCTAGAGCTGAGCCACCCTTCGTGCAGACATGTCCCAAAGTCTTTGCTGTCACAGCTCCTTTGTCAGAAGGGGATTATTGCCATCCCTGGCATCCCAACCCTTGGGCTCTGCCCTGGGGCAGCCACCCCAGCAGGGTGGGCAGGGGATGCTGCAGCAGGAGCTGTGCTCTGCTGCTCCTGCAGCAGCTCCTCTGCAAGGATCAGTGAGCACTTCCCTCATGCTAATGAGCTGAGCCTTCACAAGCCACCTGGGAAGCAGGTAAAGGTTGTTATCTTCATTTTGCAGAGACAAAACCCTCAATGACAAGAGGAGAGAAAAGTGTCATTTCCTCTGCCCTTTTGGCCATGACATTTCGGCATCAACCTATTCCCAACAAGGGCTCCTCCCCTGATGGGATTTCTCAGCTCTCCCTTCAAGCATCTGCACTTTGGAGCAGTGATCATTTTTTAGCTTTTTATCTTTTTTTTAAGCTGTAAATAATTGAGTTCATCTTGCTGTTCCTCCAAGCCTCTGTCATCTTTGTTTGGAGGCCCCAAGTGCTGGAGTGTTTGTATTTAATTTGCCATCTCTCCCCTTTCATTCTCACACGTTCCTGCTTCCAGCTGCTCCGTGGAAGGGTGCTGGCTCAGGGGGTGATGCTCACACTGTGTTTAGGGATGGCTGAAAGGGTGAGGGCTGGAGGAGGAGGTGATTTGTTCATCCTCTGCATGGGCAGAGGGATCCTTTGCTCTTTGGGAGTGATCAGAGGCCTCCAGGAGATTGTTAGAGGATCTCTCCAGCCCAGTGGGATCTGAAGCCTGCAAGACTTCCCCGTGCTGCTCTCTGCAAGTGTGTTATTGTCTCCAGGCCTATTTATCTCTGTTGGGGCTGTTGCCATAAATAGGATGATAAAAAAGAGCCATTCCAGCGAGTCAATGAGATAAAGGCTCCAGTCAAGAGCTCACTTTAGGGCTATCTTAGAGATTCTCTTAAACCTCGATATTTCTTCCTTTGGCACCATTCATATTTAGCTCCTTTATGCTCCAAAGGAAAAGGTACAAAAGGGAGAGGGTGAGGAGAGCAGCCCCAGCGTTTGTTGGGGATCAGGGGGGCGGTTTGGAAAGGGAAAGTGGAAACTTCACTCACCTGAATCTAAAGCAAACGGCCTCACTCCCACTGTTCCATAGAATCTCACAATGCTTGGGTTCAAAGGGACATTAAAGGCCAATTTGTCATCTGCACCCATGGAGGGGGGTTGGAAGGAAAGGATTTTCCCCAAATGACATAAACCAGGAAATCCTGGAGGGCTGCCAGCGCCACAGTCTGGTCTGGAACACTGACAGTCCTCCCTTGGTTCCCAGTGGGTGCTGTGCTGCAAACAGCTGGATTTCTCTCTGCTCCAAGGACACCTGCAGTAAAAAACAGGGATAAGGAGCCATCCTGGAGCACATGGAATGCCAGGAGCAGTCCCAGCCACCTTGGCATGCTCGGAGGCTTGATTCCTGCTGCTGGGAATGGGAAGGAGCTGGGAGCTCAAGGCACGAGCAGCAGCCAAGCACTGCTGGCAGCAGCTGGAAGCTTCCATTCCTGGCTGTGTCTCACCCCCAGCTCCAGGAGGAGATGATTAGTGGGCTGTGTGGTTTTAATTAGGAGAGAGGCATCGTCCTGTCCCTGCCTGTTACTGCTTTCTGGTTTAGTTCGTGTGCAGATGATGAGTCCGTGGCTCACCCCACCCCCCAGCACCACCAGCACATGGGATTGGCAGCTCTGGACTGTGTCCCAGTGCAGGAATTACTCGTGGGATACTCGGGCTTTGTGTTTGTGCTGATCACAGAATATTTTCCAGCTCTCTTTGGCCCTAACCTGGTGCCCAACACCCGCTCCCCATGCGGGGCATCACCAGGCCCTGCTGTGGAACATCTCCCCGGGGCTTTGGGGTGTGGTCTGTGCTCTGGGTGGGTGTTTTTGGGGTTCTGAGAGCTCCTGTGTGGCAGGTGCTCCCCGAGGGACCGGTGTGAGCGGGCAGAGGAGCCGTTCCGCTTCGCAGGCAGCATCAGGCAGTGCCTGAGCGTGGCCGTGCAGCCCAGCAGCATCTCCGTGTCTGAGCACAGCCTGCCGGTGAGTGGGGACAGGGCACAGGGCCCTGCGGGACAGGCACCTCCAGCAGGGAGCACTCCATGCTCCAGCCTTTCCCCCTTCCCTCTGGCACAAGTGTTTTCTCATGAAGTCACGCTCGCAAAGGGACGGGGGAGCCAAGGGGTCACCCGAGAAGGAGAGGGGGGTGGCAGAAACGAATTCCCCTTCCCCTGGTGCCTCAGCTCACATTTCCCTGGTTTCTGTAGCTGGTGAAAGGAAGGGCTTTGTTTCCCAAAAAGCTCCCCTGTGAGCTGTGCTCAGCCTGGCTCTCCAAAGCTTCCCAGCTGTTGCTGCCAGAGCCCCCCTGCCCCAGGGCAGCTGGTCCTGCTGCTCCCCCCTCCCGGGCTGCCCCCAGCACCCCGTGTAAAAACGGTGTGGGGAGAGGGGACTCAGCCCTCCAGGCACTGGTTTGCCATGGGGACACTCCCCAGCTGTGGTGGGGACACTGGGGACTCTCTCCTCCCAGGCCAGGGCAGGGTGGTCTCCCCCGTTCCTGCAGTGGGGAGGGAGGTGGTTTGAGCTCAGGGGTTTGGGGACGGTCACTGCTGCTCTCAGGGTTCTGGCACAGGCACTGAGGGTGGCAAAGCTTCTGTAGAGCCACCAGGGGACGAAAATCTGCCATTGCCAGCACTCCTGACCTGCAGCACCCCAAGGCTGAGCAAGGTGGGTTTATATCCATAAAATCATCCTTGCCTTCCCTTTTTCCTCCTCCCTTCCTCACAAAAGGGCAGCTGGCCACCAGCTGTGGGAAGGTGGGTGATTTAAGGGGGTCATTCTGAGTGGGAGAACAGCCAGGACTGGGAATTTGAGGGAGATTTGGGCTGCTCTGGCTGCTGACAGCTCTGGTTTGCTGCCTTGTGTCCCTGCTGCAGCTCAGCCTGCGGGTGAGCGACGCTCCGGACCTGAGCGCCGGCGTCAGCTGCCTCTTCGGGAACCTGAGCGAGGTGGAGGGACAGGTGTCGGGCAGCCAGGTGGTTTGTGTGTCACCACCAGCCAAAGATGTCCCTGCCATCCCCGTGGATCAGGGTAAGTGACTCCTGGGCAGTGACACGGCGTCAGACAGCGCAGGGCAGCTTTGGGAGTATCAGCTGAGCGGAGCAGAGCCTTTGGGGCTGCTGCCTGAGAAATTCATGCTGCTGTCAAAGCCTATTGAACCCAGGGAGCTTCATCCCCAGGAAATGCATCCCACACAGGGCTGGATGGGCTGGCAGCAGGCAGCAGTGAGTGCTTGCCCTGTTCTTACTCCCTCCCTGTGCTGCCAGACAGCTCCCAGGGCACGACAGGAGCCGTCTGTCCCCTCCAGGGTGGCTCACGGGTGGCCAGGAGCTCTCAGCCCTGCCAGGTTGGGCAAATCTGGGAAGCAGGAATCTCCCCTAGGCCTGGCTCAGCACCCACGAGTAGGTGGCTGCAGTTCCTCTGTTTCGTGCTGATCTTTGGGTTGGCCCCTCATTAATGTCACCACTGTCACATTTTCTCTTCCTGCAACTGAAGCGCCAGGCTTGGAGCTCATTTTCTCCTTGGCACCCTTCCAGGTGTCCACGGTGCCTCCTTGATGATGTCTTTGTGATTCTGAGACATTTTATGGAGCCTGAGCCTTGGGGAACACTGCAGGGCCCAGAGCCCTGTGGTAGCAGGGCCACAGCAGCCCCAAAAGAACAATCTGCTCTTAATTAACCCAGAGCTCAGGCTCCTGAAGAGCTCCACTGCTGCTTCACTTGTTTCCAGCAGTGGCTCCTACTCCAGGAGATAATTCTGGGAGGTGATGCCCAGAGAAGCTGTTCCTGGAAGTGTTCCAGTCCCTGGAAGTGTTCAGGGGTGGGGTTGGATGGGGTTTGGAGCAACCTGGGATGGTGGAAGGTGTCCCAGCCCATGGCAGGGGGTGGCACTGGGTCTTTGAGGATCCTTTCCAACCCAAACCCTTCCGTGATTCCACGATTCTATTCCTGGGCTGTCTCTCAGAACAGTCTCACTTTTTATACTGGAGAGTGACTCAGGGAACAGGGTGAGGTTCCAAAACCATTCCAAGGCAGCGTTTACCCGTGTCTCTGATGCATTTTGCCCTCAGGGCTGCTTTTCTGGAGGCATTGCTGGGCACAGGCCAGGACAGGGCTCCAGGGCAGGGTGTGGGAGGGGGTCCTGGTGGTGGGGGATGAAAACCCGAGCTGCCCCAGCAGCAGGGGCTCAGCAGGCTGGCAGGTCACCCCGGGTGTGCTGCTGCTGTCCCCATGGGCAGCAGTGACAGGCTCTGCTCTGTGTCCCCAGACTGGTTTGGTGTCGTGCTCCAGCTGAAGTCCCGGGAGACGGGCAGGACCTTCGTCAGCACCGAGTTCAAGTTCTACAACTGCAGCGCCCACCAGCTGTGAGTGCTCCTTCCCTACCCCCAAGCAAAGCCAAAAAACAGCCCAGAAGTTTTGGGGAGTGGGCGCTGGGACCGGCCAGGGGGGTTGGCACAGTGGCCGGGTCGCAGCGCGCACCGTGCGGGACAAGGGCAGCACCTGCCCGGGGCTCCTCGGGGCTCTGGGAGCGCCTGGAGCTCCGAGAGCCCCGGCAGGAGCAGGTGGAGAGAGCCGGGAACAACCTCAACCTGCTGGTGCCCCCAAGCTGCGCGATCCCGCAACTGAGAGCTGGGATCCAGCCGGGAAGGGAAGGGAAGGGAAGGGAAGGG
>VXAX01004666.1:232729-245390 GCA_013399835.1 Leptocoma aspasia
AGGGGAAGGTGGGCACAGGGAGGTGGGATGCAAGCCATGGGAGGTGGGATACAGGAGGGGAGGGTGGGCTGCAGCCCAGGCACGTGGGAGGCCCAGTGGAGGCTCCCTGGAGGGGCTCAGTTTTGCTGAGGATGCTGGAATCACACCCCCCCAGGCACTGGAAGGCAGCAGGCAGCTGGCCAGCCTTAAACACATATTCACAGACCTGAAGCATTTATGGATTTCTCTCAGGAAACAAAGCAAGCTCCAGCACTGTGGGCAGGACCTGCCAGCTGCTGGATGGGGGTAGCAGGGCTGAAAGATCTCCTGGGGCAGGGGCAGCTGCTGGAGTCACTGAGTGCCAGCACAAGGTCACTCCCAACCTCTCTGTGCTGGGTTTGAAGCCTCAAGCTCCAGGGCCTTTCCTGCTGCACTTGGAAGAGGGTTTGTGTGTTTGTGTGCTCATGGGCTTGGCTGGCCTCTGGTTTTTCTAGGCAGGCATTCATTGTTAATTTAAATTTTGTTGTGAGCCATAGCACAGAGCAGAGGTACTGGGATGACAGGGAATCCTTCAGTCCCCCTGTGCTGCCTGTGGGATCCATATCCATGATCCCAGTGATTCCTGTCCTGCTGCCCCTCATGCACAGCTGTGTCCTCAGGTCCCTGTCCCTGGGTCAGGCTGTGCAGCACCAGCAGCACTTGCAGTGCCCAGGCTCCTCTGCACTCCCCTGGTTTGGAACTTGCATGGGGAATGGCCTTCCAGGGACCCCTGTTTTCACAGAGGAGCCAAGGTTTGGATCAGGAGAGGCAATACATCCTTCCTGGGCTGTCACTGGGCTTCATCTGCCCTGCCTTCCCTCCATTTGTGTCTGGAGATAAAGTGCTTACGGGGTGGTAAATTCTGCAGCACTTACATCACTCCAGACTCGTTATCACAGGGTTCAAGGAGGGCACAGCCAGCCTGGCAGGAATGAATCACAGCGTTCAGAGAGGAGGCAGAACCCAGGCTCAGCCAGCAGAGAGGAGAGATCTGTGGGTCCTGAGGCTCTCTGCTGCAGTGCTGGGGGTGTGTGGGGAGCAGCCCAGCCCTCTGGGGCAGTGTGGCATCTGATACACACACCCTGGGAGGTGGCACGGGGAAAGAGGGACACCAGGGGTTTGGGAATGGGCAGGAAGGTCCTGGGAACCCTCCTGTGGTGTTGTGACCCCATGGGCTGGGGTGGTTCGGAGCTCAGGGCCATGGACCTGTGTCCCCAGGGAGCTGCAGGTGGGACAGGGAACCTTCCCTGTCAAGGGTCTTTCAGGAAGGACCTGATGAGGTGGAGAGAGAAGCAAAGGAGACAGTGGTCCTTGAGAAAGCTGGATTGGGGTGAAAGAGCCACGGTGGTGAGCTGGTGTAGGTCTGGGAGCTCTGGATCCCACTGGGATCCCTTGTCCTGCTGCCAGGCCTGGGGAAGAGCTGGAAGCAGCAGCAGGAAACCACAGAAACCACGAACAGGGAGAGGTGCCAAACTAACCCAAACCAACCCAAACCAAACCAAAACAACCCAACCCAACCCAAAACAACCCAACCCAAACCAAACCAACCCAAACCACTGGTGTAGGTGCCCAGGGAGATCCTCCTCCCTCAGAGGGGAAACTGGGAGCTCCACCAGCCCCTGCTGGGAATGCTGGAGGCCAGGCCAGGTGAGGTGAGGTGCTACAGACCCGAACAGAGACAGAAATGGGTCAGACAAATGAGTAATTAAACAAGCTGGCAGCACTCCCCCAGCTTTGCCTGTGCATGATTAGAATAAGCTCCCCTGGCTATTGAGGTCACCAGGAGTGCATCAGAAGGGGAACACAATGGAGTCATTAGGACTCGTTCTGGTGGCAGCAGCTCACAGAGCTCACTCTGACCTGGTCCCTGTGCCTGCAGAGCTGCTCTCCTCTTCCAGAGCTCCATGCCTCAGGCCACGCTGCCACTTCCCTGGTGACATTTGTCTGCCTGTCCTGGCCTTGCTCCAGCACATCCCGGGCACTTCCCTCTCCAGGCAGCACCACAGTGCCTGGAGCCACGGGCTATGGCATGGGACTGAATCCATGGGCACAGCTGATCCTTGTGCCACCAAGAGCTGCCACGTGGCAGCAGGGGTGGCCTCGGAGGAGGTGGCAACTGCCAGGATTAGCAGCTGTCACAGCTCGTGCATCTCTGTGGCAGCAGCGAGTGGGGAACAAAACCCACCCAGCCACTCTGCTGGCAGCTGGGTCCCCTGGGGCTGAAAAGGGTCTGTGTTCTTTCAAAAACATTTCATAAACAGGTTTTTTTTCTTCCCCGACATAAATCCAAAGCACTTGCTGCACCCTCTGCACTCCAAGGCCAGGCAGAAGTGTTGCTGTTGACTTGAAGCATTCCTGACTTGTAGAACAACTGATCCCATTTTTGCCAGACTTGCCTTCTTTTCTAGAAGCTAAAGCCCAAGCCTGGTGCCTGTGCAACGTCCTGCTCTATTTTACACCAATCCAACGATGTGCAATAAATCCCAGCTTGCATTTTACTGTGGAATAAATTGTGAGGCTGCCCCAAGTCTGTCTTTTGAACGTGTGTGTTTTCCCAAACCTGTTTCTTGTTTTCTGCTATATCAAAACCAGCACCCCCAAAGAAATTTTTTTTTTCCCAGGAAGCCTGGATTTCTGGCGAGGCCTGGAGATGACTGCAGCCCTGCCAAGGTGCTGAGCCCTGTGCTAACCCCTCCTTTCCCCCCAGGTGCCTGTCCTGTGTGAACAGTGCCTTCCGCTGCCACTGGTGCAAGTACCGGAACCTCTGCACCCACGACCCCACCACCTGCTCCTTCCAGGAGGGAAGGATCAACATCTCCGAGGTACCACGCTGGGATTCTTCCCTTTATCCTTTCCTTTTCCATGCCACAAGCAGCATAACCTGTGTTTGTGTGAGGTTTGTTGCATTCCCCCGGGTCTCTTTGGTGTCAAAATGTGCAGATGCAGCTTTAAAGCAGGGAAGTGTTGGTGTCACTGCTGCTCTTGACCTGAACACCAGAGCTGATCCCTCCCCTGCTGTGTGGGAATGCCCAGGTTCATTAATTACAATAATTGCTGTAGTGCTTTCCCCCAGGGGTCCCAGAGACTCCTGGAACCCAGAACATTTCAGCAGCTCTGCTTTGCAGCCCCAGCACGAGGGCTTTGCTTGGTCTGAGGGCCAGCAGCAGGTCTGGCTGGGGCTGGTCAGTGCCTGGCCTTGGCAGGGCTGGGATTTATGGCAGGAGCCTGGCTGTGGGCTGATGAAGGAGGGAATTACCAAAGTGCACAGCCCCAGATTTTGGAAAAGGGAGTTGGTTTGGGATCCAGCACCCTGGACCCAGAGCCATCTCTCTTAGCAGTTCATAAAAGGTGTGGGGCTCCAATCCAAAAATGCTTTTAACACTTGGAAAGGCACAGCCCCTGAATGGCTCTGCCAGCTCTCCTGTGTGTCCCAGGGCAGAGGGATCCATGGAGGAAAGGGGTTGTTAGCACAAATTCCTGATTGAACATTGCCAAGAACCCTTGGTCAGGGCTTTCTGCATTCCTTGTCCTGCCTGATTCCCCTGCCTGCTTCATCTTCATGAGGTCCTGATGCTGGCAGGGTCCTGGTCTTTGCCCTCACTGTTCCTACAAAAAGCTTTGTAGCATGTGAAATGAGTGCAGGTCCTAAAGCTGCAAGAGAAAAATGGTTTAAAAGATGCTCTGGAAATCCTGAGAGTCCAGGAAAGTGGGAAAGGCAGCAGTGAGGACATCTACAAATATGATAAAAAGAAAGGAGAGGAAGGTGTACCAGTATCCAGACAAATCCTTGCCAGTGAGTGATGGAGATTGAGAAAAACACAAGAGATCAGTCAGAGGTGTAAACACTGAGTTGTCAAAAAGGTGTGACTGGAGGTTTAGCCAGGGTGCTGCTAAACTAGGAGTGAACTCTACTCTCGTGTCTCCCTGGCTACAATGCTGCCAGGAGATTCAGAGGTAAAGGGGAGAGCAATTTATGAGATGTGTAAGGAGCTGGGTGGGAATCTGCAAACCCAAGGATGGGCAGCATGCCTGGGATGGGAATGGATGCCCAAGGAGAAGCATCCACCCCAGGAAAAAAACCAAAAGCTTTCTCCATCCAGCTCAAAGTCAAAAAACTTCCTTGCACCATATCAAGAGAAAGCAAAACCCTTCGCTTCTCCTCCTCTTGAGTGATGGGAGGGGTTCTCCTTCCCCCCTTCCCCTCAAAGCATCCCTGTCCTCCCACAACTGGAGTTCTCCGTTCTCTGGGTCTCCAACTCTGGGATGTCAGAAGTGTCTGACAAGTCTCTGCTAAAGTAGGACAATCCCATTATCTCTGTTTTCCTCGTGAGAGCACCCACGACTTGCCTGAGATCACACAGAGGGAGAGAGTGGAGGACTTGGTATCTCTGGAAGTTCCTGCTGGGATCACAGGGCTGTCGTGTCTCCGAAGAGCTTCCTCTGTCGTCTTCATCTTGCAGAGGTCGTTTCTTACCAGGGATGTTTTGGGATATCTCACACCTTCCTGGTGATTAGCTTTGATGAGGGCTGATGATAACGATACCAGTGCTCTGCTGTCCATCATTTCTTCCCCAGACCTCTGAGCACAGGCAAAGCCACGCCAAATAAATGTTTGCTTATTTAAGAGCAATGAATTTCCTCTTCACACACAGCATGGTGATAATGCCTTTGCTATGGGCTCTTCACTAACACAGAAATAAGTAAATGCCTCATGAAGAGTTTCCTCTCCTAAACCAATTCAGATCACAATGTTCTCATTGTGTCACGGCCTGATGTATTAGGAAATTGTTTGTGCTTAGCCTGGCTCCCTCCCCAGCAGAGCCAGTAGTGTTTGGAGCCGGTGATCTCCGTGTCTGTGCCCTACTTTCAGTCCCCTGTGCCTCTCCTTACATAAGGTTTACACACGTGTTCACACGGGCCTGCAAATTTGCTCGCATCTTTATATTTAATTTAAGGGAAAATATCTTGAATATTCCCTTTTACTCCTGGCCCATCAGAACCGGCATCCCAGTGGGATTGGATGTGTAACGAGCTCCCTTTGATGCTCCCAGGAGTTGTCTGTCTGGAGGAGGAACAAGAGCTCAAATCTTCAGCCACTTCCCGAGGAGATGGGGGAGAGAAATTCCTTCTTGATGAGCTGTGCTCTTGCTCCTTGCAAGCTTCTGCCCCCACTGACCGAGCTAAGTGCTGCCTTTTTGCCCTGCCTTCCATGAAAATACAGCCCGGAGAGCTTTTCTCACCCCTCCACCTGCCCTGCCAACAGGAGTTGTTTGCTCAGATCCAAGGGCAGCGCTCAGGGACAGATGTGGGGGTGCAGAGGGAGCCCCAAAGGTGGGCGGGTGCTTTAGGGAAAGTGGAAATGTGGGACACGTGGTTTGGGGTCACTGGTCAATGAATACAGAGCCTTTCACAGCCTTTCAGCAGAGGCATCTTGCAGGACAGAGCTGGCTGTTCCTGATATTCTCCATCTCCTGGGAATTTCTGAGATGGGGAACCCAGCTCCTCTGCGGTCTCCATTTCCAGGTAGCCAATCCTTTAGGAGTTAATAATTAGAGAAGCAGTTATTTTCCCATCCTTTTCCTGGTCAGAGTCTTCACTGTCAGCAGAAGGTGCCTGCTCAGACCTTGGTCCCACTAAATCAGGATTTCTCCCAGAGATTCTCATGGGTGTGGAGCACTTTACAAAGCTCCAGATCAAGCCAATGATACCATTTTAATGTGTCTGATGTGGTTTGGTTTGTGTGTTTGTGAGGTTTTATGATGTCTCTCTCTAAAATGTCTGAAACTTCCAGATGAGGAGGAGTGTGGATACATAAACATCCTCACAGCCCATCCCAGAGGAGAGCTAGAACCAAATAAATCCTCTTAGCTCCCCAGAATGTGGGAGCCCGTCCCTCTTTGATGTCCAGTGTGTGCTGATAATGCCATTTCCACAGGGGGGACGCTGATCTGGGGACAGAGAGTTTCAGATTCGGGGATTTCAGTGCCCTTGTGACTCCTTTGAATTCCCACTGATTTTATGGCAGCGCCCTTGCCCCTGGCTGTGCCCTTGGGTGCTGAGTGCTGCTTGATGTGCCCTGAAGGAAACAAAACAAAATCAGCCCGTCCTCAGGCCTGTCTTGCCAATCCCCATCACAGGAGAGCTGAGATGTGCGGGAGGTGACTCAGAGCCACATCTCAGGCCACCAAAGTCAGCCAATGACTTTGCAGGGTCACACCTGACTTTGGGGAGATGGCTTTGCCTGAAATAGGAACAAAAAGCCTGGTTTCAGCAAATTCCCTCAGCTCTGAGCTGTGGCAATGCTTTTATCATCCGTGGTGTGGATGGTTGGTGTTGGGAGGGAAGAGCTGCGGGGAGCAGAGGGAGATGTTCCTGCCTGGAACCTGTCCCTGTGCCAGGGAATTGCTCCTGTCCTCACCTCTGGCACACAAAGGGTTGTTTACAGGAGGGACAGGTTCCCTCCATGGCTGTAAATATCCCCAAATTAATGGAGAAGACCCAGGTTACAGCACGTGCCCGCAGCTCGGGGCTAATGGTGTGGGGAAGGAATTTACCAGGCTCGGCTCCAGCTGCCTTCCTTTCATGTCTGGTTTCTAAGGAACGGGGTCTGCTCTCCTTTCCAGTGGCACAAATGAAGGATAATGTGTTTCCATGAGTGACAGGGACTGTAATTTATATCATTGGGAACACAACTGTGAACCAGGGGTTTACATTCACGTGCCAGATTGGGTTATGTTTGTAACTTTAAAATAACGTGTAGCAAGTTAACATTTGAGGAGAGTTTGCGGGGGTTTTTGAAGATGAAAAGTACAAAAACAGTCTATTTTCTGCCATTTGGGCTAAATCCCGTAGTCAGAAGAATTGCCTGCCATTTCTAGGCAATTTTTTTCCAAATAAGAGCAAGGAGGTTTGACCTACTAAAACTGCTCGGTTAAACACAAATAATAACCATGGGTGCTCTGTTCTGCTCCAGAGACAGCTGCAGAACGCGGGTCTTTAAGGTATTTATAGACCTTGGAGTCTTTGAGGCTAAAAAGTGTTGGAGAAGCATAAAATGTCTTTGTAAATTGTGTGTGCTGATACTTCACAGCAGAATATTCCCCGAGAGTCTGTGCCACTCAGGCATCGGAGCCTTGTCTTCCTGCAGCAGATCTGATCCGTGTTTATTCTGGCGCAGGGAAGTCAAGGAGGATAATGAGAGGATTCTGCGTGTTTGTTTAGCGAGAGGAGGCAATAATGGCCTTCCTAACTCGTTGCAGGATTTACCTCTCATGAATTAAAAAACAAAGTAAACTGATTATGGAACAAGTTGTGTATTCCGCCGCCTTTATTCGGTGCTTTCTGGGTGTTTCTCGCTCTTCCCGGGGAGGAAGGAGAGGATGGGGCACCCAGGCTGAGGCTGACACAGCGGGGACATGAGGGACCTTGGCCACAGCCACCCAGCCCAACCCCAGCAGCAGGGCTGGTGCTGCCAACCCCTTCCCAGTGCGCTGGGAAATTCCTGTCAGGGGAACCAGCATGGGCAGAGGCACTGCTCAAGCTGGTGATAAACCCCTAACAAAGCAATTTATCTGAACACCGGCTTTTCGAGCAGGGAGCAGCTGGGAGAGGTGATGGACAGACAAACCACCCTGCCAGGCTGTTCTCCTGCAGCAGCACCCACGGGAGAGCCAAAAACCCCACACAGGGTCTGTGGGAAGGGCTGTGTGTGCAGGAATGTGAGAGTGCAGGGACGTGGCTGTGCAGGGCCATGGGTGCACATCACTGCAGCAGCAATTTAAAAAACAAACTGGAAGAAGAAAAGTGCTGAAAGCTGAGCACTGAGGCTGGAAATGGCTCACAGGGGCTCCACAGGACGTGCAGGGTCCAAGCTGACCCGAGCCCTCCGCAGCCCCAGCAGCTCCACTCACTCAGCTGAGAAATTCAGCAGCCACTGCCCGCAGCAGTGGGGCTGCCCACGAGCATCCTGGCTTTTCTGGAGTCTGGCATCTTCCTATGGATCTCTCCATCCCAAAATGTGGATCCCTTATTAGTGTGATCACTGCAGCTGTCAGCCAGCACGGAGGGACTGCCTTGCTTCTGCTCAGGCTGTGCCTGCCTCGCTTTCCCCACAATCCCAATGTGACATTTTCCTTCCACTGGAGCCAAAGGAATGAAAATAAATTAAGAAAAGAAAAATCTATTTTGCCCCACTCGTCTCTAATGATGGCAGAACAATTTTTGCTGCCAGCATTTTCAGCACCAGAGAGCAGATCTGGGAATGGGAGTCCTCTCCAGGCTGGGAAGGCAGGAGCCTTTCTTTAGCAGTCGCCTCACGGATGGAGCTGGCCAGGAAGGATAATGGTCCATAACATATTCATTATTTTCAGGACTGTGCACTGAAGTTCTCCCACTGGTGATGCAAGTGGAGATTTTTTTGTTTTCAGTCGTAATGGGGTAAAGCATTCTGCAGCTCCAGGTTGCTTTTCCTTCCAACCCACGGGTGTTCCACATTTTGGGCTGGGCACCTCTCTGGACAGCAGAGGTCTCAGAGGTCTCCTGCTGGTGTTCAGTGGGACATGGAGGTGAAATGCAAAACCTTAAATGCAGGCAGGTGTTGAGTGGAAGGTGGCACAGGCGTGTGGTGCTTCAGGAGAGGAAGGAATGTACAGAGTCACCCTGGAAGAGCTGGATGGAAAATGCCATAAATCCAGGGAGTTTGCTGGTGCTGAGCTGGGGTTGGATCCACGGTCCCAGGGTCAGTGGGAAGCAGGGAATGCCATTCCCTTCCAGCCTGTGAACCCACTCCACTGCAGGAAAGGGTTTCCCTTCTCTCCCCAGTGCAGCTGATAGAGTTTGAAATCACTCTTGGCTGTTAATCCGTGAAAGTCCCTGTTAGAAATAAAATAAAATATATATACGGAAAAGTGCCACTAAAAAGGTTTATGAGGCTGCAGTTGAAGTTAGTGGCTCCTCCAGACTGGGGGAGCATCTGTTTCTCATTTACAGCTCGCTTGGGCCAGTGGTGAAACAACTTCCCATGGCCCTGGCTGGGAGCTGGAGGGGGAGCCTGGCGTGGGGAGGGGGGATTTTCCCCCTGGACACGCTGTCCTAGCAGGATCCTGGGCAGGATGGCTGTCCTGGCATTGCCATCAGCATCATTTCCTTTCATCCCCAGGCTGGAGGGCAAAGGGCTGGGGATGCCAGTCTGGGATTTGGCAGAGGGAAGGGAGACGTGTTTGTTCTAAACTCCTGCTTTAGCTTGGGATTAATCATTCAGTGTCAGGTGCTTACAGGTACTTAGGTACCTTGTTCCATTAGATCAAAGCAAATTAGAGCTGAGCAGAATGTAAATACAGCTGATGGTCAGAGCCTTTGTCTCAGCGTGTTGCAGTTCCTGGTGTAGAAATTGAAGAAAAATTGTATTTCCCAGTGTGTTGTGCAGAGATAATGTTTGGGATGTTGAGATCTCACAGGAGGGATGTCACACAGTTACCAGGAGCTGAAAAGCCATTTTTTGTGGTCCGTCTCAAGGTTTCATTTAGACATTCGGTTTGTGCTTGGGCGAGCTGGAGATCTGTGCAGTGGTGTTTCACAGAATCACAGATGGTTTGGATGGGAAGGTGTCATGGTTTTCTTTACATCTCTCAGAGCCTGAGACAGTGAGGTGTCCTTGATTCCCAGGCCTGGAGAGGAACTGTTGTGTCTGACCAAAATGGGAAGGCAGCAGCATGTCTATGTCTAGTCTATGTCTGTGTCTAGGTCTCGGTCTGTGTCTATGTCTATGTATAGGAGTTATACACTATAGAACTGCAGGATTACAAATACATGGAAAATACAAAAGCTAAAATCCAAAGCATCACCACCCATAACCTCCCACCTTCTCTCCTCGCCTGCCAGGACTGCCCCCAGCTCTTCCCCACGGAGGAGATCCTGATCCCGGTGGGAGAGGTGAAGCCCATCACGCTGAAGGCCAGGAACCTGCCGCAGCCCCAGTCGGGGCAGAGGGGCTACGAGTGCGTGCTCAGCATCCAGGGCATCATCCACAGGGTGCCCGCCCTGCGCTTCAACAGCTCCAGCGTGCAGTGCCAGAACAGCTCGGTGAGAGCAGCGGCTGGCAAGGGGCTGTCAGCTCCCAACAGCCGCGGGGAGGCTGGAAAATCTCCCTAATCCTGAATCCCAGGTGGGAGAATGCCCGCGAGGGGTTCAGCCACGGGGAGGAGATGCCTTATCTGGAGTGCCCTGGCTGCCGGTGGGGGGTCAGCCAGGAGAAGGGGAGGAGGAGGGAATTCAGGAGGTGTTAAGGCAGGCTAATTCACACGCGGGGAGATAAGGAGAATCACAGACCCCTTATCGGGGAGCTGTCAAATCCCAGGTCACGGTGGCTGGATGAATAGAGCAGTGCTGGAGAGCAGGGAAGGAGGGGGAAAGGGAAACTGCCAGCGGAGAGAGCAGAGAGGGCTGGAGAGGGGAATCACCGAGTGATGCTGCCCCAGGAGCAAGGCAGGACAATCCCCCTCCACAGGACAGAGCTCAGCCTCACCACGGACCCCAGGGCACCCCAAAGCCACCCGGGTAGGTACCTTGGGATGCCAAAACATAAATGGCAAATGCAGGCACCCCCACCCTGATCCACAGCCCAAATTTGGGTCTCCTGTGTCCCCTCACAGCTGGGGGACGAGCAGGGACAAGCGTGGCCCTTCCTCTGCTCACCATGTGCTCAGAAAGGGCCCTGGGCAAACAGGGCACAGTCAGTTTGTTTTAGGCAGCAGAACAGGGTCCACTTGAATATTCAGTGCAGATGGTCTTAAATTGTTAATGAAGTTTTGAATTTTTAAAAGTTTTACTGGATATTTATACATCGCTGGCCGTCTTTGGGCCTTGCAGCTTGGTGGATAATAAATGTATTAATAGTATATAGTACTTTTCCTATCCAGAGTGATTTATAAGCATTAGAGAAGCACTTTTATTGCTGTTGGGCTGATAGGAAGTGGTAGGGGGAGGATGTGAGGGCCATTCTGGACTCACAGCTTCTTGTTCCACACCAGCTTAGTAAAACCCAGACAGGGTGAACCAGCACAGTCAAACGTGAGTTAAAACTGCACAACTCCTGCCCAGGGACAGGCAGAGCACTCTGCCCTGCTTTAATCAGCATTCCCTCCTCCCAGAGAGGATGGCAATGCTCACTCACCTTTTGAAGTCTTTTTAGCAGCTCTTGGTTGACCTAAAGAGAGCACCAGAGTGAGGCCTGGCCAGTGCTGGGTGTGATAATGGGAATTTCATCATTCACTGGGAATTCAGCTGAAGCATCCAGCCTCACTCAGCCACAGCCCCCAGGATGTCCATAAAAAGGGGAATAATTCAAGCCAGTGCTATGCTAGAGCAGGCTGAAACACTGGTTGGGGCTCTGCACCATCTATTTTTGCTCAGCTGTTTCCTGTTCCACCTGCAAAACTCTGCAGTGGGATTTTGGAGCTCCCAGTCACACTGGGATGCACAAACTGGGCAAGAAGCAGCCTGAAGGCAGCTGTCCCAGTCTGATTAACTGTGGGGGCTGTGTTGGTAAGCCAGAGACTGAGTGATGAGAGCAACCACTGTGAGTGGAATAATTAATCTGTTACCTCTCACAAGGACTAGATCTGATTTAATTATCTCTTCCTGGTGAGGAGAAGGGACTCAAAGCAGAACCCTGGAGATGAAGTGTAAAAATGTGGTGTCTCAGGCACCAGCAGATGTTTTTAAGCAGAGAATAAAGATGGTTTATCTCCAAAAACCCTCTTTGTCTGGGGGTGTTGTCTCCCCAAGCATTTCACTCTGGATCTCACCCTGCAGTACCTCTATGATGGGATGGACATCAGCAACTTGGCAGTGGACTTTGCTGTGGTCTGGAACGGGAACTTCGTCATTGACAACCCGGAGAATCTGAAAGGTAAAATGTGCTTGAATTGGCTTCAGGTCATGGGTGGAGGGGGGCTGGAGGGGGGCTGTTGGGGCAGACAAGTTGTGACCCCTGAGGAACACCCTGAGGAGGAGAGCAGCTCCCTGCACTGTTGGTGCTGCTCTCTGAGCCTTGGTTTTGGAATCCACCTGTGCAGGGGCACCTGCGGCTTGGAGAGCCAAAGCTGAGCTTGTGCTGTGGTGGGCAAGTCCAGGAGCAGCTGTGTCCTGAAGGAATACCCCAATCCCAGCTGCACCCCAAGGGAATACCCAATCCCAGCTGTGTCCTGAGGGAATACCCCAATCCCAGCTGCACCCCAAGGGAATACCCAATCCCAGCTGTGTCCTGAGGGAATACCCCAATCCCAGCTGCACCCCAAGGGAATACCCAATCCCAGCTGTGTCCTGAGGGAATACCCCAATCCCAGCTGCACCCCAAGGGAATACCCAATCCAGCTGTATCCTGAGGGAATCTCTCAATCCCAGCTGTACCCCAAGGGAACCTCTCCCCCCCTGAGCTCCCCGCTGTCCCCTCTCCCCGCAGTGCACCTGTACAAGTGCGCGGCGCAGCGCGAGAGCTGCGGGCTGTGCCTCAAGGCCGATCCCAAGTTCGAGTGCGGCTGGTGCAGCGGCGAGGCCAGGTGCACCCTGCGGCCCCACTGTGGCTCCCCCGGCGCCCAGCCCTGGCTCGACTGGTCCAGCCACAACGTCAAGTGCTCCAACCCGC
>VXAX01004666.1:245599-271588 GCA_013399835.1 Leptocoma aspasia
CGGCCTGCTCCCCCCTTGGCCTGCTCCTCCCTCAACCTACTCCCCCCTCGGCCTGCTCCCCCCTCAGCCTGCTCCTTCCCCGGCCTGCTCCTCCCTCGGCCACTCAGCACAGTCCCAAAATCCGCCCAGCCCTGAGAAACAGGGATAAAACGCTCCAAAACACTCCAGAACTTTCTGGAAAACCACTGGCATGTGGCCAGGCATGCGGCCACTGCCACACCCACACCACAGTGATGGCCACGGACTGCCACAGGAATGCTAAATAAACCAGGGAGCTAATTAGTCTGGAGTTGGTGATTCTGATATTTCTGTTCAGCGCACTGAGGGATGTAAAATGTGTCCCAGGAGCATTATCACCACTGAAACTGCACTCGCTCTGTTAGCGCTGCTATGAGGAGTGGCACTCCTGTCAGGTGGGAATGAAGGAAGGTTTGGGTTTCTCAGTTAATTAAACGCCCCAATAAAGCCTCCCTTGCCCTGGGTGTGTATCCACACTGCAGAAGGTGTAACACAGGAGGATCAGAGCTGTCTGTTACACCAGTGCTGGTGGCAGTGCTGCTCAGCACCCAAAATCTGCCAGCTGAATCAGAACCCAAGTGAGTGTGGAAGCCTTCTCTTAAATTAAAATAATTTCTACACTGGTTTAACTAAACTGGCTCAGATCCTGTGGGAGGGAGGCATCAACCTCCTTTTGTGGAGGAGAGGAGGAAGCACAGAGGCTGCTGCTGTATTGGGGCTGGGTGGGGCTGACAGGAGGAGGAGGGTCTGTCCATCCTCAGGGACTTTACCAGACTCTGGTATTTCTGGCTTAGGCCTTCTGCCCAGCAGTGTTACACCTTTGCTGGGCAGGTGTTTCTCCTGTGCAGGTGCTTCTCTTAAGCAGGCTTTTCTCTTGTGCAGTGTTTTGTACAGGGCAGAGTGGAGCTGGTGGGAGGTGCTGGGCTGGTTGTGCAGGGATGAGAAAGCATTAAAAAGGGCTGGAAGCCTGTCCTTTCTCTGCTTGGCTGGTCTCTGTTTTCTGAGTCCCAGCTGTCCTACCAAGACATAAAACGATCCTGAAAGGCTTCCCTGGATCTTCCCCTTGCCCTGTCACTGGGCAGAACCCAAACTTCTCTTGCCCAAGTGCTGTTCTGCTGTACAAGGTTATGCTACAGGAAGCAAAACAGCCTCTACTGAGATTTGCTTCCCCATAAACCATGCAGAAAGTTGTCAAGTCAAAGAAATCTTGGAATTATTTATCTGCCCCTCCTTGAGCTGGGCAGAGAAGGGGAAAAACACTGTACTCCAGCCACCAAGTGACTCGCATGAGAGCAGTGCCAGGCTGGCTCTGGCAGCTGGCTGCAGGCAGGGCACTGCCACCAAGTGTTTTATCACTGTCCAACTTGAAATCAATACTTCTGGGCCCTGTCCAAGGAGAAAAGAGCAGAGCTCTGCTGTTACAGATTTCTTGACTCCTTCCCCAGGTCTGTGTCTCAGCCCTCAGGGTGAGGCTGTGGAGGAGACCATGAGACCTTCCCAGCTTTCCTGGCTGTTGGGTCCTTTCCCAACATCTGAGTTTTTTCAGGATTTTGGGTACCATTTTGCAGTGCCCAGTGCTGCAGAGCTGTGCAGCTGGAAGGACACCCTGCCCTGCTGGGACTGACCTGGCCCTGGCAGGCCCAGAGCTGGCACTGGTGACACGTCCCCCATCCCTTGGCCACCAGCAGGGACAGGACTGGGGAGCAGGGTTTGCTCTCATAGTGGAGCTCACATTGCAGCCTGGATTACCCAGAGTAAAAGAGCCTTTAATATGGGCTGGTTTCCACTCCTGCTGCTTCATCTGGCCAGGTTCACTCTTTGTGACAAGCCTGAGGTCAAGGGCCTGGCTCCCAGGCGCCAGTGCCTTCGTGCCTTCGGGGGATGCATAAGTAAGAAGAAATTGTGTCTTAACAGTTCTAAAAGTAAATGAGCAGTGGGGTATTTGCAGTCCTTTCACTGAGTGAGAGGCCCAGCCCTCCCCAGCAATGTCCCCTCAGCAGCTTAAAACTTCCACCCGGTCTGTGGCCTTAGCAGTAAATAAATAAAAATCAGTTTTCTGGCGAACAAGCGGCGCTCTGATCTCCTATTCATTTATTTGCAGGCCTCATTAATATAACATCAGTGCAACAAACAGCTGAAGGGGGGGCAGTGTCAGGCTGAATAATGGAGTTGCTCTGCTGAGATAACAATTAGGTTCTGAATGTGCCATCAGCTGAGGCAGAGACAAGGAGGGATCATGCCGGGATGACAATGCTCATGTGCCGCTTCCCAGCTGGGCTCATCAGCTGGGATCCAGAGCTTAGAGCAGGAGCAAAAAAGCACAAAGAGGATGAAGGTGGATGGGGTTTGGGGAGGGGGCAGGGGCTGTGCCATTGATTGGGTGCTCTCTCTGCACCCGAACAGATGCCAAGGGGTTGCTGTGCAGGGCTCGTGGCTTCCCTCCAGCTCCGCAGGGAAAGCCCCAGCAGCTCCCAGCCAGCCCCGGCTCCAGCTCTCCCTGGCTCCTCACTGACTTCTTCTGCAGGCAAAATGTTGCTTCATGTCAGAAACGCTGAAAGATTCAAGCAGCAAGACATGACACTGAGAACATTTATCCCTCATTGCTGGAGCTGTGCCTTCTGCAGGCTGCGGGGGGAAGGGTTCTGGCATTGGGCTGGGGCTCCTGGATCTCTGGCATCCTTGGATCCCACCCCGGGGGATCCCTCGGACACCAGCCTTGGGGGTCCCTTGGATTCCAGCCCTGGGGGTCCCTACCTTGGTATCAAGTAAAAAGCAGCAATAAGGGAAGTGCTCTGGAGCATGTGCAAGCCTTCCCTGATCAAGGACAGGGTGTGAGGGTGACCAAGCTCCTGCCACCCCCCCTCACCCCTGTACCCAACCCATTTTATGAATAACACAGTGCTGCACACCTGATCAGGCCTGTCCAGCATTATTACAGGGGCTGGATTGGGATTTCTCTCGTGCAGTGGGGAGAGATGACCTGCTCAGAATAATTCTGCCTCCCACACCCTGCTCAGATCTCAGTGACTTTCAAGCTGCTTCAGTTTAGCAAACAACCTGAAAAAGCTTCCAGCAGAGGTGCAGATTCCTAAACAGCAAATGTCCAATTCCTGGAATGGCTTTGCTCTTTCTCAGCTGCCCTTTGCAGGTCCTCTTCATCCTCCACAGAGCTCTAAGTGAAAAGCCAGCCTAGTGAAGTGGTTTTCTTGAAATTGGGGAATATTTCTTGCTAATCCTGTCTGTCTCAGATGAGAAATCTGGACTGGCAGCCCTGCAGCCTGGGCAGCTCCCAGCACAGCCCAGCTGGGATTAAGGCAGACCAGGGGCTGGCTGTGCTGGAGCTGCCTCATCCTCACCCCAACGAGAAGCCCAGGGATGCTCTCGGAGGGTCCCCAGCTCTGGGTGCACCGGGACCTTTAAGACTTATCTTCTTTCTGTGATTTTGACTGAATCTCTCCAGCTGTAATTAATTGAATGCATCTGTTCTAACCCTGGGGCTGCTTTATGGCACAGTTACTTCAAAACTGTTCAATTAGTGGCCACTAAAATCTAGGTCGAGTGGAGCTCCATATTGGGGATTTTCCAGGTCAGGACATTTTTAAAATACAGCATCAGCTCGGCTTTGTTCAGGGAGGCCACTTGGCCCCACTGCTTCTGCTCAGGTCAGGAAATGGCAAGCAGTGACTTCTTTTTTTTGAGCAGTGGTGAGACAACGAGCCCAGCGGAGTAAGTGCTCCAGTAAATGCATTTTAACATCATCCAGAGCTGCAAAGGACAGTTGTAACTGTCAGCCAAGTTCAGGTGATTCCCAAGCAGTGATGTAAACAGTACCAGGCCTCCAGGACTCGGTGTAACACAATCCAGCTTGGTTTTGTAGTGGGTTTATGAGCACGTCGAGCTTCCCAAGCTAAATGATACAAGACAGGCCATGGTGTGAGTTACAGGGAACAGCAGCACAACAGGCAGTGCGTGGTGAATAAATTAAAAACCTCCATCAGGCAGTGGAGGGGAGAGGGAGGTGGGAATTAAAGGATGTGGAGGAAGGAGGGGGTGGCTTGGTGGCTCTGGCGGGTGCATGGAGTTGGACTAACCTCAGCAATGTGTGGCCAAAAATGGGACAGAATGCCCAGGGAAGTGATGCAGTCGGAACAGGCAGCCCAGGGAAGTGCTGGAGTCACCCTAGGAGTGCTCAAAAACCAAGTGGATGTGGCCATTGGTGTAGTGGGGATGGTGGGATTTCATCTTGAAGATCTTGGATGTCTTTTTGGAGATGCTGTGGGGAGCTGGGAACCACAGAAATGGTGGGGACAGGGGTGTCCCACGAGGGCTGCTGTGGGACAGGTCACTGGGATGTGGTGTCCTGGTGGCACTGGTGTTTGGCCACCTTCCTCACTCCTGAGGAGGTGGAAAAAACCACCCATCCATCTGGAGACAGCGAGGAAAATGTTCTGAAGAGCTCAAGTTTTTTGCCAAAGACAAGGGTGGAACAAAGAAGCGTAAACAAGATTTATCCATTAAATTAATTAAATTGCATTATTATGGATTGTGTTTATTTATTAATAACAGCAGCAGCACAGGGAAGATTAGAAACTCACCCAAGAGCAACAACAGAGCGGTGGCAGATTCAGGATAACTGTCTGAGAGTCCTGGGTCCAAATTTTGTGGCTATGCATTATTGAAATTTATACTCCTAATTGAAGAGGAGATTGTCCTTAATGCAAGTCCAGGGAAGCAGGGATGATTATGGCTGAGGCTGGCTATAAACAGGCAGCTTGAAAGCACACACCTCACCCTTTAACATTTTTAAGTCATTTGAAGTGCCAAGTCACTAATAAAATGCGACATTAACATTCAGAGAACAGCCAAGGCAGAAGGTAAAGTTCTCCCAAGCACCAGGCTGCTTCTGGAAGGTGACTTACCCTGTTCTGGATAGAGAAGATAGGAGCCAGGTTTATCTTTCTGCAAGGATTTCTGGGGAATGGCACTGCCCACTCTGCTTGGCTAGCTCAGGGACCTTGGAGTCCTCTCTTGGAGCATGGCACAGATGGATTTCAGCATCCTTGGGCTCCTCCAGGACATCCAGAAGAGCCATGAGGGGGTGGCCCTGGCTAGTTTGGCAGGAGGAGCAGGAGGAGCGTTTCCAAGGCGGGGACAGGGCTGAAGAACGGGCGTGGTGGGGATGTCACCTCACCTTCCCCACGTTCTGTCTCCCTGCAGATCCTGACGGTGTCGGGGCCCCCGGAAGGAGGGACGAGGGTGACCATCCGTGGTGTGAACCTGGGCCTGGACTTCTCGGAGATCGCGCAGGGGGTGCAGGTGGCCGGGGTGCAGTGCACGCCCCTGCCCGAGCACTACGTCGTGGCCGAGCAGTGAGTGTCCCCTCACCTGTCCCCACCGCGGGTCCCCAGGGCTGGGCACCCCACGGAGCTCCTCCCTGACCTCCAGCCAGCGCTCAGGAGGCCAAAAACTCACCCAGAGCCCGGGCAGCAGCAGGAAGGGATTCCTGCACATTCCAGCACATTCCCGCACGCTGGACTCTCTCTGCAGGGGTTAAGCAGCCCTTTAAGCTTTCATTAAATGTTCTGTTTCCTTCCACGCCGGTTCCTGCTTGGCTAAGCACCTTTGCTGATGAGCACCTTGCTGCTGCTGCTCCCCTCGCTCCCCATCCCACTTGGAATTCCGCCGGCGCCGCCGCCTGCACGCAGCCATTTGTTAGGCGGGCGAGGCGGTGACAGCCCCGCAATCCGAGTGGGCCTCCACTGGAGCCAATTCATTTGTTTCACTAAGAAAAATGTCAGCCCAAAATTAGAAAATCGGCCTGTAACAGGGGACGGGCGAATAAGCCCCACAGCGTGACACCCGCTCCTCTCCGGCCCCACGGGGCTGTGCTGGGGGAGCCACCGTGCTGAGAGGGTCTTGGGGGGACATTTGTGCTGGGTGGGACAGCAGAAATAGGTGATGTCTCCCCTTGGGTGGTGTCATCTCCTGCTGGGGACCAGGGTGGTGTCCTGTGCCGTAGAACTGTGAGTGTGGAGGTGGCCAAGATCCCATGGGTGGTGCCAGCAGCACAGATCTGCCCCAGCTTCGAGAGCAGCTGAAAGGAATTGTCCTCTGCTGGGAAATGCATTTGGTGGCTCCCACTCAACCCCAGCGCAGTGCAAGGACTGTCACCAGCAGCACATGGTGGTGTTGGCTGGGTTTTGTCCATTCCTTGTGTTTCTTTCCCCATCTGTAAGGCAGAAGGGGCACTGCTGACCCCTCTGGAGCAGCGAGGGTCAGTGCAGAGTGCCAGGGAATCTGGGATCAGGGGATGAAGGGTGCTTGGGGCTGCTGCAGGAATGGCTCCAAGCACAGCACCGATACCCCATCACTGCGAGCAGTTGGGGCTGTTCTGCTGAGCAGTACTTTGTTATATTTTATTTTTCAAATAAAGGATGGAAGATTATGAAATTATCCCCCTTTGATGATATGAAACCCTGATTTTATAATCATGACTCTAATTACGGCTCTTGAGCTTTCAAAGTTTGTTAACATCATTAAAACATTTACCCTGGGCAGATAACAGCAAGCGTTAGCATGAGAGCTGCCTTTTAAAGATGAATACAGATAAAAGGACCCTCTTAAGGGTTCTGTGGGCAGACTGAATTCCAAGACTGTAATGACTCTGCCATATGCTCCAGCCCCGCAATCTATCAGCCAGCAATTAGGTTAATGTTGGTGAAAGGGCCACTTAGCCCGGCAATCAGCACCCTACAGCTCTGCCGAATGCATCATTTTGTAACAAGGTACCTGCTGGGGGTTTGGCTTTGAGCGGGACTCGGGACCAGGTGTACCCGGTCACTTGTGCCCTGTCCCGCACCCGTCCCTGCCCGGGCTGTGCTGCAGCTGCTGCTTTGCTGGCAGAGTTGAGTATTTGGTGTTTCATTGCGGCAGAGAGAACCTCCCCTGTCTTCTCCTGCCCTTGGGGTGCCAGGAATCACCTCCCAGGCTTTGTTTGCCGTGGCCCCAAGCTCAGAGTGGCCTCCTCTCCCCGCTGCCAGCCCGCAGGAGGAGGAGGAGGAGGGATGAGGGAGAGGTGAAGGAATAACAGGCAGAGAGGTGCAGGGGCGATGTCTGGTTGAAAGGCAGAGCGAGGAGCACGTGGCAGAGGAAGGCTCAGAGCTGAGACGCTTCAATCCCTGCTCTCCAAAGGCAGCATCTCTCCAGGCAGCCCCTTTTGATGTGCAGCAACGAGGACGTGCACGTTCCAGCTCTTTACCAGCATGTGTGTATTTCATCGAGCCTCCTGGCATCACCTGTGTGCACAGCAGCTTCTTTTTTCCTTCAGTCTTTGTGGTTTATTTTATTTTATTTTTTATTTGCAGTGAATTTAGTGCTGCTGAAGGCAGCTCGAACGCTGCCTCCCCAAACTGGGGCCTTTTATGTCTTTGTGTGTGATGGGCAGAGGAGTGAGTGCTTCCTTCTCCTTCGGCCTCAGCAGGCAGAGGCTGCCCTGGCTCTTCTCTGGTCCCACTCCCAGGGTCAGATCCCCACAGGTATCTCCTCATGGGTGGAACTGCACCTCCTGCCTCAGGCAGGTTACTCCTGCCTTCAGCTTTTCATCCCTGAGGCAAATTACCCACCCTCAGGTCTCCAATCCTGAGGCAAGTTATTCCCTCTCTCAGATTTCCAGTCTGGGGCAGGTTCCTCCCACCCTCAGCTTCCCAGTGCCTGCAGGGATGCTCTTGAATTTATCTTCCCACCATTGCTGTGGGAGCAAGCAGCATCCAGGTCCATCTGGAGAGCCCTGCCAGCTGATGCCCCTCTGAAAACCTCCCCCAAACCTGCTGGCATGACTGGCATCCGCTTGATCCCATCCCCAGCTGGTGTCACACATCCCCTGTGCCCTGGGACTTGGGGGTTATTCATCCACAGTGATCAGTCGTGGTGAACCCCAGCAGCTCTCCCTGGCCCTTCAGCTTTGCCCTGGGATTTTGGGGTTATTCATCCACAGGGCCATCAGTTGTGGTTAACCCCAGCAGCTCTCCCTGGCCCTGCAGCTTGCCCAGCCTCAGGATGTGCCCGCGGGGCTGAGCTGGACCACGCCAGGAGCACGGGGACAAGCTCCTGTGACCACCACGAGTGTGTTTGTGGCTGCCAGCCCTGTCCCCCAGGAGAAGCTGCTCTCCAGGGCTGTCTCTATCATCCCCCAGCAGGTTTCTCCAGTTTTGATTAACTGGGAGTCTGCAGTGTGAGCTGTTCCCTTAATGAACTCATCTGTTACTCTGAGGACTTCGCACTCACTCTGCTACTGGCTAATATATTGCCATTAGTGCTCTGCTTTGCTCTGGAGTTTACAGCTTGTAATAATTATGTCTAATTTTGATTTTTTTTCCTTTAAATTACTACATGGGGTAAAAATAGACTCAGTAATTAACTTCTTCCAAAGAGGCAGATATCAAAGTTAAAGAGGAAGGGGGGAGAGAAAGGAGAAATAAAGGCAGTGTGGAGCTGTGCAGGGCACTGCTGGCACCTCCTGCCAAAGCTTCCCTGCGGCATTTCTGCTTCCAGGATCGTCTGTGAAATGGGGCAGGCGCTTCCAGGGATCAGCTCCGGCCCAGTGCTCCTGTGCATCGGAGAGTGCAAGCCCGAGTTCACGGCCAAGTCAGCGCAGCAGTACATGTTCGTGGTGAGTGTCCTGCTGGGGACAGCACGTGTGTCCCCCGGGAGCTGAGCGTGCCACACGGAGAGGGTTCAGCTCCACAAGACAATCCTGGAACTGCCGTTTTTTCTGGGGCTTTCTCCCTGGTGTTGCACAATTTTTGGTGGCCCACTCAACAAGCCCGGCTTGCAGGATCGAGAGCTCACCCTGTGAATAAACCAGGGCTGCCACAGCATTGGGGTCCAGCTTTGCACCCCCAGAGCAGTGATTATGGAATCATAGATTGGTTTGGGTTGGAAGGGATCCTCAAAGACCCTGTCCCACCCCTGCCATGGGCAGGGACACCTTCCCCTAGCCCAGGTTGCTCCAAGCCCCGTCCAACCTGGCCTTGGACACACTCAGGGATGTCCTGCACTGTCACAGAAACCCACAGCAGCTCCCTGGCTGCAGCAGGAGCACTGAGCTTGTCCTTTCCTTCCTGCAGACTCCAGCTGTGAGTTTCCTGAGCCCCAGCCGTGGCCCAGAGTCGGGAGGGACCATGGTGACCATCTCTGGCCACTACCTCGGGGCTGGCAGCCGCGTGTCCGTGCTCCTGGGGAACCAGACCTGCAAATTCCACGAGTAAGAGACAGCACAGGCTCCTGCAGCACCTCCTGCTCCCATCCCAGCACGGATCTGCTGGAGCTGAACGTGCAAAAATCCATCTGGGAGCCCCTAAGGCTTCCATTCCCTCTTTTATTGCATGAAACCATCTTCTCTTTTATTGTGATGGAGGCTTACATGGCAAGGGAGGGATTCATCGGTGTCAGTGCTGTTCATTATTTCATTTCAATGCTGTTCCAGTGGTAACTGCTCTGAAAATCACAGTGAAACACCACTGTGATGGAAATATGCTTATATTGGTCATCAGTTCCTGCCCCCAGCCTGGCTGCTCTGAAGAAAATGGAACATTTATAAGAAATACCTCCTTTCTCTTTTTACAGACCTGCATTGCTTTTATTGTAGCCACTGCTGCAGGTGCCTCAAGCTCCTAAAAATGGTCTGGGATCCTCAGGGCAGAACAAGGCGAGGGTCTGCTCACACCTCCTGCTGAGGAACTTGCACAGCCATCAATCTCTGCTGGGATTTCGATGGCAAATTTGCTTTTTCCCCAGCAGTGTAAACACAGAGTTGACATTTGCAGGGTTTAATGGGTTTTCCTGGGGCTTAGTTAAAAAAGAGACATGTGGTTTACATCTCTGTGTATCAGTACACAGCCCTGCCCACCCTGCTGGCAGTGGGCACAGCCTGGGTGGCAACCTGGTATCCAAAGGGATTCTGCCTCCCAGATCCTCACTCAGGCTGCCCAGGAGGAACTGAGGAAGTTTCTGGGAAAGCAAAAATCCCTGGAGGTGAATTTCTCATCCAAAAGCCTGAGAGGTTCTGGGATGTGGGAGCTGTGGGCGTTCAGGCGTGGGAGCACGTTGGGTTAGCAGCAATGCTTGTTCTGGATCCATCCTAGGAGGGTGCTCAGGACATTCCAGAACCTTCCAGTGCAGCTCAATCCTCCAGGTGTTAAGCAGTGTAACCCACCCATCAATACTTCCTCCCTCATCCAAAACAAAGATGCCAAATTGCTCCCTCAGATGGAGACAGGGAACAGCGTTACCACCAGCAGAAGTGTAGGATCAGCCCTGGAACATCATCCCTTAAATACCTGATCCTATCCAGGCAACCTGCAGCTACTGACCTGCAAAACCTGCAGGAGCTTTGGATTCCTGGGTGTTATAATTACAGCAAGAAGCAGAAACTTGAGCAGGGCCAGAGCAGTGGCTGAGCAGCCCCATCCCTCACTTTGGGGTGTGCACTTGGTTTGCCTCGGACTGTTTTGAGGCAGTGAACTCCAATTGTACTCAAGGGCGTGGGGGAGCCTGATGAGATGAAGCAGCTCCTAATGAGATTCCCTCTAATTACAGCTTCCCCCATTCTCCCCTCTCTGATCGGAGGAGTGGGTAGATTCACCATGACGACATAATAATAGCACAGAAAGCTAATTAGCTGATCACAGGGAGCTGCTCTGCCAGCAGCCCTGCGTCACTCCGAGCTCGTGCCAGAGCTGGGCGGGCACGGGGTGGGCAGCAGCAGGCAGGGCAGAGAGGGCAGCAGCAGGGCAGGAAGCCCATCAGGCTGCACAGAATCACTCTGAGACTCAGCACAGAGGCTGGAGAATCTCACTCCTCACACAAGGAATCCTTTGTGGCTAAATTAAACCCAGGTGGATGTGATAAAACCAAGTGAGGATAGGAAAAGGAAAAGGAGCAAGGCAGGAAGGGGTGGATGTGTTATTGCATCAACAGCAATGGTCAAGTGGAATAGGTTTGAGGTGTTTCATGGGGTTGTTTCTGTCCCCTCAGTTCTGGGGGGTGGAAGTGCCAAGGTGTGAGTTGGGAACATTGTGGTACCTGCTGTTCCACACCCTCCTAAATGTCCATGCTCCTTAGAGAGGACAGGGAGTGTGTAAGGACCCCGAAAAAGGACCACACATTGTCCCCCTGCCAGGCACAGACTCAGAGCTGTGCTGGAAGCAGAGCAGGGACACGGCTGCACTTGAGCCTCAGCCATTCAGGCACCTCCACGAGCCCCTGAGGATGGTGAGGATGGTGAAGGTTGCCCATTCAGGAGTGCCAGGTTTTGATTTAAGTACCAGGCTGGCAGTGAGGTGCTGCAGACCTGCCTGCCCTCTCCCCTGGGGGAACCCAAACTAAAGGAACCACAGAAAGAACGCTGACTTTCCAGCAAGCCAGGGTAGGTTTGGGCAGGAGGGACAACCACAGGTGGCCATGCAGGAACACTGGCCTGCCAGGGATGTCCCTCCAGCACTTTTTGTAGGATCAGTGTCCAAGGAGCCATGTGGTTCCTCCCAGCTCTGTTCTGGATGCTCAGATCTCATTCCCTTTCTCCATCCCTCCGCCCACCGGCGCCTTTGTGCTCTGGCAGTGCCTCACTGTGCTGCTGCCTCGACCTTCTCTGGGGCTCTGGTGGCAGCAGATGGTCTGTTGTGTCCAGGCAGGCAGCGCCGAGCCGAGGTCACCCCGCTCTGATGGGGACACAAAGCCCGAGGCAGCGGTGCCGGTGCCATCGCCCTTCCCAGGCAGGGGCTGCACGGGGCCTTTGTGCCGCTCACAAGAGCCTCGTGTGTGCACTGGGCTGGGGAGGGGAAGAATTTGGCTTTTCACTGAGCTTATGCATCCCATTTAAAAGGCAGCCATCTGTTTTCACACGCCCAGCAGACGGCAGCGGGTTCAGGGGGATGCGGGAGCTGCAGCTTGGCACAAAGAGGGAGTTCAGGGAGGCTGCGCTGCTCTCACGGTGGGCAGAGCTCCGTGCAGAGCTCCTTGCCCTTCCTTCCATGCCAAACCCTCCTGCCCATGCCAAGCCCTCCTGCCCACCTTAGGGGCTGCCCAGGTACCAGTCTGGGGCTGGCTGATGGCCCAGCCTTTCACTGAGCTGCCCCAGGGCTGTTTCCTGCCCCTGCACCTGCACCACCACCCCATTAACACTGCCCCTTTCCCTCTCGTGCAGGCGATCCATGAATGAGATTGTTTGTGTGTCAGCGCCCTCAGCCCACGGCCTGGGGGCTGTTCAGGTCTCTGTCAGCGTGGACAGGGCTCAGCTGGAGAGGACTTTGCTGTTTGAGTACATCGATGACCCCAAGGTGCAGCACATCGAGCCCGAGTGGAGCATCGCCAGGTAACAGCTCTGACAGCACCTCCTTGGCTCTCCCCTGCCCTGGGGCTCCCCAGCACACACCCAGGCCAAAAAAGGGGCTGTTTGGGAATGTACATCCCACCCAGCATCCTGAATGGGTCAGGGCTGGGCATTTCTGGGGTTTGCATTTACCACAGCTCAGGCTGGGGGTTACCAGGGTGGCTGTGTTCAGCCAGGCAGCAACAGCAGACCCTGCACCAAGAGTCTGGGGGCTCAGCCAAAGCCCAGATCACCCCCTCTGCTGCAGAAGGGCACAACTGCTCATTAAAGGCTCCTTCTTGTGGTCCTGGAATACAACAAAACCAGCAGCCACCAAGAAAGGAAAAAGCTGATGTTAATCAAAACACAGTGTGAGGAACAGGGTGGCTGCTGCTGTCACATCACAGGGACATTGCTAAAAACCCCGGGCTGTACTCCTCCCCTCAATGGCATCTTGTCTGTGGGGCTGAGCTCCACAGCCCTGGAGGGCAGGCCCTGTGCACAGCCCTCTGATCAGGCCTGTCCTGGCTCTCCACAGCGGACACACGCCCCTGACTGTCACTGGCTCCAACCTGGACGTGATCCAGGAGCCGCGGATCCGCGTCAAGTACAACGGGAAGGAGTTTGTCAACGTGAGTAGGGGCTGGGAGCATCATCCTGCATCCCCCTGGATGGGGGTGCTGGTGCCAGGGCTGCCTGCCTGGGGAGGTTGGCCATGGCTAAAGCTGCTCTGGGGGTATTTCCTGCACTCCCCTGAACTGGGGACAGTGGGAAGAGGGAATTTGCCACACAAAAATGTGAAATTACCTCTTTCCCCTATGTGTATTCTTTCAGTCCATGAGTGAGAAACTGAGATGAACCCCCAGCTAAGTGGGGACTAAGTGAGGTTCTTGTGTGTGCTGTAAGTAAGAACTGTACCTCCAGGACCTCAAAAATTATTCTAACCGAGTAAAACTGAAATATATTGTTTCTATGCAGTGATCTTTGTGACTGAGTCTGTATTCTCTTGGAAAGGGCAAATCATTTAGCAGTCTTTTCCTATTCCTTTTCTCCCCCTCAAGACCTTTTTCATCTGAGCTCTTTTTAAAAAGACATCTAATTTTGTTGCTAGCACTTGCAGTTATAGTGCTACAAAAATAATTCTGAAGACACAAAATTGAGTGAAATTAAATCTTTCATTTATGGAGGGAGGCCAAATGGTTGGGCTCTTGCTGCTTTACAAGGCAAGAGCCCCATAAATCAGTGATTTCCCTGCTTTGAGGGCTGGAGGAGCTGTGGGTGTCCTCAGCCCAGCAGGAGATGACCTTCATGTACCCTGCTGCCCACCAGTGTCACTTGTTCCGTTCCCTTCCCTCGCTGGCATTTGGGAATGGCCTCTAATCACCCATTTGCAGCAGGGAACAGGTATTCCCTATGGGTCTACTTCAGAGCTAGAGAGGAGGAAAGTGGAAAGAAATGGGAAAAAATAAAGAAAATTAAGTAAGAGCTGCTGTGTGAGCCTTTAGCTCCAGTGAAACACGGCTCATTTTGGGCTCACCCTCCATCTCTACCCCAGTGCCTTCGTGCTGGCTGGAGGAGAAGCAAATTACCCCAAACCACGGCTGTAATGCCTCACGGAATCAGTAAGGTTGCAAAAGACCTCTGAAACCACGGAGCATCAAGCCTGGATTAAATATTCCCAGCTAAGCATGAATCCACTGGACTTGCCAGCCATCAGAGCATCACAGTGCAGCTCAGGGCAGAGTGTTCCCTGCTGTGTCTCTGAAAACCTATTGCCGTGGTCCATTCAGTAACAAAGGATTCTTGACAATAATATCAGAAGGCTAAATATGATTTATTAACATGACTCCATAATACAAAGGATTTGGGCTGTTATCTGCCCAGCCCGGAGCATCCGAAGCTCCTGCTTCAAGCTTCGTCCAAGGAATGCCAGAATAGCTTACACAATCAGAGATAACAACTTTTCACCTCATAGGTTGAGAGGAAGAGAACCCCCATCTCCCATTAACAGGAGACAGGCAGAGAAATCCAAATGTCCTTGAAACACAGCTCAGAGATTTTGTTTACAGAAACTTGCACAGAGTAAAAAGACAGTAAAATATGCTTTCCCATGGGAAGATTTTTCTGCAGGCCTGCATGCAGAGAAACTTATAGTATGTTCATGTAACAAAAAGCCCCCTTCCCCAGGTGTGCAAGGTGGTGAACGCCACGGCCCTGGCCTGCCTGGCGCCGCCGCTGAGCGCCGAGTACCGCCCGGGGCTGGACGCCGTGGAGCGCCCGGACGAGTTCGGCTTCATCTTCAACAACGTCCAGTCCCTGCTGGTCTACAACGACACCAAGTTCATCTACTACCCCAACCCCACCTTTGAAATGCTGAGCTCCTCCGGGGTGCTGGAGCAGAAGCCGGGCTCTCCCATCATCCTGAAGGTAAGGAGAGCCTCGCTCAGCCCGTGGGGAGGTCACAAAAACCCCAGGGAGGGAGAGAGGGGGGTTTATCCCTGCTGCGGAGGATGGGGTGCCCTAAACAGAGCCCCGTTGTTTGCACGAGCTGGAAGTGAGGTGGAAGCTGGAGGAATGTGCTGCATCTTTGTCGGTGTTGTGTCCCCGTGTCCCCAGGGCAGGAACCTGTGCCCGCCCGCCCCGGGAGGAGCCAAGCTCAACTACACAGTGCTGATCGGGGAGACGCCCTGCGCCGTCACCGTGTCCGAGACACAGCTGCTGTGCGAGCCCCCCACCCTCACCGGGCAGCACAAAGTGATGGTGAGGGGCCACATGTCCCGCCAGCATCCCCTTCCCCTCTCCTCTCCACCCTTTCTCCTCCTTCTCCAGCTCCCTGACTTGCTTGGATACAAAATCCCCAGTAGGATTTTCGATTTTATGGGTGTCTAATTGGAAGTTTAAAATATTAATGTGGATTAGCATGGAGAGACTTTGTCCTTCCCTGAGAGTCACTCCCTTCTAGAAGGAAAAATGCCCCTCAGAGCCTTCTGGAAGGAACAAATCTTTCTGGCAGTGCCTTTGGCACTGGGTGCCATCCTTCCTGTGGATGAAGTTGAGCCCATTCCCAGTGTTCTCCCTCCTGGAGGGATTTAATCAGCCCATGGAGACAGACCTGACCTGCCAAGTGGATGGAAAGGTTTTGCCTTTTCCCGAAGCAGGAGCCAGGAACATCTGAACACTGGAGTGGTTGGATCAACCCCCTCATCCAGGACAGCACTCAGTGCCTCCCTCTGCTCTGGGTTTGGGCATCGCTGCTTCCTCTGCTCCTCTTGCAGATCAAACCCCAGCTGCTGAATTGCCTGAGCAGAGCCCAAATGAGCTTGTAATTGTGATTTATTTCCCTTGAAGTTCAGCGTCCAAAACATATTCAGATTGTCACAGTGTGACTCCCAGAAGTGCAACCTGGCTGAGAGCTGCTCACATCTGTGGCCAGGGCACATCCAAGAAAAGCCTGTCCTGGTGTTAACTCCAGCCTGTTTGCTCCACAGCTTCCACGTGGGGCTTTCTGTTCCCTTCTCTGCTCTGTCCTTGCAGTCACTCTGGTTTCTTATCAGTGGAATGATCAGGGGCTTGTTAATGTCCGTGGTTTACGAAAAGGAGTTGAAAGCTTATAAAATGCAAGTCAAATGGAGCCATCAGATAATAAGAACAAAGCCCAGATAGTGAAGGGCTGGCACATTTATCATCACTTGAAGCCTCCCTGTGTTCACACAAGCAGCCCCCAGTGTTTGAAGGCAGTTGGGGTTTTCTGTTCCTAGGCAGAGGTGGCTCAGTGCTTCCCGAGGGATCTGCAGGGCAGGACAGGTGCAGGGACACACCCCAAGCTGCTGCTCACCTGTGCTGTGCCCTGCAGGTGCGTGTTGGGGGGGTCATCTTCTCCCCTGGCTCTGTGAGCATCGTGTCCGACAGCCTCCTGACCCTGCCCGCCATCGTCAGCATCGCGGCCGGCGGCTCCCTGCTCCTCATCATCGTCATCATCGTCCTCATCGCCTACAAGCGCAAGTCCCGCGAGAACGACCTCACCCTCAAGAGGCTGCAGATGCAGATGGACAATCTGGAGTCCCGGGTGGCCCTGGAGTGCAAGGAGGGTCAGTGCTGCCCGGGGCCGGGCGTCTCTGGGTGCTGCAGCTCCGTGGGTGGGGTCCCAGTTCTCCCAGTGCCCTGGGGTTTGCACCGGGGAGCTGGGTGGGTGCTCCTTGGGGTTTTCTGGGTGCACCTTGGGGTTTGTGGGTGTTCCTTGGGGTTTGTGGATGCTCCTTGGGGTTTGTGGGTGCTCCTTGGGGTTTTGTGGGTTTCCTGTGGGGTTCCCACTTCTGCCCCACTGCGGGAGGGTGGCAGCCAGCAGTGTGTGAGCAGCAGACTCTGCTCCTCTGCTCTGATGTGCAGAGAATGGGATTAGAGCTTGGTCCTGCTTAGGATCCGTAGGGCACGCCATGCCCCATGGTGCCCTGCTCAGTGTCCCCTTGTCCCATGGCTTTTGAGTGAGGGGCTTTTCAAAAGACACAGAGAGAGGGGGACAGAGGGGGCTCAGACCCCCAGATGACAGCATGGATCCCAAACAGGAGGCAGGAGGGCTGGAAGGCTGGGCCAGGCCCTCCTCCAGCCTAAGGGTAAGCCCAGAGCAGTAAGAGTAGGGTTGGGAGGGAGGAAGAAGCTCCTCAGGCATTTGCTTCTGTGAAATTTTGGGTGTTATTTGGAGTATCCAGAGCTGCTGCTTGTGGGTTTCCACATGGGCATGTCCTGTCCATTGCAAGGAGGCAGCTGAGCCCCCTCACCCTGCAGGTGAAGGTGGATTTTTGGAGGGTGCTGCTGTTGTTCCCTACATCCTCCCACCTGGGAAGGGGCTTAATGAATCAAAGTAAAATAAATAGCTGCACATTTCATAGTGGAGAGAGTGTTCCATTGGATTTGTTCAGCTGATTTCAAGGGTAGCCTTGAAAGCACAGGGCAAAAATTGAGATATATTCAGGAGAAACCACAGATTTGGCTTGGCACAGCCCAGCTGGGGTACAGAGCCTTCCCTGAGCCAGCATGTCACACTTTGGAGAGGGAACACGAGGAGACACATCCAGCTGTATAACATGGTGTTAGGAGAGGAAGAGTAAATCCCCTCCTGACCCCTGCAGCAGCTCAGATTTGATCTGCATCAGATTTGATTATCTTGGCAACTGTTGATAGAGGAGGAAAACAAGAAGAGAGGAAAACAGGGGAGGCACCAAGTTATGAAAACAGATCTTTGTTTCTCTGTGCAGCCTTTAAAGGTGTTTTAGGTGTGCGTGCACAGGTGTGAACTGCATACAAATAAGCCACAGCTTTGTTCTCAGTGTCTGCTCTGAGCAGAGCCTGCTCTCCCACCCTGGCTGCAGAGACGGAGCCTCCAGGGGTGTCTGAGCTCCCCACAATCCTTTCCTGGGCTGGCCCCTCCTGCCGTGCCCACGGGGAGAGCAGCCAGCCAGCCCTGCCCAAAACCCTCTCCCACAGCTGAGCTCTCCCTGTGCTGTTCTCTCTCCCCCTGAACAGCTTTTGCAGAGCTGCAGACGGACATCAACGAGCTGACCAGCGACCTGGACCGCTCGGGGATCCCCTACCTGGACTACCGCACCTACGCCATGCGCGTGCTGTTCCCGGGCATCGAGGACCACCCCGTCCTGCGGGAGCTGGAGGTACCTCCCGCTCTGCTCCAGCTCTCCAGGTTCCCCCCAGCCCGCAGGGAAGCCAGCAGGAAGCCCTGCAGCACCTTTATGGCTCCACACCAAACGTTATTGGATGCCCTGGGGTCAGCGAGCTCATTTTAACTCCGAGCCTGGAGTTTTATCTCTTCCCACATCGCCGGATTCCTTTCGGTTTCTCCTCCCCGGTGTTGGTTTATTTTTATTTTATGGGGGTTTATATCGCTCTAGGGCAGCGGCAGAGCAGGACAGAGCAGTTGTGGTGTGCTTTAAAGTCCTCCTAAGCCACCTCGTGGGGCAGGGGATGGATGAGTGCCTGGAGCATCCTGCCCGGAGCATCCTGCCCGGAGCATCCTGCTGCTGTTCCCTCGCGTGTCCACAGGAGGGCAAGGAGAATGCCCAGGCATTCCAGCCTCTGAGCAAGCGCTTCCATCCGCCTGGTTTTCCCACCGGGGTGTGCAAAAATATGTCAAAAACTTTCACTGGGAGTACGGAGGAGTTGGGTCCATCAGTGCACCTGGCAGATGGGCCCTGCTGACCTGGGAGAGGGCCAAAAAAAGGATGGGGCTTCATAAACATCATCTCACACCTGGCATGGGGCTGTGATCCCCACCCTGGGGTGGAGCTGCCATGCTCCGTGTGGGGTGTCCAGAGGCTCAGTTCAGCTTGTCAGAGGCTGGGATTGCCCCAGTCAATCCTGAAATCCTATTTCCTCACACAGACCAGGGCTGGATGTAGGAGGGAGGAGTCCTGGTTGCTTTAGGGCTGGATTCCTTTTCCAGGCAGGCACTTCCCACCACTGAAGCATTAATTTGGGTTCCTTTCCTTGGCCACCAGCACCAAGCAGTCTCTGCGGTGTTGCTGAAACAGAAGCAGCCTCTCCCAGCCCATTCCTGCTCCGAGTTTTCCAGCTCCATGCATTATGTTTGCTGTTGGAGTTGCCAAAGAAGCTGACACTCCAGCAAACAAATATGAATGCTTTTTTTTTTTTTACTCATGAAAAACAGAATTGCAGAAGTGATAAATGTGTTGCCAATTACACAGTTGCTTAATTATGTAACGTTAGTAAAACCAATACATAACTCTCCAAGATGTTTGGTAAAGAGTTGCTTCGTGCAGTTCATCATTTTCACTTGTAATGAATTACTTGAATCCGCAACTGGCTGAAAGCCTCAATTAATTTTTTACACTTGGCCCATAATAAAGCAATAGTCTAAATTAGTATTTAATTTACTTACAAGAGTGTCACTTTTTGTGCAGAACAAGCAGAGCTGGGTGTCATTTCTGGGGCCGTTAGGCTCAAAGCTGCTGCTTTATGGCGTGCACAGAGTGCAGCTCCCAGCCAGGATTCAGGGGAGCTGTGGAGGGGGAGGTTTGCTCAAGATGGACCAGAAACCACCTCCAGGGATGCTGAGACCCTGAGCGATGGGTGCAGCCAGGGTTAAACCATCCTGTGCACACTTCTGATGCCCCCAACATGAGAAGGACATGGAGCTGCTGGAGCAAGTCCAGAGGAGGCCAGGAAGTTGCTCAGGGGAATGGAACAGGCTGGGAGAGTTGGAAATGTTCAGTCTGGAGAAGAGAAAGTTGTGTGGAGACCTCCCAGCACCTTCCAGGGTCTGAAGGGGTGACAAGAGAGCTGGAGTTGGGACTGTTCATCAGGAACTGCAGGGAGAATGGATTCAGACTGGCAGAGGGCAGGGTTAGATGGGATATTGGGAAGGAATAGTTCCCTCTGAAGGTGGAGAGGCCCTGGCACAGGCTGTCCAGAGAAGCTGTGACTGCCCCTGGATCTCTGGAAGTGTCTGAGGCCGGGCTGGAGCACCCTGGGAGAGTGGAAGGTGTCCCTGCCCATGGCAGGGGGGGGGGTCAGGAGATTTTTTAATGTCCCTTCCCACCCAAACCATTCCCTGCTCCTGTGATTCCCCCAGTGCTGGCAGGGCGACCCCAGCGCTGCCCTCCCGTCCCTTGTCCCCGCTGTGCCGCGGCTGACGGCCGTGCCCTCCTCCTGCAGGTGCAGGGGAACGGGCAGCAGAGCGTGGAGAAGGCCCTGAAGCTCTTTGCTCAGCTGATCAACAACAAGGTGTTCCTGCTGACCTTCATCCGCACGCTGGAGCTGCAGCGCAGCTTCTCCATGCGCGACCGCGGCAACGTGGCCTCGCTGATCATGACGGTGCTGCAGAGCAAGCTGGAGTACGCCACCGACGTCCTCAAGCAGCTGCTCTCCGACCTCATCGAGAAGAACCTGGAGAACAAGAACCACCCCAAGCTGCTCCTGCGCAGGTGAGGCCGGGGACGGGCGCGGCGGGGCCCGNTGACAAGAGAGCTGGAGTTGGGACTGTTCATCAGGAACTGCAGGGAGAATGGATTCAGACTGGCAGAGGGCAGNGCGGGGCCCGCGGGCTGGCACTGGCCACGCTGGTGGGGCTTTCAGGAGGAGTTCCCTCATGGAAAGGGCTGGAAGGGGCTGCCCAGGGAGGTGGTGCAGTCTCTGGATGGTCTGGGCTCGGTGACAAGGTGGGGATTGGTCTCAGGTTGGACTCGATGATCTCAGAGGTCTTTTCCAAGCTAATCAATTCCAGGATTCTGTGGTCTGAGGGCTCTACAGGGGCTGGTGTTGGAAGGGAATCACTGCTCTCCATGGAGGATTCCCATCCATCTCCTCACCTGTCTCCAGGACAAGGGGTTAGCCCTACTCTGGGAGTTCACAGGCAGCTGAACAGGTCTCAAAACAGATCCTCTGGCTCTGCCTGGCTAGAGAGCAGCATGTGTGTGCCACAGCTGGGCCAGGAGCTCCAGGATGGATTGAGCAGCTCACCCAAGGCAGAGCTGGGGAGTGGCAGCAAGAAAATAGGGAAAAAAAGTGCATTAATGTGGGGCATAACAGTGGGCATGAGGAAAAGGCTCCCCCTGTTCTCCAGGTCCTTGGGGGTCCTGCAGAGCCTGGCCTTAGCCAGTGCTGCCCCTCAGCTCTGCTGGGGCTCTGCTGGCATTGCACTGGAGAGAGGAGAGGATTTCACAGCTCCAGGAAAATTTCAGGGGTCCCTGCAGCCACAATGAATATACTTGACAGGAAATTGCTTTAAATCTGGCTGTGTTTGCAGAGGCAATAACTCATCTTGGCAAAGGAAGCCGCCTTAATTTCCCTCGTGGTTTGACGAGTCACTGGGAAGGCGTCTTCTGCCTCAGCCATCAATAATGACTTTTCCTGACGCTCCAAAAAACACAGGGATGGTGATACGAGCTGTGCCCCCTCCTCCCTGCACAGCCAGAAAGGAGTCAGGGCCGTGGGCTGTCTGTCCTGTGGGCTCTCTGTCCTTTGGGCTGTCTGTCCTTTGGGCTGTCTGTCCTGCACCAGGACTTACCCATTGCACAGGGAACCTGGGTCTTCACAGGGATGGGGCATCTACCACCAATCTGGGCAATTTGGGCCAGTGTTTCACCAGCCTTATAAAAATTCCTGCTTTATATCTAGTCTGAATCTACTCCCTTTTAGTTTGAAAGCTTTGTTCCTTGTCCTGATACTCCAGGTCCTATTAAACCTTGGGCTGGAGCGCTGTCCCAGCCCTGAGCCTGGCTGTTCCAGCCCAGCCTGGAACTCCTTGCTCTGACTTAATAAGGAGTGATCAGCCATGAAGTGAAACACTATTTTTTAAAATGTTTCGAGCTCTCTGGTGGCAGCAGTTGATAACTGACACTCAGTTCTTTCCCTCTTTCTTCCTCTCTTTCCCCTCTCTCTTTCTTCCACGACTGCCCCTCGTGGGAGACAGCAAGAAAGTTGACATTAAATCAAACAGCTGCTCTGGTTGCTGGCAACAGCAGTTTGGAGACCTACATAGAGCAGGGAGAATTAATAAAATACATATTTATTTTTTAGGTTCTCTCAGCTCGCTTTGTTTAGATTTGTTTTCTTGCCGGTGCCTCAGGAAGCCGGCGGAGCAGCCAAGGCTCCTTTGGAAAATCATCTCTGGATCGTGCTGTGCCCTCCTTCTGTGGTCAGCATGAGAAGGGTTTGCTCCAAGTCTAGGGATTCTCTTTGCCCTGGCAATCTCAGGAGATTATTTTTTATTTTTGGAGCAGATCTTTAACAGCACCCAGAGGCCGGCAATGGCACAGAGCGGTGCTGGTAGGGGCAGCTCAAAAGCTGGCAGCACATTTGGGGGCTCAGCAGATTTGGGGGCTCAGCAGAGCCCTCTGTGTGTAGGAGAAAGGCCAGGCCCTGGGCTGTGGGGCAGATTCCCATTTCCAAGGCAGAGGAGGGCAGGGATGCTCAGTGCAGCCGTTCCCAGCAGCCAGGGAGGGTGGGAGCTGCCCCTTCCCAGCCAGCACAGGGCAGTGAGGATGAACCCAATACTGGCTGTATTGCTGGCTGTCCCCAGGACCCAGGCACTGCAAATATCTCATGTCAGGCTGTGCTGGGAGGAGATTCAGTGCTGGAAGCTCAGGAGAAATGGGATTGGACAGGAATGCTCTGAGGTGTTTCTTTGTGCTGCTCCAGCTGATCTGGTATTTCTGCTAAAGAAATAAAAGGAGAGAGACAGGCCCAGAGTATCCCATCCCATCCCATCCCATCCCATCCCATCCCATCCCATCCTATCCCATCCCACCCTGCAAAATGCCCCAATTTCTCTGTCACTCCACATTTCAGTGCTTTTTGCAGAGCTGGTGTCAGGCCATGAGCAGCCCACAGGGACAGGACACAGCAGCTTCACTGGGAGGGCTAACTGGGAGACTTGCTAGTTCTTCATTTAATATTCTATTAACAAAGTAGTTTATTAAATTAATATTCCCCCTGAAGTCCTGAATGTACCATTTTCTGAGTTTTTCACCTCTTCTGTGGCTTGTGTCACTGCCTCTCCATTTTCTAGGGCTGTTTGGAAGGGTGCTGGTGCTTCTCCTCTTTAATTGGGTGCCTGAAATATTTCAAACAGGAGAACGATGTGTCTGTGTCAATTTGTAGGATGAATTTTTAGGCAGCTAATCAATTCAGGCTTAAATTCTTGGGGGATCTGCAGACATTTTCATGAATTCCTGACAGATGTTGCCATCCTAGGAGATGATGGATGATGTGACCCCAGGCCTGTTGGCCGACTGGTGTCAGTTTTTGTTTGGTGAAATCTCTGGCTCCTGTTTATTCTTGATCTGCTTGGCTTTGGAATCAAGCCCTGTGCTTCTTTGAGCAAGAGGCAGTCCCTCATTTAAAGGAAAGAATGGGAAAAATGGGTCTGGAGTGAGACGTGACCCTCTCCAGGTCAGGGAGGGGGTGACCTGGTTCATGGTGAGGGCAGAGGGACCAGTCCCCAGAGGAAAGGATGCAGGGAATTCCATTCATCCCTCTGCTTGCTGGAATTTGGAGCAGATCCTGGTGTCGATGGGGGGAAGGCTGGTGGTGCTGAGCCAGGCAAAGCCATGGTCACAGGTGGCCAGGGTCGTGGTCACAGGTGGCCAGGGACATGGTCACAGGTGGCCAGGGACATGGTCACAGGTGGCCAGGGTCGTGGTCACAGGTGGCCAGGGACATGGTCACAGGTGGCCAGGCTGCAGCCCCGCAGCTCTCCCCTGCACGAGGCTAAGACACCCCGCACCCACCAGAGCCATCCCATCCCAGGAAAAAGGAACTGTGGAGCTTTAAGGAAAGCCTCTGGGTCCTGCAGAGGCAGCGTTAAAAACTGCCATTAGGAGCCATTGTATTTAAATTAGAGATAATCTCGGGCACAATGTGGGGAGAGGACGCTGGGTGGGACTGGGGAGAAAGCTGCAATTTCCCTGCCATTGTCACTCGGCTGTCCCTGATTGCCAGGAGCTGCTGTAAATCCCAGTGATTTACTGAGCCGGGCTGTAATTTGCACCACGTGCGAGGAGCTGAGTGTCACCGGGCTCGCTGTCACCGGCCCCGTCAGGGCTGTGACGGGCTGGCAGCGCTGCAGGGACGGGGACAGCGCTGGCCTCCCGCTGCTGCCCCAGGCGCAGCTCTGGGGGCTCCGTGTGTGATGTGTGCCCTCCTGCCTCCCCCAGGACCGAGTCTGTGGCCGAGAAGATGCTGACCAACTGGTTTGCCTTCCTGCTCCACAGGTTCCTCAAGGTAAGGAGAGGTGGGGCAGGGACCCCGCTGCTGCTCTGCCGGCTCACCGGTGACTCCAGCCTGTGTCTGGGGGTGAAACTCTTCCCTCAGCCTCCAAAAGATGGAGCAGCAAGGAAGGAGAGGTGGAAATTTGCTCTGGTGCTGCTGCTCCGTGCTCACAGCCTTCCCCAAGCCGCAGGTCTCCTGGAGTAACTCCCACGTAAAGGAGGTTCTGTTACACCTCTTTGGTACTTAAGGGAAATTCTCACGTCTTCACGCCTCGGCTTCCATGGTTTTTAACTCAATTTGTGGCTTTGGAAGCCCCACTGAATTTACTCCAGGGGAGTGAACAGTGAGATCGAGATCTCGAATTCCGTTTTTTTAGAGCCACACAGATTCAGGAGGGATTTACCCTGCCAAAGACAGCACAGCCATGGAGCAGTGGAGCTCACGGTTCGGCTGTGCTCTCCAGGAGCTGCTGNTAAAGGAGGTTCTGTTACACCTCTTTGGTACTTAAGGGAAATTCTCACGTCTTCACGCCTCGGCTTCCATGGTTTTTAACTCAATTTGTGGCTTTGGAAGCCCCACTGAATTTACTCCAGGGGAGTGAACAGTGAGATCGAGATCTCGAATTCCGTTTTTTTAGAGCCACACAGATTCAGGAGGGATTTACCCTGCCAAAGACAGCACAGCCATGGAGCAGTGGAGCTCACGGTTCGGCTGTGCTCTCCAGGAGCTGCTGGGGACCAGCCCTGGGCTGCACATGTGCTGGGGATTGAGCCGGGGGGACTGAGCCTGTGCTGGGGGCAGTCCTGGGGGCTGGCACAGGAGGAGAGGCACCTTCATCCTGTGTGAGCTCGGGTGTCCTCCTGTCGTGCAGGAATGTGCTGGGGAGCCCCTGTTCATGCTGTACTGTGCCATCAAGCAGCAGATGGAGAAGGGCCCCATCGATGCCATCACGGGAGAGGCGCGGTACTCCCTGAGCGAGGACAAGCTCATCCGGCAGCAGATCGAGTACAAGACCCTGGTGAGTGACAAATCCTGCTGTCCCTCAGCTGTGCTGGCCCTTGGAGCAGGGGTCAGGGCTCTGCCTGAGGTGTGAGTGCTGCTGGGCAATAAGGACCCGTGTCCCAGCCAGGTGTGTCCCCACTTTGCAGGTTTGGGAAGGCAGGTGTGAAGGGAATGTTTTATTTCCCTGTGCTCTGGGCATTGCCCTCCTGCAGCAAGTGAAAACGGACATCCAGGGCTCCTCTCCCAGCAATAATTATATAAATATTAGAGGTGCAATAGCAGCAATGCATTTAGGGCTGCAGTGGGGTTTTTTATGGGAAGAGGCTTTTGTGACACGTGGTTACGCTTCTCCTTTAGAGCATGGTGTGGTTCTTCTCTTGCAGATCCTAAACTGTGTGAACCCAGACAACGAGAACAGCCCAGAGATCCCTGTGAAGGTGCTGAACTGTGACACCATCACCCAAGTCAAGGAGAAGATCCTGGATGCCGTGTACAAAAATGTCCCCTATTCCCAAAGACCGAGAGCTGTTGACATGGATTTGGGTAGGAGCTGCCCTGCCCGCTGGGAGGGGATGCTCAGAGGGGCTGGGGGGTGATTCCTGGTGGGGTTGGCAGAGCTTGGCCCCTCTGACTGTGGCTGTCCCCTGTCCCCAGAGTGGCGGCAGGGCCGGATCGCCCGCGTGGTGCTGCAGGATGAAGACATCACCACCAAGATCGAGGGGGACTGGAAGCGCCTGAACACCCTGGTGCACTATCAGGTGAGGGAACAGCCCCACTGACAGCTCCCAGAAAGCTGCCAGCAGGAAAAAGAACAGCAGGAACAGAATTCCCAAGTGTCTCGTCTGCCCAGACAGACAAGGAGG
>VXAX01004666.1:279752-297735 GCA_013399835.1 Leptocoma aspasia
CTTGGTGCTGCAGATAGTGTACAGGCCCCTGGAGCTGCTGGGGGAGCAAAGAACCTCTGTTCATAGGGTCAGTGCTGAGTCCATCACGAGACTCCTGGCAGATAATGCAGGATTTAGCCTCAAAAAGCAATTTCTGCATCAGGAAGAGGCATTTCTTTTCTGCTGAGCCTCTAAAAGTATCTGCTGGGCCCTGGCAAGCTGTGGTGACTCTCAGCTCCCTCACTGTGCTGCACCACAGGTCACAAGTTCAAAATTAAAAGCTACTCAGGCCCATTCCCTGGAAACCTGCAGCTCCTTAATTAAGGGGAATAAGTTAGAAAACTTCCAGTGACTACCAGATTTATAGGGAGGATAAAATTAAACATGGCTACTAAAATCTGCTGTAACAAAACCTTGTTAGCGCTAATGTTCATTTATAGTTTGACTTCCCAGTGTTTAATTCCTTCTCTGGAGCAGTAAAGGGATAACAATTAAATACCCTGAAAGATGGCTTTATGACTTGCTCCGCTGTAAATCAAACTTTTAAAGTTCGTAAAAATTGCTAAAATAAAAAATGGTTTAATAGGAATGTTTTATGGCCCATAACGTTATTACAGCCCTTTTATTCCCTCTGCATTGTTACTTTAATTGGATCACAACAATTCTTGAGATTCTCATTTTTATTGGGTAAGGCATAATCTTAAATCAGAACGACCAAAAGCATCTTCACCACATCTTTTGATTTATCCCTCATTTCCTTCAGGCTCTTGCTGTAGCCTGACCCAGCACGGGGCTCAGCCAGGCTGGGAGCGTGCCCTGGGCTGCCCTTCCCAGGATTTGCTGGATCAGCAGCCAGGGGTCACAGAGTGGACAGGGAATCCCCCTGACCTCCTCCTGCTTTGCCTCCCCAGGTGTCAGACCGCTCCGTGGTGGCTCTGGTTCCCAAGCAAACCTCCTCCTACAACATTCCTGCCTCTGCCAGCATCTCCCGGACATCCATCAGCAGATATGGTGAGAAATGGGACGGGGAGGGATGGCTCATGGACACACACTGGGATGTAGGTGGGCAAAAAGCAGCAGCTTGCCCCAAAGAACCACCCAAAACGAATGTAAATCCAAACAGAAACATGTCCTTGGCTGCTGGTTTGGATTGCAAAGGCTCTTCCAGCTGTGAGAACAGCAAAAGGACCAGGAAAGGTGAGAGGAGGGAAAAGGAAATGCCAAGCACAGGAGCAGCCTTTGGGAATGTGGGGCTTGGGAAAGTTCCAGGAGCTCAGAGGGGATGGGTGATGCAGGAGAGCATCTTTGAGCCCCTTGGCCCTGAGCAGGGCTGCACCACAGATAAACCTGGATCCTCCCCCTGTTTCCTCCCCAAGTGCAGGATCCTGAGCTCTGAGCTAATGGGTCACAAATGGGGAAGGGCAATCTTAGCACAGAGTGCAGGGATGTGCACACCTGGGAATTCCTGATTTGCATAATAGAAGGGCTCAGCACATTCCAGAGGGTCCCTGAAGATGCTGCAGCCTGAGAAAATGAGCCTGCGAGGTGCCAGGTGCACACTTGGAACACTAAATCCACAATAATTGTAATAATAGGCTTCCATAAAAGGCAGCAGTGGCAAAATCTCTCGAGTGCTGATCTTTCATTATCGTTCATTTCACAGAATGTTTTACCAGCAAAAAGTCTCCTGACAAACCCATCTTCTCCTCTTGTTTATAGCTCCCAAAATAATGTTGGTTTTTAGCTTGAGCAAGTGCTCTGGGGAGCCAAAACCAGGGGAGTCTTGAGGTAAAAACCAGGAGAAAAGGCACTTCTCCCTGCCAGGTGTAGGCCCACAAATGTCCAACACACCCCAAAGTCCAGGCGATGGAAAAACCAAGGCTGGGTCTCACAACCTGAGCCCTCAGTGCTCATTGATCTCTGTCAGCTGGAAAAGCTTTTGCAAAGCACCAATATGAGTGATCATTGCTCATGCCAAGATTAATATTTCTAATTGTGCCGGCAGAATTTAAATTAGATACTTATTTACTTCCCCTGTTATATATCAGTACAGAGATATGTTTAAAAATAGAATTACTGCATGCTTCCTGAGCTGTCCCCCTGTCTGTCTCCTTAATTATATCAGTTGGAGCACTCATTTATCTAAGCCTTAATCAGGGATGAAAATCCAGCTACTTTGGTAATGACTTGAGTATTTGCCTCAGCTGATTTACGATCGATCCCCGCACTCCTGATGAGGAGGGTGAGCAGTGAATTGAAGGCTAAACTTGAGAAAATTCATGAAACTCCCAGAGAACAAAGAAAAGGAAGAAAAATCCAGCAAGGCACATTTGGGCTCCTCAGCCTCGTGTCTCGTCCTGGAGACGCCGGGGATCCAGGGAGGGACATTCTTTGGGAAGTGAAATATATAAATAAAAGTGCCACATCCCCCCATGGTTTCTGAGCAATTAAGGGAAAGTTGTCTGGTGCCCTTTGAGCTCCCTTTTCCCTGCAGGGACAGCAGGGACAGCATGAGGCTGGACCTGCTCAGCCCAGGGATGGCACAGGGTGCAGGACTGGCCTTGAGCTCTGCTCTTGATGCTCAGCTTGAGTCCTCACCCCTCTCCTGAAAGCCTCAAGGCCAAGCTCAGCAGCTTCTCCTGCCCTTTGTGCTGGCTGTGCTGGGCAGCTCCTCATTATTTACAAAATCCTGAAACCAGGGCTCTGCTTCTGCAGGAGTCAGTCCCTGGGGCTTGTGTGTGTGAGCTGTGACTCAGGGAGGGTTTTTGTGTGGATCTGTATGAGGAGTTCACATCAGGAAAGGATGTGAATGGGGCAGGAAAGGCCATATATGGGAGAAAACAAAAAGCTCAATTCTGAGGTTTTTTGTTGAATGGAGACCAACAGGCAGCAGCTGACAGAACCAGAGGACACAGCCTCAAGCTGCACCAAGGGAAATTTAGGCTGGATGTTAGGAAGAAGTTTATGACTGTAAGACTGATTAAAGTTCTGGAATGTTCTGCCCAGGGAGGTGCTGGAGTCACCATCCCTGGCTGTGTTTAAACAAAGCCTGGATGTGGCACTGGGTGCCAGGGTTTAGTTGAGGTGTCAGGGCTGGGTTGAACTCAATGGTCTTGAAGGTCTCTCCCAACTTGGTGGTTCTGTGAATTCTGTGAACACAGATTTTTGGCAAACACCAAATTTTGACGGCTCAGAACAAGAGCACGCGCAAAACAAAACCACGGCGGTATTCCATTTCATTTCCCCACCAAAAAAAACCAACAAAACAAAACAAAACAAAACCCAGTGCCAACCATTTGGGCATCATCAGCCACAGTGAGGGCACTGAGGGAGGTGCAGGAGGGTTTTGCTGTGAGTGTGACCAGCCTCTGTCCCCTGGCTCAGACTCCACGTTCCGCTACACCGGGAGCCCCGACAGCCTCCGCTCGCGCGCGCCCATGATCACCCCCGACCTGGAGAGCGGCGTCAAGGTCTGGCACCTGGTCAAGAACCACGACCACGGCGACCAGAAGGAGGGAGACAGGGGCAGCAAGATGGTGTCTGAGATCTACCTGACCAGGCTGCTGGCTACAAAGGTAACGGAGCTGGATTCACCTGGGGAAGGCACGGTGAGGCTCGTCGAGGGGTCCTGTGCAGCCCCTGATGGGGCTCAGCTCCCAGGCTGCCTGGGTTTTCCTGGGATTGGGAGAGTCCTGGAGCAGCAAAAGAAGTGTGGCCCACATTTCCTCTCACTCAAGGCAATTGCTGCAGTTCTCCATTTTTTTTGCACGGTGTTAAAACACAAATTGGTAAATGCAGCAGTGCCTGGAAATATTTACCCATTTCCTCAACCAGACACGGTTTTCCTGCCTTTCCCCACGTGCTCATCAGTGTGGATAACACAGCTGTGCTTTGGAAAGCAAAAAAAAAAATTGTTTCAGGCTAGAAATAAAGAGTAAATGAGTGAGTAGCTGCAGGCTGGAGCTTTCCCCCAGGACCCTCCAGCAGTGTTCAAAGACCCCAACCTTGGTCATTCCCATGGGATCCGTGGTAGCACTTTTTAGGGCTGGTAACATCTGGTGTCCCTTACTGCCACTGCTGCCTGTCCCTCCCCTCACCCCCTGGATTGCTGCTCCTGTCACCAAAACTGCAGGAAAACCAGAAACTCTCCAACAACATCTTTTAAATTTTAGAGAATTAGGTATTACTTTATTCTGTCCAGGATGTGCAATAGAAATTATTTCATCCACACATGCCTGAGTTGTGCAGTGAAAATCATTCCATCACACATGGGTTTTTACCCCATTTCTCACGTATTTGTATATAAAACCTCCAAAGAAATTCACATTCACTGCTTCCAAATTACACAATTCTTAGTATTCGATCTCCTATTGGCGAATTTGGTCCTCATGCTTTAGTTCTCTTACCAGTCATTTCCCAGACCAGGTGCTTCTGATCACACCAGCGGGTGATGTTTGTCTATGTTCATTTATCCCCTCTCTATCCTCTGCCTCTGGGAATCTCCTTTTTGTTGATTGAAGCCCACAAGGCCTCACCCAGAAATTCTCAAACCCTGGGTGAAACAGAGCCTTTTGAAGAGAAAACTCCAACTCCCCCCACCCTGAGTAGAGGCGAACAAACCCCTGAATAAAATGACATTAAAAACCAGGTTAGAAGCTGTCTGATTTGCCCTCCTGCCATCAGGGCACGCTGCAGAAGTTCGTGGATGACCTGTTTGAGACGCTGTTCAGCACGGTGCACCGTGGCAGCGCCCTGCCCCTTGCCATCAAGTACATGTTTGACTTCCTGGACGAGCAGGCAGACAAGCACGGCATCCACGACACCGACGTCCGGCACACCTGGAAGAGCAACTGGTAACACCTGGGGGGCAGGGGGGCAGGCACGAGTGTTTGGTGATCCTGGGGAAAAAAAGATGTTGGGGATCGTTTTGGGAAGGGCTGGGAACAGCCAAGCCCCGAAGTGGGAGAGGGGCACAAAGCTGTGCTGCCCACGGGGTGGTTCACAGGATCATAAAAATCCTGAAATATCCTGATTTTGAAAGGAAGGGAGGTAGCCTGGATATCTCTGAGTCCTCTGCCCAGAGTGGGAGCTGGACACTGGCCTCAGGATGTAGATCTGCATGTCTGGACTTTGGAAAGAGTGGGAAGCTAGGCTGCAGTGCCTGCCCTGTGCTGCCTGCACAGCCCTGCTGTGCCACAAATGCCAGCACTGGCTGGGAGGGGGGTGGTTGCACCTTTCCCGTCACTTTGGGAAGCACCTGGAGCATTTGGGCATCAGCAGGAGGTGGCACAGGGAGAAGGAGCCAGCTCTGCATGCCTCAGGCATGGGCTGCAGCCAGGCCCAGCCTCTCCAAACAGTGGGAGCGCTCACATCTCTGCCTCTGCTGCTATTTTAGGATTAAAACCTCTGTGGGTTGGAAATTTACCTCTGCAAGAAAGGAAAAAAAAGCACAACAAATGGTTGTTCCCTAAAGACCTTGTATTTTCCCCTGAGTCCCTCGTGGTTTAAAAGGCCTCTAATCATCATGGCTGCAAAAGCTGGTTCCCTGCTAAGGCAGTGGGAAGCTCAAAACAATTAATTTAAAGCCTTAGAAGAAGGAGTTATTTGGATAAAAACTGTAGAATCACAAGAAATTATGAGAAAAAAGAAAGCAATGACCACCAGAGTTTGGTCTGCCAGAGCCATCAGGCCCCACCAGGCCTGGACCTTCCTTCTCCCCATGTCAGCTGAGCTGCAGCATTTCCAGAAAGGGGATTTTGGTGGGGACGTGGGATAAGGCTGCCCCTGGAGCAGGTCAAAGCAAATGGAAGTTTGGAAGAGGGAGCTGGGGTGGCTGGGGCTGAGCTGTTCTACTGCAGCACTGCAAGAGTTAAGGCTGCAGCCTTCAGCGAGCTGGAGAGACAGAGAGACTTGAAAGGTAATAGAAAGCAGCAGCTGCTTTTTTGATCCTGCTATACAGCCGAAGAAAAAAAGGAATAATAATTCCCCTTTGATTGCAAAGGCCCCGGGATTTGGGGACAAAGCCTGTGATTCCTGCTGCTGGCTCGCAGGTGATTGGTGATTAGTGCCAGGGCTGCCCTGGCTCACCCCACACTGCAGCCCTGCTCTGCTGAGCTCCTCCTAATGGGCTCCTCCTGCAGATGCTCCCCCAGAACCCCCAAACTGCCCAGCTCTGCCCTGCCCCTCATCTCCTCCACTGCTCCGTGTGGGATCTGAGCCCGGAGCAACTCCTGGGCATGGCAGGATCCACCGCCAGCCATCTGGGCAGCACTGGGCTCACTGGTGCCTGATGGCTGTGGCCCAGCTCCTGTTTAAATTCTTCTCTTATTCTTCCCACCATTCGTGTTCTGCTTGGGAGCACCATCCGCAGCAAGTGCCCTTTCCTTGCCTTTGCCTTCTCATTTCATTTCAATTCTCGCTTTGCCCCCCAGCCTTCCCCTGCGCTTCTGGGTGAACGTGATCAAAAACCCTCAGTTTGTGTTCGACATCCACAAGGGCAGCATCACGGACGCCTGCCTCTCCGTGGTGGCTCAGACCTTCATGGACTCCTGCTCCACCTCAGAGCACCGGCTGGGCAAAGACTCCCCCTCCAACAAGCTCCTCTACGCCAAGGACATCCCCAGCTACAAGAGCTGGGTGGAGAGGTGAGGGCAGCACGTGGGAGTGTGGGTGCAGGGTGCTCTGGTCCTGCCTGAAACCCCGTGGATCTCAGAACAGAACATCCTGAGTGCAAGGGAAGCACGAGGGCCATCAGTGATGCTGCAGGGTGGTTCTCAGCCCCGCCAAGCATCCCCGCTCTTGTTTCCAGCTCGTTTTGCTGGATGTAAACACAAAGCAAAAAGATGTTCTTATCCCTGCAGAGCTTAGCTTAAATCCCAGGGGGAACAGGGACATTTGGAGCATTCCTGTTTCTCCTTGTTGCCCTGACCCCTCGTTCCTGCAGGTATTACGCCGACATTGCCAAGCTCCCGGCCATCAGCGACCAGGACATGAACGCCTACCTCGCCGAGCAGTCGCGCCTGCACGCCGTGGAGTTCAACATGCTGAGTGCACTCAACGAGATCTACTCCTACGTCAGCAAGTACAGCGAGGAGGTGGGTGTGGGCAGCAGTGGCCCCTGGGCAACGGTCCAGGGATGATGTCCCCTGGAGTGATAGTATCCCCTGGAGTGATGGTATCCCTTGGGCAGCAGTGTTCCCTGGGCCATGGTGGTGTCTCCTGGAGTGATGGTGTGCCCTGGGCAATGGTGTTCCCTGGCCCATGGTGTCCTCTGGGCCATGGTGTCCTCTGGAGTGATGCCTCTGGGCAACAGTGTCCCCTAGGCCATGGTATTTCCTGAGGCCATGGTATTCCCTGGAGTGATGCTGTCCCCTGGGTGATTGTGTCCCCTGAGCCATGATGGTGTCCCCTGAGCAATGGTGTCCCCTAGGCCATGGTGTCCCCCGGGGCGATAGGGCCCCATGGCATGTGTGTGGGAGATCACATGTGGTTCTGGGTTGTGTTGGGATCCCTCTGCTGCGTCCCAGTGCTCCTTGCCCTCCCTCTCCTGGACGCAGCCCGGCCGTAGCTGGCGCCGCTCCTGCCCCCCTCTTCACGCACAGAGGGGTTTGGGTTTGGCCTCACTTGTAGCATCCTCCCCAGGAGGATTGAGAGCTAAAATACTGTGGGAGCACCTGGATACCTCAGCTCTGGCATGCACCCAGTGCAGTGGAAAATATTCATAACCCATCAAAGCTCCCCAGAAACCTCGGTGTCCTTTGGGAGCAGCATGGTCCAAATCCCCATTGTAGTGGCACTGTTTGCAAAGGCTTCCTGGCAGCCTGAGCTCCTTTAATGAATGCATCACTTGAAACCAAGTTCTCGCCATCTGTTCCACCCCTTCATTTCGCTGCAAGAAGAACCGATTTTGTAATTATGTCCGTGAAACGGAAGGGTTTTGTCATTGAACTGCATGTAGCCATTTGTGATAACACGCCACGGCTATTTTCCCATTAGGGTTGAAAAAATCTCATCACTTTCCTGCTAAACGAGACAAGAAATGTGGAGTCCAAGGCACCAGAGTGGGTTTTGTTGGGTGGGTATCGAGGGCTCCAACAAACCAACGACAGCCAAGTTGCTTTGCTGTTTATTGGGATTTCACACCTCCCCACTTGGCACTGCCCACCCACCTCTCCTACCCTCTCTCTCACACTGACTTCTCTCTCTGATTTGTTTTTTCCCCCTTTTCCTGTGTTCTCCCCCAGCTCATCGGAGCTCTGGAGCAGGATGAGCAGGCTCGGAGGCAGCGCTTGGCTTACAAAGTAGAGCAACTCATTGGGGCCATGTCCTTCGAGAGCTGAAGAAAGGTCACGGGCAGCAAAGGGCAGAGGATCGCTCGGACTCTCGGGAATTTGGAGGGAGAACAAGCAAGGAAGGCACTGGACACACCCCCCAAGGCTGTTCTGGAGAGAGCAGAGCCTGGCCCAAGGACTGGCTGTTCAAAAATCATACAGGATCCAGTTTGAAAGGGCAGGAAGGGAAGAAGATGAAACATCTCAATCAGAGTCCAAGCAAGGTGGATCATTTTTTCGAGCGTACGCGGAAAGAAGGAACCTGGAAAGTCTGGATGTCTCCACGACTGCTGCTTTGCATGAAAATTCTTTAATGTATATTAGAAAATAAAACTTTATTTAAAGGGTTTTTTTTTTAAAAAAAAAGGGAAGAAAAAGGAAAAAAAAAATAAATAGAGCAAAACCCACAGAGGCCATAGAGATAATCCCAGCAAGAAGAATCAGCTCTGAATCCTGTCCCTGAGAGCCTTCCAAGGACACGGCTCAGGCATTCTGGAAACAGACTCTCACGCCAATTGGAACGTCTGGAAAACCAAAATGTCTTCATTTTGGATTCTTACAACAAATACGAGCACAAGTTTGCACCACACCTTTTTACACAAGCGAAATAGCAGTTCTGCCTGAATATTCCAGTGGCTGAGTAACTTAGAGGCACTAGAAGGAACTTTACCTGAATTGCAAAACCATCAGATCATCCGACCTGTCTTGAAACCCAGCTTTATCCATGTATTTATATAGTGTCAATATATATATTTTTTTTAAATCCCATTTACTGTCGAATGAGGAAAGATCTGAATTTCATTGCTTTTCCCTTTTCCACCTCCATCCCACCTCGCTGGCTGATGGTGATCCAGCAGTGTCCAGCATGGCCATGGTGATCCAGAAGTGTCTGGCATGGCCACAGTGATCCAGCAGTGTCCAGCAGTGTCCAGCATGGCCATGGTGATCCAGCAGTGTCCAGCAGTGTCTGGCATGGCCATGGTGATCCAGCAGTGATCCATCCAGTGCCCACTGCTGGTTCCTGCAGGAGCCAAGGCAGAGCTGGGCTGACACCTCCAGGGTTGGTTTTGGGGGGCTCCAGCAGCCACCTCCGATTTCTCGCAGCAAAGCCCCCAAACCCCGATGTTTACGGTGACAATACTTGAAAAGCCTGGACGTTGGGACAGCAGATTTTTTGTTGCTTTTCTGCTGGACGTGCGGAGTCCTTCGGCACAGGCTCCCTTTGGGTGTCTCCCCCAGCGTTTGCCGCCTCACCCAGGGCCAGGAGCTGCATTTCCATGGGGAAAAGGAGAGAAATCTCTGCTCCAGGCAAGAGCAAACCTTAACCAGCATCCCCAGGCCAGCCAGCTCTGCTGTCGTGTCTCTGTGTCGGCGTCTCGTTGTTCTCTTCAGTTCCTTGCTGGCCCCCATGGCACACGTTCCTGTGGCCAGTGACAGGCAAATGTTAGTGAGTGTTACTTCTTTCAAAGACACCAAAGCTTATGTGTGTCCCTTTGTAGAGTGCCAGGAGGGGAAGGAATGCTGTAAATATTTCTCTCTGTAGTAAATATTGATACGTGTGCAGGCTGCAGTGGGGAGGGCAGGGAGAGGAGGCCTAATGGAACTACAAGAGTTGGCTGCAGGAGCTTGGCAATGGCAGCAGAATAATTCCTGGTGTCTGCCCAGGCAGCGTCACACCAGACTGGGACCTTCGTTTGCAGCCACTGTGTGTTGAAGGAAAATCCATTTCCATCTCCATCCCCCTCTTCCACCATTCCTGCCTGGAGGAGCCCAGCAGGGCTCCCAGAGAGCTGCTGGCTTTCCATGTCCTGCAGTCCAGCACCAGGGGAGGGGAGAAGCACGTAGAGAAATACTCAGGAAACTTGGTTTAATTACCATTCACTAAAAGCCATGCCAAGTCCACTTTCTTTTGGTAATCCACTTCTGTGAGTCTCTCTGAAAAGCAGAAAATACTGATGATAATAATCAACCTTGTGCAATAAGTTCTTGACATTTACAGCACCTGGATTTACTGAGACAGGGGGAGAGTGGCAGAAACAGAGACTGAAAGGCAGAGCAGTGTTTGTACTGCCTCTTATCTGAGAGGTCCCTTCCCAGGGATCCTGCTCCTGCACGGTGAATTTCATTTCTAAGGCAAAAAATGTGCAAAAATCCTACTAAAAGTCAGGCACTGCGGAGCCCAGCACCAGGAATGTCATTGGAGCAGTCCCCAGCCTGGTCTGCTCTTTGCTGCAGGTACCACAGGACATGGCAGAGGGTCAGGCTTTGAAACCCTGGGATTTTTTTGCTGGTTCTGTTCCTGCTGTTCACAGTGATCCATCACACAGCTTAGGTGAGGGATTTCCAGATCTGTTCTAGCTGTGGTTGTTGGTTTGTGTTCACCAAGTTCTCATGGTACTCGGAAACCCAAAGGGAGCACTCCAAAAAGTTCCTGAACGATTTCCAAACACTTCCAAATATCAGTCTGGGGAGTTATCTCTGCAGGACTCAGAAAATATGAGTACAGCCCAAAGCAAAGGCCTGGCTGTGCATCACCTGGGCCTGGTGATGGTGTCCCTGCCCGGCAGCCCTCGTGGTGCTCCTCTCTGCATCTCTTTGAGAGGCTTTTGTATAGCCCCTTAAATCCTGCTTTCCTCCTCCTGCTCTCTCCCCTCTGGCCAGGAGCACCCCCTAAGCCAAGGTTTTGTTGTTCCCCACTCCCCTGTATTTTCTCAGCAGAAGTGGAGATCCCCACGCACCCCTGCAGTCTCTGGGAGAACATTAAGGAGACAAGGGGACAACTGAGTCCATTTTCTGTGCTGTGGGACGATTTGAGCTGAGAGAAAAAAGGGGAAGCAGCAGGAGCACTTTGCAAACCAGTAAGCTCTTACACTTCTGACTGAATTCTGAAGGAAACAGCAAAAACACCTCTTCCATCATCTGGAAAAGCTTTAGGAGGATGGCAGAGGGAACAGCACAGTCCTGGCTGGAGGGGTGGCCTAGAAATACATTGCCAAGTATCTTCTCATGGTGGTTGACATTAATTATGGATCTTTACAGGCAATTATGTGGATTGAAGCAACATATCCCCCTGGGGCAAAGCGCTGGGAATCTCTTGCCCTGTTTGCATCCAACATTTCCGTTCCTCCTTCGGGAAGAGGAAGCCTCAGATCTCAAAATGGCATTTTCCTTGCACTTGCAGCAAACTGGACTCGAGGTTTGGTCAGGAGGGGGCACTTGCCTTAGATGAAACGATTTCACATCCCTCTCATTGCCCCCTTCCTCCTGCAAGGCCGCTCGGAGTTTGGAGCCTCCTGTTCGCTCCGTTTCAGGTATTCCCACATCAAAGTGGGAGACGTCACTTTCCGGGATCTCTCTGCCTGGTGTCACCGCTTGAATAATTCCGTTTAATCTTCTGCTCATGAGCTATCAAAGCACCCACTCCAAGGGGGAGCGAGGTGCTAATCAAACGCTTCTCCACCTTGAAAGCCTTTATTAAAACCCCACATATGAGAGCAGAGCTCGCAGGCAAGGCTGGCCCCGCTGAGGAGCTGCAGCCACCAAAGCTCCCAGGGTGTGGACAGCAAGTGGTCCATGCTTTGCCATAAAGGATGGATTTAAAGGGAGGCAGGAGGGGTCAGCATGGCCAGAGTGCTGGAAACCCTGTGAAATCCAGCTTGGATATCCATGGAAACCCTGGATGTCCTGTCTGCAGCAGTGACGACCCACCGTGGGGACCAGCGCTGAGAAACAAAACTGCTGCCACAGCCTTGCTGCATCCCAGCAGCATTCCAGGTGGGGAATTTCAGGTTTGTCCCTGAAGGATGGCCCTGGGGACAGCGGTGCCTCCCCACAGGGCTCGGGGCTGTGACACGCTGGGGACGGTGAGCGCAGCCACTCGCCACGGTGCCAACAGAGACCTTCATCACAGCAGTGCCTTCCACACTCTGTCTTAAAATCCTGGTGGCCCATCCCCACATCGGTGTTCCCTCCTGCCTTCCACTGGACTCCACAGAAAATGTCCCAATGTAGGAAACAGTTTGGGTGGGCACGTGGAGGGCAAAGGTGAGAGGGTTTAAGGCTCTGGGGTTGCGTTTGGCACACTGCTGGCTCCGAGCTCCTTGTGGGGGTCTTAGTGTTTAAGTCTCTGTGAGAAAAGGGTCAGAGCATCCCCTCCTCCAGTGGGCACAGCCCAAGGTCTCATTCCCAGAAGTCCCCAGGAGCCAGCAGGGAAGAGGAAGGCAAAGGGCAGAGCAGCTCCCAGCACGGTCCCTGTGCTGCTCCAGAGCCTCAAGCCCCTTCCCTGGCAGCAGCCCAGTCACGTTCTCCTGTCACTGCCTGTTCTCCATCCAGTTTCCTGCGCTGTCAGAGCTCACCTGTCACAGGGACTCAGCTCCCCAGACTAAACGAAACTAAACCAGACTGACTGGAATGAGCTGGGCCAGCAGGGAGAGCTCACGTGTGACTGTGCCCTGGAGAGAAGAAAAAATGTTCCGAGGAGGGTAAATAGCTGACATCAAAGATGCATTAAACTGCCACAGAGCTTCAGCCATCCTATTCCAGATCCACATTTGTACCAGGAATTGCAAGGCAATAGTGCAGGGAGCTGTGACATTGTACAGAGTTGTGTGTGATGAAGAGCTCGGAGCACAGTCCCATCCTTGGTGAAAACACCCAGCCTAGACCCAAAACCAGAGACCAGTGGGTCAGAGGTGAGGGCAAAGCACTGGGGCCAGCTCTGAGGCCACCTGCATGGGCAGGATGGTTTGGTTTTATTGATGAGACATTCAGTGGGGAAACAATGGGAGGAAGAGCTGCCCGTGTGCACTGCCAAGGCACTGCTGGGGATCCGCTGTGCTGAGAAACCCCAAATGTGCAATTTCAGTGCAGTTTGGTCAGTTTAGTTTTGCAGGGGAAGAGGATGGGAGCCTTTGGACCAGTTTTGGCTTCTGGAAGGCTTTGTGCAAAGCCCCTTCACCCTGAAAACCCCCAGATTCAGATGCCAGTCCTGTTCTGGGCAGGCCGTGTAACAGCGCCGGAGCCCCAGCTGTGGGTGGTGCCTGGTGCCCTCCTGGCTCCTGGAAGAAAACTGGAGGTCTGTGGTGTGTGCCCTGCACCCCAGGGTGCTCTTCTGGGTGCTGGGACCGTGCTGGGGTCAGAGATGGGGAGGTGGAAGGGTGGGGATGGCAGAGCCCGACTGCTCCTTGCTGGAACAGCCACTCCAGTCCCTCCAGTCTGTGCCCGCGTTGCTGAGGTGGCACCAGCAGTGCCGTGGCCGTGCTGTGAGCATGGCAGTGTCTCTGTGCTTGTTCTTTGAGATCCCCCTTTGTCCCTGTGTTTCCCATCCCTCTCCTTCCTTTGTAACTGTGGAATATAATCCTGAAAAGATTGACCTTTCTGCAGCGTTGAGGAACACGCTCCAAAGGCCCGCAGGGTCCATCCAGTTGCACAGACAACACCCCAAATATCCCAAACTCCCTGGGCCTCCTGAGGCTGCCAAATCGAACACGAGACCTCCTGTATGGCCTTTCCTTTGGGATTTTTAATACCTCTCTTTAGAATAAGCTTGGAAGTTTATGCAACAGCTTCTCCAGCCGGCGTTGCCATCCCGAGGCCTGGGCACACAGAGGTGCAAGAGGAGCCGTGGGGAGGGAGACCAGCTGGTTTTGCCACATGGTTTCATGGCTTCAGAAGATGCAGTAAAAATGTCCTTCTCTTACTGCTGAGTTTTTTGGTGTTGATGGCACCTTGGGGGCCGTTAGGAGGGGAAGGGAATGTACAGGTACTAAAACTTCTGGAGCCCCCCCGAAAATGTCACAGAATGTAGAGGTATCAGCCACGGAACAGATTCTGATTTCTTCTTCCCCTTCTCCTTACAGACCAACCCCCACCAGTTTTAGGGGATTTGTGTGTTGGCAGGAACAAGGAATTGATTTGTGTCTGTGCCCATTCCACCGTATCGTTCTCTGGCTCCTCCCCTCCCCGTTATACTTGACACACTGGAGTTCTGTATTATATTTTTTTTTAAGATGATTGTCTGTTTTTTGTTGTTTTTACAAGTGTTGTGGAAAATAAAACAAATGTAAGAAAGTTTAAGTATTTAAAAATGTTCCAAGGAAATAAAAGGGGGTTTTGTTATTATTCTAATATATTATTGTGTACCTATTGTAAATATGAAACACTCCTATTTTGCAAGCCAAGGACTCACTTTGTACTGTTGTTATATATAAATAAAGTTTACTGGTTAAAAAAGCCCTCCTGAGTGGCTCCTTATTTTCTAGTATGTGCTGTGTGGCATTTATTGTGTGAGGAATATTTATTTATTGAATCCCAGCAGCAAGAAATGGGTGAGTATAAATCCCAGACTGGTTTGGGTTTGAAGGGACCTTAAAGCTCATCCAGTGCCACCCCCTGCCATGGGCAGGGACACCTTCCACCATCCCAGGTTGCTCCAAACCTGGCCTTGAACACTTCCAGGGATGGGATATCTGGAAATAAACCCTGAATGGTGAAACTGGGGTGCAGCTGGGATGGGGGTCCCCCAACACTTGCAAGCAGGAGCAGCTATGGGACTGCATGAAATTCCACTTATTTCCACTCCAGCTGGAGCAGGAGCAGCAAACCCTGTTTGTAAATAAAAGACCTGGGTGACACTCAACCCTGGGTGAGTTCTTCCTGTTTTCCCCTCGCTGAAATGCTCAGTCCTTGAGGTGAAACACTTTTGCTTCCATTTCATAAATTCAAGCCAACATCTCAGCAAACGCTGAGAGGCATCTGCTGAGTAGCAGGAATCAGCAAGTGACTTCTCCAGCAGCTGTCTGTCAACTTTAATGACCAATATGGTTGCAATTACAGCAATGAACTTTCTCTAACAGCCCAAAATTACTCTGGATGATGATAAGTGACAGAAAAATGGAGACCCTTAAGGAAGCATTAAAGAAGAAACGTGGATAAAGAACAAGAGGTCTCACTGCTTTTTCTGTAGGATTTCAAGGGGTTTGGTTGTTTTTTTTTTTTTTCCTTTCTAAATTAGGTACTAAAAAGGATAAATCTAAGCCAGAAGGGGAAGGGCTGGCACACTGTGGGTCACAGTAGGGAGTTCAGTGCTGCCCTGGGATGTGGTTTTTATGGACATTTGATTCTGAATCCACTGGTTTTAGTGTGGGGCTGATGGGGAGATGAGAAGCTGCTCCCGTTTGAAGGGAATGCAAATCCCTCATGTCAGAGCAGCACTCTGCTCCTCAGGCAGGTCATTCCAGCTTATTTCCCTCAAACTGAGACCCAAGCTTGACACGGACCTCGGGGGGAGCAGTTTGGCCACATCCTGCTGTCTCCCACTTGGAACCAGCAGATTTCAGCCTCCCCCATGGAAGCCCTGGAACCATTCCAGTGCTGTGACCACCCAATGTGGAGTTTTCACATGGTTTGTGAATCAGGGAATAAAAGAGGAGACTCTTGTTTTTCACCTGTGCCTTGGGTAAGTCTAAATTTAAAGAATTAAATAGGAACCAGACCAAGGTTTCCAGAGCTTTCCTGGAAGTAGTTTTACCTTCAGAGATGCTAATCTTGTGCTGATCCTGGTTTACCCGTGGCCCCTGCACTGTAGGACAGACCCTGGAGGCAGGACAGCAGCTGCCAGGAAAATCTCCACTCCCTGTGCACCCTTTGGGAGGTTATTGACTCCTTCAGCTCAGCAAAGGAGAAAGAAATTCCAACATGAATCGACAGCATCGACCGTGGGGTCATTTGTATTCATCTGCACCTTGTTAATAGATGTAATAAGGATACTCAATTAAAAATTACATTTTATCTGGCATGCACTTCACAGGCCTTTATTGGCACTGACAAGGTCAAGTGATGCTTAATAAAGGTTATATAAAATGCAGATGGCTTGGATCCCTTCATCTTCCCTCACATCCAGTGGAGTGAAGAGCCACGGGCACAGCATGGAAAGAGTCAGAGCAGCAGCTTTGGATCTTCCAAGGAAAGTTTGGGGCTCCCAGCACTGGAACAGCAGGAAAAACATCCTGGAGTTTCCCCTCACCTCCCCCTTTGTCCCTGCCACCCCCTGCATCCCCTTGGCCAGCTTTGTTCCACCTCCTGAACGTGAGGGATGCTCCTGTTGTTTAATCACTGTCACTCTGCAGATTGTGCAGCAGATTTTGGACGTCCTGGTGCTGGCTTTTCCAGCCTGGTTATCAGGGCGAGCTAATGGAGGTGACACTTCCAATTATCAAATACAGCCGTGGCATTAATTTTGACCTGTTTAAATTTCAGCATCTTTTCCCTTCTGTGAGTGCCTAGCTGGAGGGTGACATGGAATTGTATGGAACCAGACAGTGATCTCAGACTGGCAATAAGGGCCACAAAAATCTCCTGCTTTTTATTTATGCAGGGTCTAGTTATGCTTAAGTGGCCAACTCATTTGTAATGGAAATTTAATTCTGTATTATTGGACATTTCACTGCTTAAAATGGAGCAGATCACTAAAACCCACATTAAATCCCCTCCTCTCAACTCCAGGCTCTTCCCAGGACACATTTGGGACCCCTCACCTGCTGGGGCTATAAAAATTATAATTTAATTAGAATTTAAAAGTAATAATAATAAAATATAAAACACATTACCCTGGGTGCCAGGTCAACCTGGAATCTGCAAAATATTGATGTTGTCCCAGTCTGACATCAACGTGATGAAAACTCATTAATTAATTTAGAGATCATCCTGAAGAGAAATCTTGTCTGTGCTCCAGAATATTGACAGGTCTGTGCAGGCAAGTGGATATAAAATAATGTGAAAGTACAAAAACACAATATAAAATAGATGTACAGCATAATCCAACATGAACATGTCTGTATCTATTTGGATCAAGAGTACACCCCGAGGTTCATGTTAAACTTAAAATTACAAATATTGATGCCAAAACAAAGGGTTTGTTTTTACTCCCAAATTATACTTAGGAAAACGGAAACCACTCAGGCTTTATTGTCACTTCATAATTAACTCCAGTGAAGGAATCTAATTACAAATGTTCAATGCTGCCCCGGGGCAACATGTGTAGGAAAAGGGAAGGAGGATGGTCAGGCTTAAACAACTCAGGTAAAAATGAACTCCATGGTAATATTTGGTAATTAAGAATGTCTCTATCAGCTTGTCTGGCTATTAATGAATTGGGCTGCTCTTTTCACATTTGATTACTGGAGTTTTATGATGCCTGCTCGCCTTTATTGCTCCTGGGAATGGGCTTGTCTGTGGGCTGAGCACCAGGAATAATGGCAGAGAATGAGTTGGGTTGAAAATTATCTTAAAATTCATCCAGTGCCACCCCTGCCATGGCAGGGACACCTCCCACTGTCCCAGGCTGCTCCCAGCCCCAGTGTCCAGCCTGGCCTTGGGCACTGCCAGGGATCCAGGGGCAGCCACAGCTGCTCTGGGCACCCTGTGCCAGGGTGTTGGGAGATTTAATTCCATTTTGAGAGCCTTGGCACTGCAGAAACACCAGGGATGAATCCATTCTTTAATCCTGCTGGGTGCAGGGCCGTACACATGTCACACCCTCGTGTCAAAGTGGTGGGAGGTGGCCGGGGGTCCCTGGGGTGCTGGGCAGAGCTGCCAGAGCTGGCTCTGGACAGACAGACCCCTCATGTTTAGGTGGCAGTGGCTGTCCAGGAGGCACCAGGACACGGGCAGGGCTG
>VXAX01004668.1:6652-204071 GCA_013399835.1 Leptocoma aspasia
ATATATAAAAGAAGAGGTATGCATACAAAATACAAAAGCTAAATGATCTAATTCCTAAACTTTTCACAGATCTTATCAAAATACAAGGCACAGGTTTTGCCTAAATTCACCTTTTCTAAATCAGATGGACTACAGGAGCAAAAGGTGCAACATGATCCTTAATTGCTCCCATTTATTTGAATTTCTTATGTTAAAATAAATTGGCTCTGTTCCTGGCTCATGTTCTCAGAGAAGCTAATTGGAGTAGCAAATTATCTTCACAGCAATTCCCAATGCTTACAGATAACTTAAATTTGTATGTGGGTGGGTTTTTTTAATGGGAAAATTTTCCAAATTATTCTGTGAAATACTTTAATCACTATGCACATAGTGTTTTAAGATTATGTCCACTACCCCATTTTTCCAAAAGGCCGCTTGTTTATGAGTGTGTGTATACAAGGCACCATTACTGTTATAGCTACTATTAATAATAGCCTTTAATCCAATTCAATTTTACTAATGGAATACTTCTACTGGCTTTGGCTATCATGCAGGTCTGATCAGCAATTACTAGTATTTATCTTGTATTTATTTTTGCATTATTGTCCCATGCTTAGACATTTCCCTCCCCCTACGTCTTCACTTAATTTGTTTACCTTAGAGACTGTTTTACAAAGTCAATAATTTCACAATTCCCATTGATCTCATTTATTAATGGGCCTGCTGTATCATTTTATTCTCATCTACTTTTTTTTCCCAGTTTATGCATAGATTTTTATGTAGACCAGTATGTGCAAACCTGTGCAAAATTAGATGACTTTGGTGAATCAAAATAGTATTGTAAATGACTACTCATAAGTGCAGGATCCTATCAATACTTCTGGGAAATGTGTGGGTATTGATGTGAAAGCCAAAATAGGTAAGTTGAAAACCCACATATGAAGCTTCTGCAGGGCATATCTAGAGCCAAGCAAAATATTCATCAACATTTTCTCTCAAACACAACCAGCAGTACCACAAAGAGCAACAGCTGTAAGGACAGACTCTCCATTGCTGAATATATATTGAATTATGTGTCTGCTGCTACCGTCCAGTCTCCTGACAATCTACTAGGAATTTGATGCACTATCTGAAAACCCTCCAGGAAATCTGAGGGTTAATTCTTAAATCACATATTTGATGTCTATGGGAAGTGTTGTTTACCCTTCTGATGAATCTTACTTGGCTTTCTTGCTTGGAGAAGTTCAACACCTCTGTGTTCAGCAAATAATTTTCTTTTAAGACTGAAAGATGGGGTATGTGTTTCAAATATTTTAAGCAACAGTTCGAGAAGCATTAGTTTATTGAGAAGTTGCATTTATCTGATTTAAAAGCTATATAATTTTTATGAAATAAAGGCAAATTTAGTCATCAAGAAGGTCAAACAATGTGATCACCATTCCCAGTCCTTCAAGGAAAAAGTGTATTATAATTCTCCTTTGTTCTATGCTCTGAAAAAAAATTTTAAATAACCATTACTGTGACTAAATTGAATAAGCCTAAACAAATTATCCAATGTAGTATTCTGCATGATAAGAGCAATTGGCTGCATCATTGTGCAACCTCTGGAATGGTTTCACTCTTTAAATGTAACTTTTATGGGCTTTTTAAACATTAGGCATAGCTGGTAAGTCATACAGCTCTGGGAGATCTTATGAAGCTCCTATATGAAACAGTCATATTGTTTCAATGATGAAAATAGAAAGAGTTTATGAACAATAAACAAATTCATTTCAGAAAATATAAAGCTTTTTAGGAAGTAGTGGTAGCTGTTACCAGTGCAAATAAATATAAAGCAATCATCTGTAATGTTTACATTTCTGTAGATCACACCTTATAGCCCCAAGTTTACTGCTCTGTCTTTTGTAGAAAAAGTATAGGTTGTGTACAGCTAAAATTAGCAGAATATAAAAGTATGGAGGCTTTTCTTGGTTTGACTGACTGTTTTTTAAATTTAGTATGTTATAGAGAATTACTAAATGTGATGTACATATTCTTTAAATATTCTTTAAATAACTGGCCTCAGTTTTGCCTGCCTCTCACTTATTCTGGAAGATGTATAAAATAATCTGGGGGGAGGAAAGATAATCTGGGGGGAAGAAAATGTCTCTCTGCTTACGTCCAATCAAAGTGTTGAAGAATGTCTGCAGCCCAAGGCAAGAGAAAGGAAAATGGAATTAAAATAACATTAGCTAGATTATATAAAACACTATTGAAAGAAGATATTGCATGGGATTCTTAAGTCCGAGTGCTTACATTCAAAGAAAATTTGTAATTGTAATTTTGTTACTATTCTGAAAATTAAACACAAATGACATAGGGTTCTTAGTTTTAGACAAATTCTGCTAGACTTAAATAATTACTGACTTCAGAGAACAACAATTACTTCAGTGAAAGCCAGTAAACAGAAATAAGAATTATATAAAAAGGGTAAGCTGCACTAGAAAGAGTTCTACATGAGATTTCACCTCTAAATAGAAAATCACTTAAACTTTAATGCTGCCATCAAAACTCCTGAAATGTTTTCTGATTTTCTTATTTTTCCATTTTCTTTGCTTACAAAACAATGGAAGATCAAATGAAGCCATCTTTATAGAAAATTAGTACTTATAGTGCAGAGTAATAAGTTTGTGCTTTGACAAAACCATGTTAATCAGGTTAATATTGTCTATAGACATAAAATATTAATATAGAATAATATAGTGCATTAAAACTAAGGTGTTAGTAGAACTACTTGCATATCTTCATTCATTTTCTTTTTCTTACTTGTTTAGCAAAATAAAAAGTTACTCAGAGAGTGAAGCCTATGAAACATCAGGTATTTGTATGCATCCCACACATCCAAACTTCACTTGCTAATGAACTAATGATATTTAACCTGCACTTTTAGTTACCATGCCTTTAGCTAGACATCCAGCTTTTCCAGTGATTTATCTTCCTGGCTCTGCACGATGTCCTGCTGTTACAATGCTGCCTCCTGCTATCACAAGGAATGCACAGAAGCTCTTTCACCCCTCTGAAGATAATTACAGGATTTCAGTCTCCAGAGCAACTAATAAATGTTCTCCTAGTTTTCTGGAGAATTCAATTTTCCTTAAACAAAAAAAAAATTGAAAAGGATAAAAAGAAAAGTATCATTTCATGCAGCAGTTTCAGAATGTCTGTACATTAGAACAACCAGTTTAATAATTCTGCAATAGCTAATATTGAACATCATGGATTGTTATGGAAAACACTGTGGTTTTCTTAATTGTTTATCACTGCATTGTATGTACACACATGCTGATATAAAATCCCAGACCAACGTTATAGCTTCATTGTTGTATCTCTCTTATTCTGCAAGTCCTATCATTACCCAGTTTTTAAAGTAATATTAAAATGCAACTCCAAATTTTAGCGCTACATCCCCTGCTACAAAACCTGTTCACATTTTTCTTGTAAATAATATGAAATTAAGATATGTTAATTTACACATTTCCATATAATCACAAGTTTAGTATCTTCCACTATGCTTATTTACATGAGTAGTACTGTAGTGCTGAGGTTCCTGTATAAACACAAGTTAATGCTCAGTATTGGCAGCACCAAATATTACCAGTGCCTATAGAAAACAGATTATCTCAGCTGACTGAACCAGGGATATCCTCTTTCCAGGCCACAATTTTGAAAGGAACAGAAAAGGCAGAATTAAATGAATGAAGCAAAATAATTGTATTAGGTAAAGAAAGATTATGCCTCCCTTTCTTGCTTTCCTCAGGGATTATAGAAGTAGGAATAGTGAAGTGCTCTCTTCCCTTTCTCCTCCTCTATTTTTGTGTTATTTCTTTTATAGATCATATTTATTTTACTCATGCCATGAGTGGATATGGGGAATAAGGTGGCTAGGTTTGTCTTCAAGGGGACATTGTCAGTTATGGGAAGAGGAGAGGTAATGAGGATACTGTGATTTACTCCATTAGCAAAAGATCATCTGGCTCTCAGATGATCTGGGAAGCCAAAAGTTCTCCCATTCTGTTGGAAAGGAGCTAAATAACAAAGGTGAAATGGCCAAACTGCATGGTGGTATTAAGTCAAAGATTGTACTTGATGATCTTGGAGGTCTTTTCCAACTCTTATGATTCTATGTCTTGTCCATCTGCCTGAAGTAAAAAGTGAAGAGTAAATTGTAAAACTGCAATAGATCAAACTTCAGCAAGATTTGTCACAGTTGATGATTCAGTCAGGGATCCATTCAATTGCTTAAAGAAAGATTTCCATGCTATTTGAGTTCCCCATAACATCTGAAACAGTTGCATGGGACTCAAATATTCAGACAATTTCAGACATTAAACAGCATACGTGGGTCATCTCCAACCAGGATGAATGTTTCCAATCAGGCAAGTGAATCAAGTCCCTAATGCTTAATTGTGTGTCTTGTAAATCAAGAAGTTCAATGGTCTTTGATATGCTCACCATCCCCCAGATTATGAGTCTCCAAATTAAAATAAAAATACAATTCCTTTTTTATGACATCAACTTTATATCCAAAACCTCAACAGGTTTGTGTTGAAAACACATCCTCTTTTGCCTTCCATTCCATATGCATCAGCACTGTGACTTATATACTTGCTACCATGGGGGAAAAAATCCTTTTCCTTAGGAGAACACACTTGATTTTAAAAATCTAACTTCAGGCAACTAAATTGTAATTTAAAAAATAACCTCTGTGAAATTTTCTATATCCCATCCCCACGACACAAACTAGAAGATTCCAACAAAGAAATTATTTGAGAAAAGTAGAAACAAGTTAGACCTTAAAATTTTGGTGGAAGAAACCAAGCTTGCTGCAAGTGACACAGGTAAAGTTGTAGAATTGTTCAAACTGATAGTCTGATAGAACGGATAGAACATTTTGATAGTCTCAAAACTACCTTGTGGACAAAAAGAAGCACAGCAAATAGCTGGAGCAGTCAGGATATTCCCAGGTTTCTTGTCAGGAAATGTACTAAGTTAATGGTTCCTCCTCAGTTTTGGGCTTTTTTTTAGTGCCCCATGTTACCATGCCTTGCTTCCTTCTTAGTGGCTCCCTGCTTCTGGTGCCACCTTGCCCAGCACAGGGGACATCATAGGTGACTGCCTGTCCTATGGTGACTGCCAAATTTATCTGACCTTATTTACCTGTGACCATCACAGAGGTTGAGGCCAGACAATGGTCCCATGGCCAACATTTGCTGTTCGAGCAGGCTGGCAGCAGCTCCGGGCCAGGGAAACTCTGCTGCAGGCTAAGCACTGCCCTGGCAGCCCAAGCTGATACCTGATGCCATTTTCTAGTGTCAGAGCTCCATTTGCTGGCCAACCAGCAAGTTATGGTGTTTGGTTACAAATTTGGCCTTGAATTTTCTTTAAATATAGAGCTCTCTGGTACAGTTTAATGATGTGTCTCTAAAGACACATCAACAATAACAAATGTTGGTGCTGCCTGCATGTATTTTCACTCTTTTGACAGAAACTTCATCTTGTAGAAGTCTGAACTGATTGCTGACCCCTTCTGCAATGCTCTGCTGCCTCTGTATTCCTGCCTGCATTGAGCACTTTCTTATCTAGAAAGATTATTTAAGCCTAAATTGTTATGCATTCTCTTTTTCAAACCAATGGTTTGGTAAGTGATTTCAGTATGAAAACCACAATGCTGCAGATTCAAGAAATGCACAAAGTTTATTCTTGGCCTGTTCACACATGACATGTGAGCTGGTCTGTGGGATACAGATGGCCATATGTGTTGATCTTCTAGTATTAACATACAAGAATGCAGTGACCTGAGCTATCACATTTAGTATGAGAGCTCCTTCCTCTCTGTTAGACATTTTGAAAGTTTGTGATAATTTAGAATTTTACTGAGCAAGAGACAAGGAAGGATGTGAAAAAAACACATTGTGGAGCAGCTTGTTATTGAAGGTGATGCAAATAGGTGCTGTGAAAAAGAATATGCATTGCTGTTGAATTTTAAAAATTGCACCGTTATATATATTAATCTTCCAAAATGGAGGAAAAGAGATTAAGGAAACTAATGCTTTTCAAGCAAGACACCAAGTCAAGTTTCATTTTTTAAAATAATTTCTGAATTCTGTCAAGATACACAGAGCAATAAATGAAACTGCCTTGTGCTCTTGCTAATCTGGAATTATGCAAAACCTTGAGAAAAGAGTACAGTAAGTAATTTATACAGAGAAAAGGGGAAGTATTTTACTGAAAGAATGAGCAGCTATTACATAATTTATTGATCAACTATAAATAATTGTTGATAAGTATTAGTACCTTTTTAACCTCTGACATGACTTTAGTTTATGAAAATGTCTGCCGATCTCCCCTTCTTTTACTAATACTGGTCATGCAACAAAATAACGAACATATTGAAGAAGATAAAACAGGCATGTAGGTAGAAATTTAGCACAGGCTGATTCCTGTGTTATGTGGATATTAAACTGAGATAGAGTGAGGTTCCCTTTTCCTTGACAATTCCCTACGTAATTGTTCTAACTCTGCTGAATGTAAGGAGAGCTCTGTATACGTAAGTAGTTGAAGAAGCAGGCAGTGTCTACCTTTGCTTTCCAAGTAAGCAAAAACCCTGAAGATGGAAGTTTGAGGCTGGTCACTTCCAGCACCAATAGGAATGCTTCTGCCCAACTTACCAGCAGTCCTGATTTTCCTGGAGAGGTACCAGTTGACTGGAGTTAGCAAATATAAGGTTGTGGGAATAGTGCCAAACACCTGGCATCTTAACCAAGATTAGAACAAGAGAATATTGACCCTAGAGGATCTGCTAATCTGTGATTGCAATCTGTGCGTGTGATTGAAGGTGCTGTGGGAAATTATTTTGGTGGAAAATCCACCATATGTGTGTGTGACTTACTGTGATCGAAAACAATCACACGCACGGAATGCTTGAGACACTTTGTGTGTTACAAAATTAGCAGAGGCCCGAGGGACCAATCAGAAGGCAGTGGTTTATCTGTAATGAAATTAAAACAGAAGGGAGCTCACATGGGAAAAAGGGAGACAAAAAACAACACCTGGATAGCTCAAAACTACACCACTGCATCACTGTGTATTTTTTCCCATCGCCGACACATTTATTTTTTACATTCAGGACTTTCTTTACAGTTGATCTCATCCCCAACATAAGATCCATCTACAGAAGGGTTCCAAGGAGAATCCAGGGAACTACAGGCCTGTCAGCCTGACCTTACTGTTGGGGAAGGTCATGGAGCTGATCATCTAGAGTGCCATCACATGGCACATACAGGAAACCAGGGGATCAGGCCAAGCCAGAGTACATTTATGAAGCACAGGTCCTGCTTGACTGACCTGAAATTAAATAAAAAGAAACATTTCTTCATGAACAGGGTTGTAAAGTATTGTAACAGGGTGCCCAGGAAAGTGGTGAAGCCAGTATCCCTGGAAGTTTTCAAAAAATGTGTGTATATAGACACGAGGACATGGCTTAGTGGTGCCAGGTTGATGTTGAACTTTATGATCTTAAAGGTCTTTTCCAAACTTAAAGATTCTAGAATTCTGCGATTGTATGACCAATGTGTAAAATTATTCTGAATTACCAATGATAAAAGAAATTTCATTAGGTCACCATTATGAATGCTTTACAAGGATCTTTAATCAAGAGACTATCAAGGAAAATGTTCCTCAATACTTTGGAAATAGAAGAACAAAAAAAGATATAAATAATGAGCAAGACTTAAAAACAATTTGTAACAAAGATTTAAAGAAGAAGCCAAAATTGTTACAAGGTAAATAGTGAGTCAGGGTATATCAGTGGGTTTAATTCTAAAGGCTTTTGCACGTTATTGCATTCCATGTGCTGTGGTATTTTTAAAATATGTAACTATTTTACTTTGACTTTCAGATATTGTATTTGGCATCATTAAAATCAGCTGCAAGTTTTTTACAAGCTCTTCGTCAATGAAACCAAATGAGAATAAATTCAACGCAAGGACATAGAATACAGTACAGACCTCCAGACTGGGAATTCTCTTGTGAAAAGAGTGCCATTGGAATAGGTTATCAAGCCTCATCTATTAAGGCAATAAAGATTGGACTGACCATAAAGAAATGCAAAAGTCTCTCACACCAATCAAACAATTAAATAATATGCAAAACTTAGTAGGGATAAATTCCAGCTGATGTACATGGAGAAGAAAAGGACAATCCTAAACTAAGACAGCAAGTCCTGGATCCAAGCTTGCCATTATTACTATGAGTGAACTACTGGAGTTGAGATAGTTAGCTTTGCAAACACCATTTTAATATATAACTGTAGTTTAAAAAAAGTAGTAAATTTTGTATTCCTTTGCTAATATTGGAGAAAACATCAATTTTTCTGTGTTAATCCTGTCTGTAGTCACATGTCATAAGTGATATATTGTAATGGAAAAGTTGTCAGTCAAAGGCAGCAAGTGTGTATTGACTCCTGTATTAGACATCAGAAAGTAAACCTCACTCTGTTAAAAAAAAGGATAAATGAGAAGGACTATACTAGAGGTCTACCAAAAATATATGTCCTGGGAGATTGTGTGGGTAATGATTATTGTTTCTCTTTTCCAGTATCAGCAGTGGATAAAAGAAGCATGAAAGATAATCGAATGGTGAACTCACAAAAAGTCAAAGGAGGTGAGATAATCAGGTGACTGAGCTGTGGACCTCAGTGCTAATAGACCTGGCTCTGAAGGAGGAAAAGCTGAGCAACTTCTTGAAGGTTACTAAATATATAGAAATCAAGTCTCAGACAAGAAAGCCTCAACTGAAACAGATCAAAATCTGGGGGAGCTGTCAAGGGAATTTTCATATGTGCTTGCTCTGTTCTTAAATCCTTGTCTAGATATGCATTTTTGGCCATTATCAAATGCAAATGCTCTGCTAGGTGGACCTTTATCCAGTAAGACTGTACTTACGTCTTGTGTATTTATGATGAACAAATGTAATTTCTCTGTGTGGTCCTGCAGTGAAATGATTTTATGCAATTCTTGGCTATCTAAAGAGTGGAGAACTGCAGTGAGGTAAGAACAGCAGGGATTCTGCCCTTGAACACTGTTGAGTTGTTGCAGAAGCACTACATGTGCTTTTGGTCAGATTTTCCAGAAAAATGGATTGCAAAAATGAAGTCATAAAAAATGTATGAAAACCTTTATAGTAATGGATTAAAGAAACTCAAGTGATCCAGGAACAAGATAAATTTTCTGAACACTGTCAGCATGTATATATACCAACAGAAAAGATTTTCGATGAGTACTTGAACTGGTTTTGTCTGAGAAAGAGTTAAATTTCCTTATCTTAGAGTATTGATCTAGGTTCTGGGTTGTGTTGGAGACAATTTTGGAAATTCAGAAATATATTCATTATTGCTGAGCAGTGCACAGAGTCAAGAACTTTTCTGCTTCTCACCTCATCCTACAGTGAGTAGGCTGGGGGTGTATGAGAGGTTTAGAAAGGACACAGTCAGTACAGTTGACCCCAACTGACCAAAGGGATATTCCATAACACATGGCATCATGGTCAGCATACAAACTTGGAGGTTTGGAGACTGTCTAGGCAGTCCTGGGCCACCTCCCTGGGCAGTTCATTCCAACATCTGACAACCCTTTCCATGAAGAAATTCTTTCTGACGTCCAACCTAAACCTCCCCTGGTGCAGCTTGAGGGCATTTTCTCTTCTATTACCAGCTGCCTGGGAGAAGAGTGCAACCCTCAATTTGCTATGACTTCCTTTCAGGTAGTCTTTCTTGGGTTACATTTTCGTCTCTTTGCTATTTTCCTTTTCATGATGATATTATTACTATTGTTGTTGTTGTTGTTGTTATTATACTTTAATTATTAAAAATTCCTTGTCCTAACCCATAGGACTTCTCACTTTTGTGCTCTCTGTTCTCTTCCCACGTTCCTCTGAGAGTGGGTTTGGCAAGTGGCTGTGGGGTGCTTAGTTGCCAGCTGGAGTTAAACCAAGACAGTACTAACCTGTTAGTGGATTATCCTCCTCAACTAAAGCACAGCACAAAGCACTAGCTAGCTGCCTTGCTAGCTACTCTTTTGAGGCATGAAATATGATCTTTACAGAGACTGCAATTACTGTGTATCAAAGCTATTAGTTAATTTTTCTTTTTTATAGTTTAAATCATATATATTGTTAAAAAATAATATATTTCCAGTAAAATGGAACTGGCCAGGCATCAAAAAAACCCTTTATTTGTGAAACTTAAATTAAATACGTTCATCTGTTATAAAGGTACAGGAAAAGACAAACTTTGGAAACAAGGAACAGAGGAGCAAATCCTCAGAATTCTGGTACAGACTTTAACCATATATTTATACTTTCTAAGAACAACTTATGATTTTAAAAATAATCTCACAACTGAATTATATTGATATGTTTAAGTTCTTTTACTTTCTAGTCTGTTAGTAAATGTTGTATGTAGGTTGCTATAAACAAAATCTAGGGTATGTAACCCTCTGCAGGTAAATTAACAGTTACATGTTAACATCTTGTGATTGGGAGAAATGTAATTTAAAAGGAAAAAAACCAGCAATCAGTGGAAAAGATGATGCATAGTATTATTTATAGGAAATAATATCACTATTCACTATTCTTCTTACTAAAGAGAAACTATTGTATTTTTTCATTCTGGGCTAAAAACACTGTATTTTACAATCTAATGTAATTCAATCCTCTTGTCTATACATTGAAACTGCCTATTTATAGATAGCAGAATTAGTAGAGAAACATATCTTTAGAAATGAACAAACATGTTAAAAGATATAAAGTATGCTGAGCCTTACAACAGGACAACAAGGAAATAAATGTTTATCTTTTGTTCCAAAGCACAGCTTGACTTTCTTTGCTCACAAATGGTGTTCTTGATGAGAATAATAAATCTCTTTAGATGAGAGACAAAGTTCACGTTTAAAACTATGCAATTCAATATGGAGCTGCCATGTAAATTAGTTGCCTGACAGAACTGGGAAAGATAAGGTGTTTATTGTAAAAAACCTGGAAACATGAGAAGGATGCAAGAGACAATCAGGGGGTAGTGGTGCAAGAACTTGTGAGTGGAGACAGTTTAACCGGTATAACAAAAGCTGTGTGTGTAAGCAAAGGAATTAATTCACCCCTTCCCATGGGCAAGCAGGGGTCCAGACACCCCCAGGAAAGCAGGATTACTTGGGAATCACAGAATCACAAAATCAAGTCCAACCCAAAGCCACCCAATGCCAGACCATGTCACTTGGTGCCAAGTCCAGTCTTTCCTTACACACCTCCAGGTACAGCGATTCCAACACCTCCCTGGGCAGTCCATTTCAATATCTAATTACCCTTTCTGAGAAAAATTCTTCCTTAAACCTCTCCTGGTGCAGCTTGTGTCCTCTTGTCCTATTGCTTGTTTCCTGGGAGAAGAGGCTGACCTCCACCTGGCTACATTCTCCTTTCAGGAAGGTGTAGGGAGCAATACAGTCACTCCTGAGCCTCCTCTTCTCCAGGAAGAGAAATGTCATAGCTGCAAATGTCCTTCCCCTGACTTCTTCTACCCCCAGTTTTATGTTCTATATTTTGAGTGTGACAGCAGATGTTCTGGGATATCCCTTGGATCCTTTGGTGTCATCTGTCATGGTTGTTTCCCCTCCAAACAAATAATTCAGAAAGACATGAAGCATAATGTTCATTATTTTTGAAATCCTTCTTATCACTTGTTCCTTTCAGTAGATTGATGCTCTACTAGGTATGTAGAGACCAGATGCCTATAGAATAAATGTGGAGTGTGGGCAGACAGCTTGTAAAGAGGTTGTCTTTGCAATATCAGTAAAGACCATATATGCTTATAGTAATAGTAAAAGCCTGATTCAGCTTCCCTGGAAGAATATGTGAATCTTCTCTCCCACAAGAATTGAGTTACATCTTCAGCTATCATAGACCTTATTCATAAGGGCAAATTTTTTGGAGTGAAAAGTATAGATTAATAATGAGTGAGAATTTCAGGACTGACTTCAGTAAAAGAGATAGCAATCATCTAGACTACATCATTATCTAAATGCAGCAATCTGGAAAAACAGTGTCATAGCTGCGTTATCATGGGCAGACATTAAATTAGTCTAGTTGAAATTTTATGCAGGAAGAATAACTTTAGTAAAGAATGAAGGACCTTGCCTTGCATACCAGTACCAATACAAAAATAAACTAAGAGTGAGTTAACCTGTCAGAAAGGTATTAGTCAGAGCATCATGGAATAATTGTTATCCAATAAGTATTAGTGTTCAGAGTTTTACAGGAGTAATGAACAAAAATAACTTAGTTTGCTCATGGCAGGATTTTTAAAATTCTTTTTTATCTTATGGTCTGTTGTTTGTTTTGATTTTGTAGCTTTTTGTGTCTGTGCTTACTGAAACTCAACTACTGTCACCCGCACCCGAACACAAAAATTTTCTTGTGAGATTGGAGAAAGCTCGGTGTGGGTAATAGATGGAGACAAATAACTGGGAAAACAATACCCCAACACAAACCCAAACAAGTTTATGTCTCAGATGACCAGGTATTTGGTTGTGGATAAACAGTTCTTAATATAGATTCAACAAACAAAACCTAGATTCCTAATGAACAATTATTTCATCATTTGCTTTAAATTCATTATTAGATAGGAGGGTACCTGCAGTCACTGTGGGCTGAATCCATGCTGGAGCAGATATTACTGAAGGACCATGGCTGGTGAAGGACCCATGTTGCAGCAGGTTTATCCTGAAGAAGGGGCCCCATACTGGAACAGGAAAACAGCCTGAGGAAGGAGAGATGAATTGTTATGAACTGAATGCAGTGCCCATTCTCCAACCACCCTGCACCCCTCGGGGAGGATGAGATGGCAGAGAGTAAGAAATGAAAGGCTGAACATAAGCCTGGGGGAAAAAAAATGTCTAGGGGAAGGTGCCTTCGCCTTCCAAATCTAATTGTCAATAAATGAAACTAATTTCCATGATGTGTAGACTTTTTTTCCCTCAATGGTAGAAACATTAATTGATCTCCATATCTTTATCTCAATTACTGACTTTTTTCATTTTATTTTCTCCTCTTGTCCTGCTGCAGAAAGGGAGTAAGGGAGTCACTGGGTGGATATCTGGCAGCCAGTGAAGGCCAACCTAGCACAGTAGCGTATAAAAATATGGTAGGGTAAGTGATCCCTAAAAGCATTTGGGAGCAAATGCAGTAAAAAATTACATTATTTTTTAAAGCATTTCTTTATAGATTTCACTGTGTGTGTAGTACTTGCAGACCCATTTTCACCCTCACAAAACCTTTCTGACCTAATGTTTCTTAGTTTATCTGTTGCTGTATTAAATATTCCATATATTTTTAAGTTTCAGTACAGCATGCTCAACTAATTAGCCATTAAATAACCACTTGTGGGGTATCAGCAATAGGTAGAAAACAAGCTTGAGTGACCTACGGTAGCTATTTCTTTAGTATAGGATGATATCTGAGGGCAAAATGGTGACCTGTGCCCTGGAAATTTTTTACTTCCCAGATAAACTGTGTTTTCCTCCAATTAAAACATATAGCAACTATATTGTTTGTTCAGACATGTGTTCAAAATACATGTAAAAAAGTTTTCGTGTACTTTACATCATCCTGCATATTCGAATGTAAAGTAACAGCACAACAGAATAAATCACTTATCTGCTTTTCAAAGGAATCCATCATTTGTATCATAGTGAGTGTGCTATTCTCTAGGGAATTGCTAAATGGATTAAAAAGACAGCAGCAAGTTTTTTGCCAGCATCTTTATTAAAGGCAAGAGAAGTCATATAGCTTAATCCAATTACTCAAAGTACTCAAACATTGTGCAATGAGAAAGGGAAAGTACCAAGGGATACAATTCTGGGTTCATTATTTCACTGTTTCTTCCTTTAGTTAGTTTCTGAGGAAATTTAAAGATTATAAAAAGGGTTCTTAATACCAACACTAGATACAGAGGTTCAAGATATAGCTATCTCAAACAGACATATATCTAGCTAACTTAACAATAAATAAAACCCCTAAATCCTTTAAAATAGCACCTCATCCATTGGTTAACCCAAAGTGGCTAATATCTGTAAGATTTTACAATTAAAGGTTATACATTCCTTTTTCTCTGAAAATTGATTAATTTTAATTGGATATTAATAAGAGAGAGAAGCATGTATCCATGAAGAAAGTACTTCAAAGATCCTATTAATTTCATATTTTATACAAAAGGCATCTTTCAGTTTCCCTAAGAGGCCAGACTTTGTGCCTTTAAAATATATAAAGTAATTTTAATAAGAGAATAACATATACTTATTCTTTACTACAATAATAAAACAAAATTTAATTTACCAAGAAAACATTCAAATAGAATGTGGTGGGTTGACCTTGGCTGGATCCCAAGTGCCCACCAAACCACTCTATCACACTCCTCCTCAGCAGGACAGGTGGAGAAAATACAACAAAAATATTTTGGGTTCAGATAAAGACAGGGAGAGCTCACTCAGCAATTACGTTTATAGACAGAACAGACTCAATTTAGGGAAAATAATTTAATTTCTTGCCAATTGAAAAGATAAGTATAGTAAGAAATAAGAATAAATTTAAAATCACATTCCTGCCAGCCCTCCCTTCTTCAACTTCACCCCTGACTAATTTCCATCTCTCAAGGGCAACAAGGGGATGGAAAATGGGGTTTGTGGTCAATTCATGGTGCATTGTGCCTGTTGCTTGCTCTCTTCTCCTCCTCCAGCATAGGGTCCCACATGCAGGAGACAGTTCTCCAATGTTGGTCTCTCCTATGGGCTGCAGTTCTTCATGAATTCCCACAGAGTCCCTTCCACAGGGTGCAGTCCTTTAGGAGAAAGCTGCTCCAGCATGGGTCCCCTTTTGGGCCACAAATCCTGCCAGAAAACTTGCTCCACCATGGGCTCTCCATGGACTGCAGCTGTCTCCAGGACACATCTACCTGCTGCAGTGTGAGATCCTCCATGGGCTGCAGGGTGACAGCCTGTGTCACCACACTCCTTCTCATGGACTGCAGAGGAATATCAGCTCTGACTCATGCATCACCGTGATCCCCTGACCCCCTCCTACTTCATTAACCCTGTGTCTGCACAACAGTTTCTCTCACATATTTTCTTTCCCGTAGCAGCTGTACAGCATTTTCTCTCTTTCTTAAATACGTCTTCATGGGGGCACTTCTGCTTTCAGTGGTCAACTCAGCTTTGAGCAGTGGCAGGTCCTTCTTGGAGATGGCAGGCACTGGGTCTGTCAGACATGACAGGACCCGTTCTGTCCTCTGACACAAGTTCTGTCAGTTCTGTAGTGCTCCTGCTGCCAAAATCTTCTTGTGTATACCAAATATATAAATCCAATGCATAGGAAAAATAAATCAAACTTCTGTCAAAGCTCTGATCAGGAGAAAAAAGTGTCAGACTCATTCTTTACTTTGAAGCCCAAGATACCTTTACACCCATGAATTTCTGGCAATATAGTGATTAATATCCTCAGTAATTAGCCAATTTAGAGCCCAAAAAGAACTACTTACCTATATGATAATTACATATGGAGTTCCTATACTTAAACACATTGGAGGAGCAAATTATTAGCTGAAAGAATTGTAGGGTTTGAGAATTGAAATAATGTCTAACTACAAAATATGTCACTCATTTCTTAACATTCAAATTCATGGTCAAATTCAGTAAAATCTCACTGAAATTCAGACATGCTTGCTTTGGGGAATTTGAATAATAGGAGAAATAAGCAAATATAAATACATACACGTGTGTATGTGTATACATTTCTTGGATTATTCTTGATTTTAAAATCTTTCATATCACAGTAAAAGACAAAAATTAAACACAGCCCAGTATCCCAGCTAAAATCAAAGATATTTTCCTTCAAGATCTTATTCTGACTTTTCGTATTTCTAACCACAAAGTGACCATCATACCTAGTGGGAGGTGTACCTTGACTCAGAGGTCTAATTCTGAAGGGAAAGCAGTTTCAACTATTTGAAATATAGCTATACCAAATAGGTATAAGATTTGGCAGAATACCATCTCCTTCAAAAACCTGAAGTAACAGACATATTAATTTAAGACTATTGAGTGGTCTGTGTTTATTTCTTATGTACAATTTTGCTTCACAGATGAATAAAATTCTGTCTGAAAAATCTGCAGAGGTACCTTCAAACCTGAACCATTCAGTGATTAAAAAACAGTCACACAATTTTTTCCTTCTGTGTTCAGGAACCAGCTGTAACTTCACAGCTGTTTTAGAACACTATATATGAATACACTAACAAAAACAGTTTTGTAATTTCAGGTTTGCTCTCTCATTTCTTTTGTAACAATATTGTTCTTGTACACAGCATTTTTCTCTTTAATAGAAAATTTGTTTCTAAAAATTCTAAAGCTACCATTTTGCATTTTACAAACCTGACCGTTATTATTGCCACTAGAAGAACAAATTTAGATTTCATTAGTATTTTTTCTGGCAAGGACATTCAAACAGCAGTTGAAAGAAGCTGATTGAGTAGGTATGTGCAGGTGTATAACACAAGACAAAACACTTTTCTTTAGAGGAAACAATAGGGCCTTAGCGACAATGATCTGGTGCAGCTCTCATTAATGGGCCTGTCACTTTCTCTACTTTTTTTTTAGTCCATCCTTATCTTAACAAAAAAGTGAAATTATTCTCCAATTTGTATGGCCAGAATAGTTAATCTTAAATTGTGACACTTAATAAATTATTAAGAAAAAAAATAGTTGTCTAGAAGAATAGATTCTAAAGACATCCAACACAACAGCATATCTGCTGCTGAAAAACGATAAACTACTAGCCAATGATAATAGAGTAAAAGATGTTGTTGGGTTTTTTCAGATATTTACTAAAGACATCATTTTCAACCTAATGCACTGAAAAATTTCAGAAAAAATTGGAAAAATTAAAAGCTAGAAACAGCATGAAAACAGAGGTCATGGAGTCTTAGGAATAGAAAATTCTGTCTCACATTTTCAGAACAAAATTATCTTCCACCATCTCATAAAACATGATCAGTTACGTTAAAGATCTAAGAAAAATTAATGATAAAAAATTTGCAGCTTTTTTTTTTTTCATTTGCAGCTGAAAGATGAGACTCAAAAAAATTGGTTTTGATAACATACCTAATGTTCTAGAGTTTCTGCCTGTAAAGAAGGCACAACAGGCAGAAAAAAACCCAAAGAAATAGCAAATAGTTATCACTATCAGAGAGGGAGACTTTTTGGATGGCACACCATATTTGAAGTTCCTAAATATTTATAAGTGCAGGATCACATGAGGGTAACCTCTTAAATTTTGGTTCCTTTAAAATACAGTACCAAAAGGTCCAGGGAAACACAGAAAAGCTGAATGAACATGTTTTGATGTTGCATGACTGTTTACTACATGCTTAAAATACCAAGCAGGCTGTCCATCTTGCTCAGACAGTGCTGTTGCAGTGTTTAACCTTATTTGCACCTTCTCTCATTAAGTAGTCTCTGTGATCTCTGTGCACCATTTCTGTAGCACGTGAGAAGTCAATCAAGCAGAATTTCCCAAGTATCATACAAATGTTTCACATCTGAGGAAAGAGCAAGGCAAAGCTCTTTCCCACCTCCTTTCTTCTTCCTGCGCCTCTGCTATCTTGTACCGATATTTGGAGCACACACAGCTGTGGGGCTGATAATTTGGTGCCTCTGAAATTTCCTAGCTGCAGGCCTGCTAGAGCTTTTCTTCCCAAGGGAAAGCTTCTCACTTTCCCAAAAGGAATTCTATAAACAATCTCTATAAACTATATTCTTTCTCAAAACAACAAGTGGTATTTTTCTACCCTGTTCTCATAACATAGAAAATATAATTTCTCTCACTTAACCAATAGTAATAGAGAAGTCTCATTGTTACTAACCAATCACTTTTAACATTAGTGAAACACGTTATAAAAAAGTGTTTCATTTGTATCAATAAAGCCTTCTAATATTTTAACCTTCTGTACTAGAGTCCTTGTGTTTCTGTTCATAGACAGCAGCGACACACAGCCTTGCAGATGGGAAAGTGATAACATTTCACCAGCCAAAATGCCTGTCTTGATAGACTTTTTTCAGCCATGCTATCTTTACATTTTCTATAATGTTTTTCATAAATGTATGCACATACACATATATCTGCACATTCATCTCACATTCTTAAAGCAGTTCGGTAAATTTCCTACTATGTCTTAACATCAGGAACACTGATTTCTTCTTGGAAGAAGAAAGTGGCTCTAGTAGCACTAAGACTACGTTGGTTTTATCTATCTGTAAATGTATTACGAGCTCTCAGAATAACTACTGGCCTCAGTGACCACATAAATCACTTTTAATGGCAATTTTCATTAAGAGAAGGAAGTAAAAAGTATATTAATTTTTAAAATATTTTATAAATAAAAGGTAGCATTTATTATTTATCTTAAATGTTCATCATACACTGAATATAAATATTTTGAATATAATACACTGAATATAAATAAATACAAAAAAGGATACATCATTATCTTGTGAATTTTTCTGTGCCAAGGTATGAGAAATGCATGTCTTGCTTCCTGACTTGTGTTTATCCAAAAGGTTGGCCTACGACAGGAGTCTTGGTTACATTTCAAGTGAAGGTGCAGCCTGGTCTAGTGGAAAGTTCCCTGGCTATGACAGGGTAGTTGGAACTGGATGATCTTTAAACTCCCTCCCAACCCAAACCATCCTAAGATTCTGTGAAGATGTACAAATACTTTCAACTAATTCAAAGTGAAATACTATAGCTTTTAGGGCAGGTCATAATTGAAATTTACAGATTTGTATCCAGCTGTTTTCCTTAAATCTTTTCCAAATTAGTAATAAAGATTCCTCCTTATGCATTCTCTCCTGCTAATTTTCTCTTAAAGCACTGGAATCTTGTGCACCACTTATTTAATTTGCAACCAAGAACATCTTAAAATATATTACCAAGCCAGAAAACTTCTGGTTTTGTAATGATTTCCATATCTTCACAGTTTTTCAGTAGTTTCTCTTTTGAAAGTCATATATTTGAGAAGACAAATTTGCCACCAGTAACAACAGCTGCAAAGGAGTGAATTATATACAGTTTTTGAAGAATATATTTCAACTTCTCTTTGCAAATGTTCTAGGGTTTTGAGGAGAAATTTTTGTGTCAGAAATCACTGAAGAAGATAAGACCAAAAGCAGTTTTATCTACTATAGACCCATTCTTTAAAGTCAACAGAAAAACTAATTTTTCAATATTCTTTCCTTTTTTTTGGATTGTATGAGGATATGTTTATCTGTGCATGACCTGTAAAATACAATAAATACTGAACTACCAAAAGCTTATAGGTGATCTGAAATGTCAGTGCTCGCTGTAAAAAGCTGGAAAAAACCCCAAAAACAACACAGTACTGAGTGATTACAAAAGGAAACAGAATAGCAATGCAAAATTGTTCATAAAATGAAATTTCTATACCTACAGAAAAGGCCTCAATTTAGAATATTGCCATTCAGAAAAGAAATTTTGGAAACATAACAGTTTTCAAAAATATACAAGAAAACAACAAATATATAAGAAAATTTCTTAACTCTTTTAGAAGCTTTAATATACAGAAATGTTAAACATTACCTAAAAAATGAAAAAGTATTCTACAGTCTTGAGAATTAAAGAATGCACAGAGAAGGACAAGAAAATATGCAATTTTTGAATTGCAGAATCAGATTAGTTTCAGATTTGAATTGTGAATCCAGATTAGTAGTCTAGGATTTTTTACTTTGGCAAACATAAGAAGCAGAAGATATAACATAGGTCTGTACATTCAATAAAAAAAATAGTGATGACCCATTTTTTCATAATTCAAGGATTACAGGGAGCCAGTAAAATCAGGAAGAGCACTGGCACAAAAGGAAACATTTTCCACAAAACATCTAATTTATTATGGAATTCATTTGACTTAAAATATTCTGGAGATCAAAAGTGTAAATGTGTCCAAAATCAATCAAAATTTTAAATGGAAAAGCTGTCTCTCTTGCTATTTAACAGGATGTTCCCAGTCCTGCCATTGCTGAGACCTTTAAGAAAATTATGAGTTTTCATTTTTTACATATTTTGCTATTGCATTTTTTCCTAAATGTCTTCAAATTACTTTCAGGCAGAAGACCTGAATGACCTTTGGCTAGATCCATAAATCAACTCAATGCTATTCAATTCTTAGTTTCTTTTTTGCCCTTTTTTGTCAAATATATATGATGAAAATTTCTTAATTCTTTTAGAAGCATCATTTCAGTGTCTCAGGTTACCTATCAAATTTTAAGATGACTTAATAATTTGAGTCTACTTTTTTTTTTACATTAGACATATTATCTTAATACTGTATTTTAACAACAAAGAAAAGATAAATAATTTCCACCAAACTGCAATAAGGTGAGTGGAATTGAATAAATGAATGCTTGTTGTATTTTTATTCTCAATAAAAGATGTACAAAAATACCTTAATTTATAGCTACATCCATACATGTGGACTAACACTGACTGCAAATAACTCTTTTAAAGTCAAAAAATATAAGGGACTTCTTTTGGTAATAACAGTTGTTTGTTATTTGCTTACTCAGAAAGTATGATTAATTGTAAAATTCACTTTATTTTTCAAATAAATTGAATTTGAAACGTTCATTAAAAAATACAAAAGACAATCAAAGTTTTTAGTTTTCTGCTTCACTCCTTAATGATATTTTTGTGTCACAAACAATTATGGGTCTCACTTTTCATGCTGAACCACGGGATAAAATGCTGATGAGGTGGTATAGTGTGGACTCATTCAGTGTGACTGCAATTACTCCCAGAAAGGACCATATTTACAAAGATATTGAGCTTTCCAGAATATTATTCCATGTACAGTAGTTAAGCTGCAAATTGACTTTGGCTTCCAATTCTACATATACAAATGTAAGAAAAGAGAACAATAAACATGGGAGTGGAAAGAAACTTTTCGGTATAATTTCATGTGCATATTTACCCCAGTGCCTTGTCTTCTGCATGCAGTACCTGAATATCTCAGAAGTCATAAACTTGAGACCAAGAAGTAATAGAAAACCCAGGATAAGTCACTTTATCCTCTATATGGAACCAACATGTATCTACACTGTAGCTAATACACGTCTGAAGATTTTTTTAAGAGTTGCTGAGACCTTGAGTATGCAAAATGAGCTTTTCACTTCACAAAAGCCAATATTTCAATTAAAATGCAAGAGGACTTTCAGATAAATCCATTGTGACCAATTAATTAGGTTTAGTTAAAACTTAAAGAAGTCTATTGCCTTTCTCTTGCTAGTACAGAGAATGATGAGACATCACTGAATAAATGGGTGAGTGTCAGATAAAAATAACATAGATGTTAAATGGATTCACAGCAAGAAAGAAACCTTTCCAGGGATACAAAAACACTACTGATGCAATGAATTAATTTGAAGTTGTACTTGTTGCACTACTGCATTAGTACTCTAAAATTATATAAGAGAAAAGAAATATCAAAAAATGAAACAAAACAAAAGAAAATTTACCTTTCCAGTGAGTAAACTTTCTAAGGAACACTTTGAGAAAAGGAACCAGGAATCTAAAAAACCAGCTGATCTAAAATATGATGAGAAAAAAACATTGCAAATCAAACTTCTTCACATGAGTATAAACTATATAGATGATAATTTAAAGAACTTATAAATATGTGTAAACACTTTTCACTATAATGGATTTCTTGCAGCTACGTGTTCAAGAAGGCATTAAGATTGCTAATGTACATAAAAGAAAACAATATTCTCTTGGTATTGAGCACAGTAAGGATATCAGCACTTCAGTAACCATAAAAACAGACATTTCAGAGAGATTTGGCATGTCATGTAAAAAATGAAACCAGAAATCACTATTCACATATATGCAAATGGAAGCAATATTAAACTTTCACATCCTCTGGAGCAGAAACCATATGAGGATGCGATTGCTTGTCCAGAAAACACAAGAAACTCAGTCGAAGAACAAAACATATTGTCATGGCACCCTAAAACTCTGCTGATGTTGTTATTCAAGAGTTAAAAATTATGTACCCATACAAAAAGATTAAGAATGTATACTTCCAGCAAATGATTTAAAATAAAGGTGAAAAGTGAGAAACTATCCCTTCATAATCTGTCATGGACAAGGCAGCAGAACTGGGCCATTAGCATTAAAGTCAGGCAGTAAGGGGCAGGAGGGTGAGGGGCAGGCAGTAGAAATGGGCCTAGAGATTGTTTTCTGGACTCTGGAGACTGCACAGCATTGAGAAAGATTTCTTGCATGTAACAGATTGAGCCTCCTGGTTAGTGGTAGATATATGTCTCTACAAGCAGAAGATAATAAGGTCAAATCTACAAGTACTTTTTAAAAAAACCTGCAAGTGTCTTCAGTTTTTAGAATTTTTAGGTTGAAACAATAAGCCAATAAATTTATCTCCCACTGAAAGCTAAATTCAGCAGTCCTTTCTTTGGAAAATTTTGGCCAGGGGACTTGACACAGAACTGAGATGGTTCTCTTATGCTACAGTTCAGTCACTAACATGTAAAAGAATGATAAACTCATATTACAATTTCTTTACATTCTTAGGAAAAAAGTCATAAACAATCTGCAGTAAGACTCTGGATCTGGATTTGGATCTGTAGTAAACCTTGCCTCAAAGCCTGCTTAAATATTTTATGATCATTTACATAATGATGTGGTCAGCTATGCCTTGCTGGTAAAACCACAGCAACCTGGTAGTGAGGCTTGGTAAGCTAATTTGGTTTGTATCTCCATCTTTTTATATGTTTCTGTCCTTAGGACTGCTCTACCAGTAAAATTATTTTAATAATCTGGAAGAAGCAATTTATTCCTAATAGCAGCTGTAAAGTATCTTAATAAATATTGCCAAGTATTAGAAAGTCTGAGTCATTACTGAGAACAACTTTGTGTGACCTTTGGTTGCAACTTTTAATTAAACTCTCTCCATATTAACAACATTATCTTGCACCATATTTCTGCCCATATTTTATTTTAATGGCTTGTATGAATCATGTTATGCAAATTTATTAGAGATTAAACTTGTAAAGACCAATGAAAGGTTCTAATCAAAATTGTTTTTCTTAGCTGACTTTCACTTTGCATTAAGGTGATGCCTAAGTCTTCTGTTTTACAGGCTGAACAACCACAATTCTTTCAGTCTTGGTCTTTTAGACTACTTTGTCACGTTTGCAAAGGCAAAAAAATAAAGTGGAATTGCATAAAAGAATTGAGAGCTTCAACTATTCAGTGGAAACATCTGAGGTGAAAGAAATGGCACAGGAAATGTAAAAAGGGGATTTCAGATCACCTGAAGTTCACATACAGCCTGTAGCTAGATCTGTAGTTTGTCTCATTCCAGATCAATATATATATATCCCTTGGAGCTTGTCTTGCAATCATTCCCAGACTGATTTAAGCCTCATGGAGCAGCCTGATGAGAAAAAAGAAACTTGATCTTGTGAGAGCTTTGAACAATGTGAAAGATTTCGAAGAAATTTAAAACAAATGAGGAGAGCAGACAGAGCACAAGCATTAACTTACTGAGGTGCTGGAGGTAATTTTAATGTCCGTCCCTTCCACAAGTTCCAGAATGGGAGGTAGTGTCAAACAGGTTTCTGTCACATAGTGACACACAGAGGTGTGGTCACCTTTGTATGGTTGGATTGGGTACAGAGTGATCCTGATAAGCTTGATCCATTCAACACCATCACCAAATATGAGTCTGTTAGGAATTCAGGATCAAATCAAGTGATACAGGTTCAAGGAGGAATTTACATTTCAAGAAACCTGAAAATAGTTTTATGCACGTCAAGTAGGATAAATAAATAAAATAAATTTTTTAAAGTACATGAGAAATGAGTTTGTGAGGTGCCATAAAATCTTTCCCTGTAATATGTACACTGAATCTCTTCTGGAAAACTACTGAGAGGTTTGGAAAATGGGGGCCCAAGTGTACAGAGTAGTGATAAAGAAAAAAGGCAAACGGGAAAGATCTCTTTTTTTCGGAGACTGTGTTGTCTTTCCTTGCAGTGGTGAAAAGTTTTCATTAATATTTTTTTAATAATGAATTCTGTTCCTTGGCATAGCAAAACATGTCCCATGCCTCTGGTGGTAGTCCTTTGTGTATCACTCTGCCAATAATTTCTCACCATGGGATCTTACACAGGGAACTAAAAATAGCTTTCATTTAACTAACTTTTCCAAGGTTACCAAGTGACACATATACAGTGAGAATTAAAAGTAAGGAAAAAAAGCAATTCAAAATATTTTTAATACATACATAATTTGAATGGATAATGTTGACCTTTTTACCTAGTCAAGCGCACTGTTGTAAGTAATTCAGTGTTGTCATCAGTCATTTTGAAGCTTCATATTTTCATACACTATCATTTGCAAAAATGAATACTTGTTCTATACAACTGTGATTTTTTTCTAAAAGCTTCTCTTTAAAATGTTAAATACGATCATGCTTTCTAAAGTATACTCTCCTAAGACCTGCATTACAAGATGAAGCTTTAAATATAATATTATAAAAACATAAATGTATAAAACCAGAAAATTATTGTCATACTTAAAACTCTTTTTAAATAAAAGCTTTTTCTTAAACAAAAGCATACTATGTGCAAAAACACATGAGCCCAAAATAATCTGGGGAATATTCTTGAAGGATCAATGATTATTTTCTCAACTTATCCCTGAAATTCTCATGAGATAGTCACAGAAGCTGCACAAGAAAGCACATCAATTTTAAGAAAGTAGTATCTAAGGAAGTTAGATTTCCAGTTAAAAAAAAATTACGTAAGAATGCATAACTGAAGGGTGATTTGCCCCAGTGAACAAGATTTAGAAGAAAGTATCTTCATCACAGAAACTTTATTCTTTCAGCCCCTAGACAGGCACATCTTTCTCTCAGAGGTGTTCTCTGTACTTATAACCCAGGAAAGGTGACAGCCATCTTTAACCTACTTACAAGACAATGAGCTTTCAGTTTCCCAAAAGCACACTCCAGAGTCCTTTAAAACAATCCTTCAGCCAAAATGAAAGAGAAGGTGTGGGGGAGCACTGAGACTACAAACACCCATGAGAGGTGACCTGAGGAACAAAGCTCCAATTAGTGAAGCCAGGCACAGGTCCCTGAGCAGCTGAGCCTTCTCACCCCAAACGCCCTCACGCAGGAGGATGAAGGTGACAGCCACCTGTCAGTGCTGCACAACCTTCTCCGAGTGAACTCACACTTGTGCCACCAAAAGCTGATAAACCTCAGCCCATTGTGCACTACACTCAACCACCAGCAAACACATCCACACTTAGTTTTGAAGTTACTGAGAGAAAGGAAACAGCAGTCCGGTTAAGTTTAACCTTTGCCCTGTGAAGACCTTACTATCAAGGAACTCATGCGTGGAGCATTGAGGTCACCCTGCTCCAGAGGGGATCTCTGAGGGGATTGGGAGTGACCATGGCACCACAGGAACTGTCTTGCTCCCATTGAAATTATTAAGGGCTCTGCCACTGATTTTACATGACATCAGAAATGTGCTCTGAATAAAGAGTTGTGGTGTCTACAGTTCAATGAAAACATCTAAAAACTGCAGCTGAAGATACATGTGTTTTCCAGATCAATTCAGACAGCAATTGCCTATTTTCAAGGCATCAGGTTTTACACTGAAATATTTGATGTGCACACCAGAACAAGTAGCACAGTTTGATGAGTATTCAAATTTCTTTTTATATTTTATCATCTATCCAATATAGCAAATCTGAGCAATTCAAAACGCAAATCTCCATTAAACCAGAATTTGAATCAGTCCTCATGATATTCAGCAGTTTGCTTAACTCCATACTATAACCACATCTTTAGGTAATACAGTCAGCTAATATAACTGCTATATTATAACAAACGTATGTTATATATAATATATGATATAATAGTTATATTATAACTAATATAAAGATAACTATAAGAGCTTCATCTTTTCCAATGAAATTATAGTTTCTACTTAATTTTAGTAGCTGTACAAATCATCACGTCTCTGTAGCAAGGTTTGGCTGTCAAAAAAATATCAGCTTTTGTCACAAATAAAGATTATAAAAAGGCATCAGATTGCTCTAATTAAAATCAGCCTTGCTTATATGAGTCTAAGGGTGTTTGAACAATCTCATTTTCCATTTGTTTGCTGTACCTAAGTGAAGTGATAATTAGCTAGGAAATACACAGAAATTAATCCAGGAAAAGCTTCCATTCACAAGAGACACCTTGTATCAGGCTTTATCAGTGTCACTCACTGTGGTCAAGTATTGAGCTACAAAATGCCAAATTCTAAAATACATAAGTGACCTTGAACAAACTGTCTTGTCTGGCTAGACTTTTCACCCTGAAAGCATGCTACTGCAGCTGGAAAAAACATCTGCCCCAAATACATATATTGATACCATGATCAGGCACTAATATCTCAAAAATATATTAACTTAGTTTAAAAAAATCATCGGGATTTCAATGGTGGCTCCTTCCTCAGCTGATAACAAAATAAAAGTATTAAGAGAAAAATAGCCGATTAAAATACCTAGAAAGTGACACTTTCATGATCTATTCGAACATAACTAGTCGTTAAAAGCTGCAGCAAAGATGATCATAGTGGAATGGCATATATTCTTCTAAACTTTGTAATGAATGCCTAATTAGTACAGTGAGAGATAGATTGAAAATGCTTATAAGTAGATGACTCTCTGGATGTCTTCTGTGACTAATTTGGATTGTGTCACAGAACTGAAACTCACTGTTCATTTTTAACCCATTTCAGGGCAAGTTAATTAACAAAACCCTGCTTAAGATGAGAATTCTCTATAGCTTTCACAATGAACATATTAAGATGTGTAGACAGACATACATGCATACACACATATAAAATTGGAGTAAATAATTAAAATTGAGTTTAATCAAACATGAAAAAAAATCTCTCAGAAGAGCCTAAACCTTTTGGGACTAAGTTTTGCTTTGGTGCAGAAAGCTATCACTGTCAGAATAAAACTGATTTTGATATAGATTTTGTTGAAGGTTTTCTAGCATGTTTAACCTTAATTATATCTTCTTTTGGAATAGCTACAATTTTTCAATTAAAGCCATTAGTTCATGATTCTCAGGGGAACACAATATTATTTCTTTTAAAAGTTAATTTCTATGGTAATAAACCGTAATCTTTCCAAGGACTTCTAAAAATCTGTTGTAATAAAAAAATTTTTGCTTTTAAAAGCATTTTTATATCACTGTGATGATTTACATTACATTTTAATAATTGTCTGCCTGAATAAGAAAACTGCATCTATTCAGAAACATAACTTCTTGGTTTGCTTGACTCTCTTTGTTGGCAGCTAATCAATCATATACATTGGAAACTGCTAATTGCCGATTGGTTGGAGGAAATATTCCTCTCCCTCAGTTCTATTTTTCATTTCTTTTCTTGATATTAATCCAAGGAACTTACAAAAAGGTTCCATAATTTTTCTTACTCTTTTTTGATATATGCCATCTTTATAATATAGTTGCTTTTATGTCTACATACAGACAATCCATTTATGCAAAACTATCACATTTATAATAATATTATATTATTAATATTAATATTTTTGTTCTGAAACAAAGAATAGTTAATGCATTCAGTGTTTCCTTATTTTGTGGGTTGGGAGATCATGTTAATTCTTTTGTGATGTTTGATAGATTTTTTACCCTCTTTTATCCTTAATTTAAAGCTCACTTAACAACATATGTCAGTTTTGCAATCCTGAGGTCAATGACCTTTTTTCATTGCAGTGAAAGTATTAATAATTTTTCATATAATGCTTCAGAAACTGAATCTCAAGATTACCATTGATTCTCTTACACTTGGCAATAGGAATAAGGCCTATATTTTTCCCAACCTAATTTCCATTTCAGGTATTATCATTATTATTTGTAGATTTTAAAATCACAGCAATTTCAGTATTTGATTACTTGAGAATCTTTGAGTTTTCATTTAATGCTGATTTATTATCTTGAAAAATCCTTATATGTAAATATCACTGAAGCCCTTACAGTTATGTTGTCTGATTAATTATGAAACTGAAAAGGAATAGTGTGTGTTTAGGAGATAAAGTACAGTGCACCAGAATTCATAAACCCATTAGGAAACAAGGAATAAAATATTCTGTCTAGAATTATTAAAATCTAGCATTTTTACACTTTTTATATATCTTAGTTCAGTAAAACTGCAATTTTTGTAACTAGGTTAGTCTTTTTTTAAAGTATCCTTCATGAAAGGATGCATGATGACGACAATTAGATTGAAGTAATTAAAAAGTTCTTGACCCAAACCAACTTTGTGAATGTGAAACACAAGAATTGTGGTAGACAGCAGTATAAGCATGGAGAAAATAATTTAAACACAATTTCAGAGAAATCTATGTTGTGCTCCTTGTTTCAAAGTTTTCCTCAAGTGAACGTGACAGCTTGTTATTTCAAAAGCATCACTCTGCAAAAAGCTGAAATCAAAAAGTCCTGTACGAGTTACAAACCAAAAATAATACCCAATTTTTGTCAACTTTTGCCATAAAAAGCCCAGATAAATAAGGACTGAAGTGAAAACAAACATAAAACCAAACCTTCTAATGAATAGAACACTTTCAGCAGTGTCTGAAATAAATTCTTATTTTCAGTGACTGTGTGAAGGAAAAATGAGGAATAAACTAAGGAAAAATGAGGAAAAAACTGTAAGAATTGTGCTAAACTTCCATCTAATCAGTGACCATAAAAGATAAACAATCTAATGTATTGCTACCAAATTACAGATCAGAATGGAGGTAATTTTATTTCCTAATTGCAAACAACAGTTTTATGATGACAGCTTCATCTGTAGTCATCAATCAGAATGACCAAGCACAGGACTGACAAGGCTCTCTAGAGGATGCCAGGATGCAGAGCTTATGTACTTCCAGGTAGAAGGATCCCTCAAGTGACTCAGGGCTGGACATCCAGCAACAGGAAATGAAAAACAACTTGTCAAGATGAAGTCAAAACAGGAAAACAAAGACGCAAGACCTGACACAGTGACAAAATCACACCATAAAATGGTAGTGGCAATGACAGCAGGATTTGTTCCTGCCTGTATTGGGAAAGAAAAAGAAGAAAAAGAAAGTAAAAAGAAAAAAGTTCTCTGTCCATCACAGCAGGGAAGAGTTTGGGCAGCAGTTCTGCAAATGAGACAGAACTAACATGTTTATTATAATGTTTAGAATCACATTTTCAACAACAGGAGACACAGACATATGTGAATATTGCCATCTTTGTGACAAGTCTTTTCCTGTTGAGTGACTGCACTTACTGGGCAACAAAGGCTTAGATTAATTTGATTAGAATAATTTAATTAGACAGGGACAGTTTACTTTTTGACCATATAGAGTTTAAAGAAGCCTTAACTTTAATCAAATGTTTAATCACAAAGAAAAATGTATACATACAAGAGCTCAGATACAAAAAGCATGAATTACAAGAAATGTCAAGGGATAACCTGCCCTAATATGTTCTTAACTGAAGGTATGGTTTAATTTTAAGATGCAGTAGTACCAATACAGAGTCTAAATTGGGAGGAGTATTTTTGGACTACTCCCAATTTACACGTGACATCACAGTTCTCTACAATTGCAATTTAATTTTATGATTTAATTTAATGACAGATTGGAATGGACCTCATGAAGTCATCAGGTGTAACCCCTGTCTTTAAGCAGGTCTCCACTTAAGATGATTTTGCAGAAGTTTTTACTGTGTCCAAGGACTCAGATTTCACAGCCTTTCTGTGCAACTCCTTGGAGTGTTTGATCCCCCCTGTCTGATTATCTGTGAAAAGGCTTTTTCACAGATAATCATAATTCCTCATTTTTTGTTTGTGCCCATTGCTTCCTGTCATATGACTGTAAGCCTCTAAGAACAGTCCAGCTCTGTCTTCACTACAGCCTTCCATCCATTAATAGAATACAGCAGGATTTCCCTTAGGCTCCCTCTCGACCACTTCTCTGAACCTTACCTTCCCTTTGCCAATGTACTTCCAGAAGGCTGCACTTCACATCCCTCGTGAGTTCTACCTCCTCTTCGACTGCTGCTTTTGGCTCTCCAATCCAGCACACCTGAGCCTTATCCCTGTGGTCCTCCCAAGTGGCCAGTCCTTATCTTCCCACCCCTTACATTTTCTTCCTGCATTACAGCTCAGTCAGGGACTGCCTGCTCAACTCTGCTGGCACTCTGCCTTGCCTGATAAACTTTCTACCATATCACCATGAATCATTCTGTGCTTTGAGGATGTAAACCTTGAAAATCCACCAGCTCTTCATGGCCTCTTTTTCTCTTCAGGCCAGATTCACATGACATCTCAACAAGCACGATTTTAAGAAGCCAGAATCTTCTCTCCAGAGGTCTCCAGAGGGTCTAATTCTGCTGGTTTTTCTTTTTACTCATCTCTGGATCTTAAATCATTCTATCTCATAGTGCTATAGTTAAGGCTGCCACCAGTAAGCCCATCACCAGTCGGTTCCCTTTATTCATGAGAACATCTTTCCCATAGACTGTCCCTCATGGACAAACTACCCCTCAGTATTTTTCAGAAGCTCCCTAGAATCTTTACCTGTTACACTGTTTATCCAGCAGATGTTGGAGTGGTTATTGTATCCTATGTGAATGATGTCATGTGAGCATGAAATTTACTCCAGCAATTAAAATGGTTTCATCTGATTGTTCACCTTTAACAAGTAGTGTACAGAAAACACCAAGTCACCATTGTTGGTCTTTTCTCTGATCCTTGAGCTCACAAATGGCTTGTGACACCTTCCAAGGCAAAATTCTCTATAAGGCAGGGTAAAAGAAATAAAAACAAAACAAAACAACAAACTTTTTTTGCTTAAGAATTACTTAGGGAATTCTAAAAGAAATAGCTACTAGTGAAGTATGTCTCCATAATAAATATATATATATATCTCCTGCTCAATAATAAAATTTGAATTAACCATTTCAACTAGAATCTGTATGGGGCATAACTTAGACTTAAAATACTTACTGTATTTGGTTTACATGGAAGGGTTTTGGTAGCAGCAGGGCTTCAGGGACAGCCTCTGTGAGAAGACACCATGACCTGCCCCCATGTTGGACAGAGCCAGTTTCAGCCAACTCCAAAATGGACCCACTGAGTCAATCAGTGAAGCTGGTGGCACCTTTGTGGTAACCTGTAAAAAACACAGTGCAACAGCTGTGAGAGAGTAGAAAAACTGTGAGGGAACAATGTCACTCTAGCGTGCAACACGAAATGCAGAGACACAGCTGAGTGAAGGCAAAGAAGAAGAGAGAACTTTATTTTAGTTTTCACATTATATAGAGTTTAGGGAATGACCATTGATTGGAAGGTGAAGTTACATCTTCTCCAACCACACTCGTTAATGACAAAGCCTATCAAATCTTTCTCCTCCCAGGAGAAAGAATGAAAAATAAGAAGACAGTTAGAAAAACATGTGCATGTTTACAAAAGCAGTGTGAGAAACTCCATCACAAGAATGAAAACATCAGAAGGCTGAAAAATGAGAGTGACAGAACAAAATTAATATTTTAACATTCTGTGAAGGACTGTTTCCTGTGGGTGGAACCCCATGCTGGAGCAGGACAAAAGCATGAGCAACAGAGACACCACATCATGAAGTGACCTTAGCTCCCATTTCCCATTGCTGTGCAATGCTCAGTGGGAAGAGGCAAAAGAGTAAGGAGTGAAATTGAGCCTGAAGAGAAGGGAGGGATGGAGGGAAGAAGGTTTCAGTTTGGGGATTTTTTGCTATACTGTTCTCATTTTAATTGCCAATAAATTAAATTAATTTCCCAAGTCGAGTCTGGTTTGTGCATGATGGTAACTGGTGAGCGATCTACCTGTCCTTATCCTGACCCATGAGTTTTTCATCTTATTTTCCCCCTGTGTTCTGTTGAGGAGGAGGGCTGAGGGAGCAGCCTGGAGGACACCTGTCAGCCAGCCAAGCTGAACCCATTACATCTGAGAAATCAACACAGAAAAGGCTGTTTGCCCTTTTAGTTTGATGTTTAAATTAATTAAACTCAGAACCAATTAGTAAATCTGAATAGGGACAGTTTATATATGGTAATTTATGTGATTTGTACTGTATGGATTCTTAAGAAACATTAAACCAATTCCACAAACAGCAATTTAATATAGGTTTTGAGAAGGGAATATTTTTTTCTCCTTTATTTAGTGTGAGCTTTTGAATTACAGCTGGTCTTGTTGAGTGTTATCAGCCATGTCACCCTGTTTCATGACCTGTGAATAGTTCAATAGCTTATGTCAGGATATGAAAACACCTTGGCTTGAAAGGTTTGGAATGGAAGGGTTTTATCCACTTATATCACCTCAAAATCAAGAGATAAAGTGACAGTATACAAACTAAAAAATAATAGCTTTGAAGTACCTTTTTAAAGAATCTATTCCCTTTAGTAATGGGATTTTTTTTCACTCTCATCTTATGTTTTATTACATCTGTCACCTGAGAAAAGCACATTCATTCCAGACCCTTAAAGAGAGACTTCTGTTGGAACTTGAAAACTGTTGCACCACTAGTTCCCTGAACAATAATATTTTCAGACTTCTTTTACATTTTTTTCTTAATTAGCTGAAGCATCTTAAATACATAATGTTTTTCTTATCAAACCGAAGCAATTTTTTCCCTGTTTCTTTGAATCATAGTGTACAGCTACCTAGACAGGAAAGATTTCTTTCCCAGCAGTACTCTCTGACTAGCTGACAAGGTCCTTCAGCAGTTTGTAATAGCAGATCTGGAGCTGCTTTGGTCAGACATCTGCTTATGCAGCTGATAGCTCTTTTGTCTTCTCTAGCCTCAAGGAAATATTTCTTTTTTTTTGTTATCATTCACTCTTGTGTCCTAGAAGGTACCTTCCTTCCATGTGACAGTTACATGGGTTGAATAGCTGATTATAAAATAGGTCTAAAAGCCTATGATATTAATAATATTCAGAGAAAGGTTGTGAATATTAATTTTCAGATCCTCAGAAAAATTAATAGAACTAGATAATAGACATTCTTATAAATTAAATGCTCTTCTTATAAGGATTCCTCAGATTTGGGCCAACACCATCCAGTTCCCTATTTCTCTCAGTTTATGAGTATTTTCTGAAAACATGGTGTGGTTCAAAATACTGTGATAGACAAGCAGAGAATTAACTACATACAAGTGATGACAAAAATGTATTACTAGTCTAATCAAAATTTTTATGGCATAACTAAAACACAAAACAGTTTATTATTAGGTCAGGTACAGAGACACTAACATTCACAGAGGAAATAATTTGGTCAATATGTATGTGCCTAACAAGGTTACATTTAAAAGTTGTTATACAATAAAAACTGGGGGGGGGGGGGGGGTTGACAACTCTCCTTTTCCTCTGGTGCTGTGTTTACCATTACGTTTATGCTGCTCCCTCAAGTCCTTAGGCTGAGGGCTTCTGTCTTGGAATGCCAGGGAGGGATAACAGTGAGCTGTCGTCAGTTGGAAGCCTTCACAGGGAGATTAATTGTGTTCCTTCCCCACTTTGCAAGGATTAGCAAGATGTTCATGCTTCCTTCTCACCAGCCTAATGTTCACTTGAGGTCCTTGAGGTATTTTTCTTCTGGCATGCTTTGTGCCCTGTCTGCACTAGACCACAACTCATTTTACTTTTGACTTTGTTATGTATCATATGTTGAATATGAGTTAGATTCTAGTTATGTATCTTTTGTGTTCCACCTAAAACTGAGAGGTTTTTTATTAACTAGGTTTTGTATCCATAATTCACCGTTGATTGGTGAATTGCCAAAAGCCTTGACACCTCAGGTATCATTTAATTATTTTCCTGTTATATGTTGAAAGAGCTTCCTGAGTTCATTCTACATACAGTAACCAACTGTTACTCCTACCTATATGCAAATTATTTGTAGTAGGCATTACACCATAAAGTAATACCATTTTAAGAAAGAAAGAATATAAAATCCACATAGGCATTAGCTGTTACAGCTAAACAAACGAAAATAAGCTCAGACCAAGAAGTCCAGCAAGATGAGCTCCTGCACTGTCAAGTCAACACATAGCTACAGGGCCTATAGAGATAATAGCAAAAATTTTTAGTTACCAGGCTACATTATGTCAGGCTTCTGTTCTAGAAAAGAATACTATCTCAAAAGCAACCTTGGATGAGCAGGCAGCTGTCCAATGCTTAGCTGCCTGCTGGGATTAAACCATGACAGAGGTATAATTGTACTTTCTCATTCCTAGTGCCCTGTGAAATGATTCAAACAGTTGAACTTCCTGGATAAAAATGCGTTATACTTATGTTAATCATGTTGTGAATAAAAACAGGGGAAATAACTTTATTTCAAAAAGTCCCAAGCAATTCCATCTCCTAGAAATTCACTAGGTAGATTGTGGATAATGGAATGTTACATTTCCCTCTTCTGTTTAACAGATCTATGGAAGCAGAATAACAATTTCAAACACATTTCTCTGGTGGCTAGGAAATGACAAAAAAAGGCAATAGTAAAACTATATGATTTCAGATACAAAATAAATATTTAATATATACTCTAAAAGTAAGCTGTCACTGCATAGAGAGATGGTTATATTTTATTATCACTATCCTCATTGCAAATACTAGCACTGGTCATAAAATTATTATACTTGTTAAATATTTCAGCTATATAATATTTGACATTTTCATCATCTGATGTAGTTAATTCTAGAGGATAGTTTTCCAACTTCCCAAAAGTCTATTTATTTTTTACAATATATATAAGCAAAGGATAGGCTAATTCACTTTCATGTATACACATAACTTTAACTAGTTTAGTTTACTGTCATTTGTATTGTCCTTGCCTTCTAAAGTTAAAAAGTTTGAATTTAGAGATTTCTCCTAGCACAATATGTTTTACAGTATGCTTTAGACTATGCATATATTCTCTTTGCAAAATCATAAACAACTCTGCTGGTTAGCTTATTTATTCAGACTGCAAAGACTGTAAATTAGAAAAGATAACCACCCAAAACGTATAGCCTATCTTCAAATTATCAACTGTGTGAAACTACCAGAACATGATTTTCCCTGAGATATGAATGACATTTCATAATATGCATGTTACTAGAACTCTGCATATCCTTACTTAGAAACATAGTGTTAATGTATGAAAACCAAAAGCCAAACATAACCAGTAACAGAGATTTAAATATATGCAGTAATACAAAGTAATACCATTTATGTCATAGCTTCTCTTTTGTTCTTAGTCAGAAGAAGTTTCTAAAAACATAGTTCATCAAAATTTATGGTTAAGTTCATGTCATAGAAGAGAAACAACATTAGACATACTTCTAATGTCAGTAAAATTACAGAAGTGTCTGAAGATTATTTCAATTACTGGGAGAGGTAAAATTATAATTCCCAAATTTCTATAAGTTTACAACCCTTCTACTTCAAATATATTTTATAAATCCAAAACTTTTCAGGCATTTTTTCACATACTCACCTGTGTTACAATTACTCATTCAGCTATTCCAAAGCTGTCTGAGACAACATGCAACACATGCAGCAGTTAAAAACTACGCGGCTAAGGTTGCTTTTCCAGGTTTGTTGACAGATGCATGGGATGACCTGTAAGGCTGACTACGGGGGTTGTCACTTGTGACTGATGTAGCCATTCTGTACTTATGCTGATAAAACCTTTATTCAACTTTGTACTCTCATGCATTTTCTCTTACCATGTATAAAACAAATGTATCTTTTTGACCAGCTGTCACTTCATTTGGGGTAAGACAAATTTTTTGTGCTTCAGCTTTCCATGAAAAAATAGAGAAAAAAAAAAAAAACAGGTAAAAAGAATTATTTGTCCCTTAGCAATTCCAGTTACCAAGAGTGAATGGCACACTGTTGCAAGAATTACTCATTGTTGAAACTTGACATGTGTTATTCCCAAGCAGTTTCATGTGAAGTGTCCCACTAAGAAATACTAGGTTTATGTCTTAAAAATTACTCTTAAGTAATTAAAGGCATTATATGCCTAGTAATGTATTATTCACACATGTATTTGAAACTGTCAGATATTCTCCTAACAATGATATTCTTAGCAAACTAAAGCTGCTTTTCTGTGACTAAGACTGTAAGATATAAATAAATTTGACAGGCCAATGGAGACTTTTGGCTCTGCAAATTTGTGAAGTGAATGATCCAGAAACCTAGTTTGCATCTCTTTTTCAAACATCCATCAAAGCTACATAATCTTACAAAAGGGTTTATTTTGAAAACCTATAATGTATTCTCTGAAAGAATTAAAGACTTGAGAATCTATGTACGCCAATATTTGCATATCTCTAAATATAGCTATTTAGAAATGCATACTCTTGTGTGGTTTTGTAATTTTTAATTAAAAAATAAAATTCAAGAGCAATGTTAACCACTTTCACTAGTTACTAACTCTGAGGTGAAAAAATTACTCCCAAACCCTAAACATGGTGATACTGCTTATATTTATGTGTCATAGCTTCCCTGAGGCTTAATTTGTGCTGAGATAAAACCCCGTGAGTGTTCCAAGGACAGATGAGGATGAAGAGTGAAGAGTCTGCATACTGAGTTTGGCTTATTCAGGGAGATAAGAAACCTGCCAAAGAATCCAGATTACTTACTTTTGGATGATGAGCATAGGCCTGCAGATCAGATATTTTCTAAATTATATATAACTTGGGGAAGAAGATTTTTAACTTACCAATATTCTGATAAATAATTTATCTTGTAACTGAAAAGCTTCTTTATCCCATAAGCTTCTAAACATTCTTCATACTTACATGGTTTCAGTACTGCTGGCAGAATGCCCTGTAGACAAATATAAAATTTTAAACACTTCCTTTTAATTTTCTTTTTAAATGCTGGTTTAAATTTGTTTTTCAACCAGAAGGCATTCTAAAAGTTAACCCAAAGAAAATGTGAGTTTATACTTCAAACATTGCTTGAGGGATCCTTTTGTCAGAGGAGGAGACAGTACAGAAGTAAGCCTTTGAAGCAGGAGAACTTCATGTTATTAAATGATGACATTTTATGTCTTGCATCTGCTGAATAATTTGTCTCAGCAGAAGATAAGTAACAATGCTCAAACTTAGCAAACAATCAGGACCCTCCTTTGATTAGTTTCATTAAAATATTCTCAAGAAAAAAAAAAATAATAGAATTGCCTGAATCAGTCACCAACACTGATGCCCACTACAGAAACTAAAGAAAAGAGTAAAGCACAATTTCTTTCTTTTTCTTTTTCTTTCTATTTTAAATACATTTCAGGATTTTGCTCTCCTGTTTCTGTGCCTTAGGAAAACATGGACTTCAAACCTTTTAGGTTTACTGCTGAGGACCAGATATGACTCTAGAATAAAGGTTGAGAGGTAATTTGCTGTACCTGACAATGACAATACATGATGAACACGACATGTCAACCAGCAATTTCCAGATTCATTAAAAACCAAGAAAGCTACAGATACTCTCCACCACTGTGATCCCTACTTTAGCAAACAACATTATAACTTCTCTTACTATTTAACTTACTACTTAAAAGTTCCCTTCTAATAACCTAGAAAGCAACAATGTAATAAAAGTTTAAAGAGTATAGACAGGTATGGACAGGTATAGATTGATATCGGGTCACTTTGTGCAAATGAAAGAACAAAGTGATGGAAGCGAAAGCACAAAGCAATTCAATGCCAATATTGAGCCTCTCAAGACCTCAATGCTCATGCAATATTAATGTGCATCCTAGACAATTTCTGCCAAGATTTTCAGCTAATGAGCTAGATTCCTGTCCAATTAGATGCCAATGCATTGTTAATTGGAAATGTTTTACCCAAGCATTGCATTTTCTATCTGACTGTGGAAGTTGGGCATGTTTTCTGGATTTAAGATTAGCTGAGGAAATTAAGGAATCATGGCTTTTTAAGCACAGATGTTCCATAAATGGGAATTAATTTCAAAATATTTTAACTAACTTTCCCATTCTGAAATCTATCAGATAACTATTATACAGATAACCTATATCAGATAACTATTCCTACAACTTTACTGCATATTAATATATTTCAATATTAAAATTAAGCTCTTAATTGTTCTGCTAGGTAAAACTAAATATCAAAAATGTAGTATACTCAGATAGCATTCATTTTGCCATAGTGGGACCATAAATAGTAAAAAAATTAAAATATAAAGAAGACTAGTAAAAGTTCAAATGTTCAAACTGTCATAATGCAGTAAAAATTGATGATCATCATCAATACATTATAGGCAAGAGTTGGTACTTTATTTACAGGTGTAAAATTCTGACATCTGTAATAAAATTATGGCTGTTAAGTTATTCTAATAAAATCAAATTCTTCTACACAAATTAAACAGTGGGAGCTACAACAAAAATTTGAAAAGTATTCCATTCCTCTGAGAGTTTTTTCTTTCACAAAAATAAAAAAGGAAATATTTCATAGTTGAAAAAGTCATAGTCCATCAGTGCAACAGACCTTCCAAATTAGCTGATCAGCCATGTTCACTTAATAGAGACCCCTAATCTTTTATGTATCCTTTAATGTCAACGGAATCCTTTGCATAACTCACCTTAAAAAAACCCACAGTAATCCAAAGAAAATCACCTAAATTGTTTTTTAGCAGTTTTGACTTTGTCTGAAGTCAAAGAATGATTTTTTGTTTTAACGTGGTCTGGGGTGACACCCATTTCTTCTAAATACCTTCATCCTGATCACAGCGTAGGAACAGCATGAAACTGACATTTGGAGAACATCAAGCTCACTTAAATCTGTCAAACTTAATTGCCACAAAAGAAAATACTCTTCCAATTTTTTAGGTGTAACAGTGACGATTCATAACAGGAAATATTTAACAATTAGTGTAATTTGTGACATTATTGAACTAAATTAGCAAAACTTAATTTTAAAATTTTTAAACTGTCTTGATTTGTCAGTTTTCTAAACACTGCCAACAACACAGATCTCTATTTCTGCAGCTGATATATGCAAATGTACATAAATTAATATTCAGCTTTAATAGTTTTCAATCATCAAGTGACAGCCATATGATGCAACATTTAAAATAATCATCTTCAAATGTATATGATATATTTTTTATAAGAAAGGATATTTTTTGCTTTGCAACTGTGTTCATTTTGTCTAACAACTGTTCACAGAGAACTTTTTACCCCACCTAAAAATTATACTTAAGTAACATTTTTTCTCTATCCATAGTGCCATCTTTGTTTGCTTGTTTGTTTGCTTTACTCAGGACTAGCAATCTATAGGGAACTCATCACTCCACATGGAAGTAGAAAAGTATTTCTATTATGATTCAGTTCAATTATCTGTATTTTACTGCACTCATAAGAAATCTTTAATAGGGAGAAAAAAAAAAAGTCACAGGATCCCCTCTGAATCAATAGCTTTTGCTAACAACAGGTCTATTACAAATTTTTCTTTCAGGCTAATCTCAGTTTCTAAAACTTGATGCAGTTGGTTTTTGTATTATACAGAGCTAAATGCATCACACTTCATGCTTCATTTACCTACTCTGCAACTGTAGTCTATATAATAAACACAAAGCTGCATACTAAAAATTCTGTCTGCACAAATTAGCTACCTGCGTTATTTTCTTATAAAATGTCCCTTCCTCATCACAGAATTATAGAAAAATTTAGGCTGGAAAAGACCTCTCAATTCATTGAGTCCAAGGGTTGACCCAGCACTCACAAGTCCTCCACTCAACTGCAGGTGCCACATCTACACATCTTCCAAATACCTCCAGAGATGGTGACCCAACCACTTCCCCAGGGAGCCTCTTCCAGTGTTTAACTCCTTCAGTAATGAAATTTTTCCTAACATCCCACCTAAAACTGCAATGGTGCAATCTGAGGCCATTTCCTCTTGTCCTATCTTGTTCCTTGGGAGATGAGACTGACCCCCACCTTGCTACAACTTCCTCTCAGGAAATTGTAGAGTGATGAGATCCATGCTTACGATGGATTCGGGCACAGGAACCCGTTGTGAAAGCTGTAAAGTCTGAAGCCATGCAAAACTCTCTGAGTCTGTATAGATAAGATTAGGGTTAGTGGGAACCCTTTAACCTGTAAGTAAATTCTTAATGGAGATGAGAAAATTGATTATTCATTTCTTTATTGTTTCCCTTTATAATTCATTATCTTGTTTTATTTTTTTTTTCCTGCAATGCTGATTAGGTAAAATTCCATCATCTCTCTTCAAAACCACAGCAGTGCAGTCTAATAAAATTAATTTCTGCACCATACCAGAAACATATGCATATGTTAATCCATTGAATACAATTGAAACTTTTAATCATTATATATTTACTTGCTCAGTGCTGGGCTAGGCAACACAACGAAGAGGTCTAGTAAGTACAGCAGGAGTAATCTGATGGAGGAAGAAACTGCAGCACCAAATATCTGCTCCAGAGAATGCAAATTGCTTAGACTCTCTCTAGTAGATATCATGGACTCAATCAAGATTTACAAGCCTATTAACATAAACAATATGTTTAGACAAGTTTCTTTAAATTTCTTCACAAATGGTCACAGATACATGGCCTTAAGGTCTGCAGAATTCTCAGATGTCCCATGTATAAATATTACAACTAAATTATTTAAAAAGATTAATTGAAAAGGTTTAGTTTAAAACTAGCATAAAATTTCAACCAATAAGCATGAGGATACACAAAATAGATTCCCTAGGCATCTTTCTTCACCACTGACCCATGAATTATATGCTAAATAGTAATTAAAGATTTCTTTTTCAGCATGCAATCCCATTGGGTTCTCTCCCTAGATCTGACCCCTAAAGGGTACATAAAAGAATAATTAAAATACGTATTACATAATGAAATTTATACATTGTAGACCTAACCTGGAAATGTTTATTTATGCAAACAAAGAAAGGACTTGTATTAACCTTATTTTGGTGAGGAAAAAATAGTATCTATTAAAAAAAAAAAAATATTTCCCTGATAATGTTAGAAAGTAAACATATTCAAAAGATGATAATTAAAAGTTTGTGGATCATCCTGCTTCCAGCTCAGTGAGTTAAGACATTGCAAAGAACCTTCAAACAAATGATAATTTATTTACAAATGTAAATATATATTACAGAATCACAGAATGAGTAAGGTTGGAAGGGAGCACAGTGGCTGATGTGGTTTAATGTCCCTGCACAAGCAGTGTCATCCCAGAGCACACAGCACAGAATTGCATACAGATGGCTCTTGAATATTTCCAATGAGTGAGACTCCGCAAGCTCTCTGGACAATCTGTTCCAGTTCATGGTCACCTGCACAGTAAAAAGTTCTCCCTCACATTCAGCTGGAACTTCCTGGGCATCAATTCCTGCCCATTGCCTCTTGTCCTATTGCTTGGCACAACCAAGAAGAGCCTGGCTCCATCCTCTGACACCCTCCCTTCAGATGCTTCTATACAGTGATAAAGATCCCTTTCAGTTGTCTCTCCTTGAGGCTGAACAGGCCCAGCTCCCTCAGCCTGTCCTTGTGAGGGAGATGCTCCAGTCCCTTAACCATCTTTGTCACCCTCCTCTAGACCCTCTCCATTATCTCCAGGTCTCTTGTACTGAGGAGTCCAGACTGGACACGGCACTCCAGATGTGCCTCTCTGGGGCTGAGCAGAGGGGCAGGATCACCCCCCTTGACCTGCTGGCAATGCTCATCCTAACACTCCCCAGGATACCATTGGCCTTCATGGCCACAAGGGCACACCAGCTTTTTGTATGATAGTTATTATTTTTGAAACCAAAAAGCCACGCAAAATTGTCCTTGAAGCACAACAAATATTTCAAAAGAGACTTGTTTTGTTAAGGAAAATATTGCCAAATAAAAGCAGCGTGGTAGTTTCTTGTTCTACGTATAATCTTTGTGCAAGAGTGCAGCGTGCATGAGAGAAAAATAAATGTGAATAACCCTTTGGTCATTTCATACTCTTCTGTTTGAGCTGCAAAGGGCCTAAGCAAATCCTGGTTACTGGAACAGAAGCAAAAAGAAAAAGTAGATAGAACAAACAGCAGATAGACAATGAGCAAGTGAAATGTGAAGTGAATCTTCTAATAGCAAGAATGGATTCATTGCAAGAAGCTCAAAGCCTTTTCTTTCCTATGCATGAGTATGTATTAAAACCCAAAATATTTTACCTCTGATTCCCAAATAGACTGGTGAAACAAAGAGGAAACATCCACACTTTATTAGCTCTTTATTACCTACTCTTATATGGTAGGTGCTAGAAAAGTATATTATAGCGAATGAGGTATAAAAACTTTGTTTGCTGTATTTGTTATTCCTTCTTTTGATGCATATTCTGAGACTCTTACTGGGCTTCATTATAATATGGCCTGATGGCATCACAAATTGTGCAGTTGCATATATTTGTCCTCTCATCCACTGGAGGTTGGGGATGTATAAGGATTTTATTGTGTTACATTAACTATTCATCAAAAACAGGGTTTTTGGATACCTGTGAAGCTTCATAATCTAGCTTGGTAAAAATGACATGTAAGGAGTTCCTGGAAATGTTTACAACTCCCAAGCTTACCCAAAAACTAATTGTTATGCCAAAGATAGATAAAACTTGGCTCTACCTGTTTAACACCTCTTCTGTACAGAACAGTATCTGACTAAAAACCTCCTGAATTTAACAGATGTCTGTGAACTGTGGTGAAAGCTCTACATGGTTAGGCTGACTTACAGTGTTCTGGTCTGCGCTCTGAACAACCATTAGGAAATCGATCATCCACAGCAGAGACAAATGGGTAAAGAAATGGGTATTACTTCACACTGTACTGGATTTGATCCTGAGGACAAAGCTGTACTCACAGTAATGAATAATGTCGGGGTTAAGAGCAAGGCATTTAATTTTTACTTGGTTCAATTTTAATCTGTATCATGGAGATATTAACACCAGTGCACTCAATATCAGATCCCTTAAAATACTGGAAAGGCATTAAATTAACTTTATATAAAAGGAGTTTCTGAAATTTTATGATCAATCTCTCTCTGTGCCCACCACACATCGTTTTTTAAGAACTAGGAGAAATAATTCCTCTTGCAGACATAAAAAATTATGTAGTCAGTAACTTGACACATGCTACAATTGGTTTCTCTATTTTAATTCCTGAAACTCTTCTTTTGCTTGTAAAATACAGTTCTTTTTACTTGTTTCTGGCCAGTTGCTAACATACAGTAAACATCAATCTAGTTGAGATTCTATTAATTTGCTTATTAATTCTATTAATTTGTTTATTTCAAAAGAATTATAGAACTGTTGAAATGACTTTAAAAACCCATCCCATTCATTTTTCTATCCTAAGATCAACATTGTACTATAACTTTTATGGCTTTTGTTTTGATTCTTTACAAGAATTTGCATTTGGTTCATTAAATAGTTTCTGGTCTTGATTATATATAAAAATGTGCTCTTTAATATATTGTTCAGTCATGTAAAACATGTAATGATTACTTTTATGCATATCTTCCCTTATTTCAAAATATGTATTTTCTTATGGGAAGCTAACTGTTTTAGTGAACTATTCATTGCTTATAGTGTTCTCATATCTTAATCTGGGCTGCACCAAACAGAAACTTCACCCATGTATTAATGTGGATTGTGTTAAATTGAAGCATATCATACACATTTACGGCAATTGTGAACTTATTTGTCAACTAAGAACTTGGTTAAGAGTAAAAAAATGTTTAAGAAGCTTCCAGAAACCTATTTTGAGGTGGCATTAGATGGAAGTCAAAATCAGCTTAATCAGAGTAGTGGAAAACAAATTATCTCAATAGTAATTTGTTCCCTTATTTCTATGATTTGCATGTGATAAGAGAACGTTACTCACAAGTTTCATGATACTTCGTGTGTGTTCTGTAAGAAATTAAGGTTGGTATGTCTTAATTATTTTAATTAAAACTTTGATCTTCCCCAGGTAATTGTTCCTGAATGGTTGAATACCTGTGCAGAATGTTCAACCATAGTTATTTTAGAATAACTGTCTACTTTGGTGTAGCAGTGGTACTTTTCTCTCTTGTGGTGCAGTCATTCTACGGCCGAAGGAGAGATGCAATTGCAGTCATAGGTCATCCTCATTAGTGTGTATTACCAGTACAGAAGAGAGCAGTTATTAAGAGGAAATTATTGAGAAAACTACCATAGAATATAATTATTTCAGAATAGCTATAAGAGTTAATCTCTCTCAGTTGATAAAGACCACAGAATTGCACCTACCCACAGGAAAAAAAAAAAATTGCATTGGACTGGGATTCAGGAATAAAAGCTGGGTAGCTGAAGAAGTTCCTGACTATATCAATTCTCATGTTCAGTGCAAGATGCTGTGATGGATCATTAAGTGACTTCTCTCACACTTAATGCTAGATTAAGAGATTCTGCATTTTCCACAAACCAAAGAACTCTAAAAAACAAATGTGATCAGAAATGGCTGCAGAAACAGGTTTCATCAGTAACTTCAGCAAATCTGTCTGTGGTATCTCCGTATCCTAGACCCATTTCTGAATATATATTAACCATTTCTTCTAACTTTCACCAGTTCTAGTAGAAGATATTCAAGAATGTGACTGCTGACAGCACAAGTAATCAAATAAGTAGCATTTAGATAAAACTATGACAAACTATTGCAGAAATTATAAAGTACAAACTTTTACTTTCTGGTTTTTATACTTTAATTTGAGGTGGTTGCAATAGTTTTACTACACTAAACACAATTTCTTTGTGCCTATTTCTCATAAATTAGAGCATACCTTGGCTCCTCAACTATCACCAAGTTTTAAAATGTTAAGTGAGCATGTCACTGGTTGAAGTTATATCTGCTTGTTTTCTAAAGACATTTTTTGTAGAATGCATTAGAAAAGAACTTCCTCAGAAAAGTTGCAAAAGAATAAGAAAAAAAGGATATGTTCTATTTTTTGAAATTCCAATGGAATAAAAAATTCTAATCATCAGAAGATTTTGGCTTGCAAAGTTCTCACACAAGTTGGAGCCAAGGAATGCAGCTCTCCTTATTACAGTTCACAAGGCTCCAAGCATAAAAACTGACAATCTAAAATCCCTAAACTGCATCAGTTCAGAGATCTTAAAGTTTTCAGAGTTCCTTGTTGCAGGCAGAGAAGCAAAAAGGCTAAGTGAAGAGTAAAGGTAGCAGATCTATAACCAGGAGATTGAAATTACTTTAGATTTCCTAATTTCACACTGGATTAGCATTTCTGCTCCTAAAGCAATAGTCATACTTGCATTTCCTTTCAGTAACAAAAACTTTATGTCCTGAAATCTTTCAGCCCTATGACAGCCTACAAAACAGGATTCATGTGGAGATACAGATATATTTAATAGGCAAAATTCTGAAGTTGTTAGATTTCCTCCTAGGCTCAAGAAACTAAAAACACTCCAAAAATGGACTTCATGTCTTCCCTTCGAGAGAAGTAGTAAATGAAACAATTCAAATTGCTGCTTGTTGAAAACGCAGAGAATAAAACCAATTTCTACGGTATCTAGTTCCTTGAATGGTTCCAGTTCCTAGTTACCAGTTATAATAAAGATAATTATCTATTTGAGAAATTAAAGTATAGAAAGGGGAGAAATTTAACTTCCAGTCTTTTTTTTGCGAGCTGAGGGAAATCTTTTCACTCTATTTATCTAAATGAGTCAGTGTGATATTATTTGAACCATACCGCATTTCACACTGGCTTTTCTTCGTATTCTTCTAACCTAAATCAGAAAATATTCTTTTATTTGAGCCTTGGAGCCATTGTTGCAATAAGGTGGCATGGAAATACAAGAGAAAACACTCGAGTATCAAACATGTGACTACAAGGCTGTTTATCTGATTTGGAATCAATGGTCACCACTCGTTTTCTCTCCAGCTGAAGATCTCCATCCTGCTTGCTCCTGTCTCACCAACTGGTCAGAAAGGGGAGATATACAACAGCCTGGGTAACGAAGGGGAAAGGAATAGAGATGCAGCAATCTCAATTTGAATTATTTACTTAATGCAGAAGAATACCTCTAGAACCTTAGGAGGCACTGAAATTTGTCTAAATCATATCCCTTTTCACAAAAATTGATGCATATGATGTTCACATCCTTCCCATGAGGCGGTAATCAGACACCAGGGTAAATGAAGACACTCCTGGGTAAGTGTCTATTTTTCTAGACAAACCTTTGTGGGCAGATAAGCCTCTCTTTAAAATTCTGAAGAACTACATAATGTAAAACCTTGGAACTCAGCAATTGTGTGTACAAGGCAATGTGATGAACAGGACTAGGACAGAGATTGTCCCCCTGTATTCAGTGCTGATGAGGCTGCACCTTGAATCCTGTGTTTGGTTTTGGGCCACACACTACAACAAACACTTTGAGGTGCTTGAGCAAGTCCAGGAAAGATGGTGAACGGTCTGGAGCACAAGTCTTGTGAGGAGTGGCTGAAGGAGCTGGACATGTTTAGCCTGGAGCAAAAGAGGCTCAGGGGAGACCTTACCACTCTCTACAACTACCAGAAAGGAGGTTGTACCCAGGTGCAGGTGAGTTTCTTCTCCCAACCAAGAAGTTAATTTAGAAGAGAAAATGGCCTCAAGTTGCACCAGGGAAGAGTTAGAATCATAGGACATCCACAAGGATCATCAAAGTCCATGTCCTGGCCCTGCACAGGTCAGCCCCAAGAATCATACCATGTGCCTGAGAGCATTGCCCAAATCCTTCTTGAGCAGTCAGGCTGGTGCTGTGACTACTTCCCTGGGGAGCTGTTCTAGTGCCCAACCACCCTCTGGGTGAAGAACCTTTTCCTAATACATAACCTAAACCTCCCCTGACACAGTTTCATGACACTCCCTGATTAGTCCTGTCACTGATCACCAGAGAGAAGAGATTAGTGCCTGTCCCTCCAGTTCCTCTTGTCCGGAAGTTATAGACTGCAATGAGGTTTCCCCTCAGTCTCCTTCTCCAAGCTGAACAGGGCAAGTGACCTCATACAGCTTCCTCCCAAGGCCCTTCACCATCTTCCTTGTCCTCCTTTGGATACTCTTTAATTTCTTTATATCTTTTATATATTGTGGTGCCCAAAACTGCACATAGTTCTTGAGGTGAGGCCACACCAGTGCAGAGAAGAGTGGGACAAATCATGTCCCTTACAGTGATTTTGTTTGGATAATAGGAAAAATTTCTCCACTGAAAAGATGTTTAGACATTGAAACAGAGAAATGTTTGAGTCACCATCCCTGGAGGTGTTTAAAGGACAAGCACATGAAGCGCTTGGGGTCATGGATTAGTGGTGGATGTGGCAGCAGTAGGTCAGTTGGACTTGTTGATTTTAGAGTTCTTTTCCAACATCAATAATTACATGATTAATTCCTGCTTATATTTTTTACCATCAGTAAGTTGCTGCTAGGGTTTATAACTAGAAAATACGAGACTTATTGCTTGAGAGATGTTTTATCAACTTTGCAGATTGAGATTCTTCTTTAGAAAGAGCATTCAAAGGGTATTTCCATGAGTGTAATATTCATCCTTGAATTTTTTTCAGTCCCGCTGAGCACAATAAAAAAGTGTATCCACGGTATAGAAATATAGATTGTCACCAAATTTTTATCCACCGCTACTGCCTTTGTTTTCTCTTAAAAATTTTCAAAAGTCATCTGTAAGGTAAAGATATTTTAGTGTCAGAACTTCAAAGTCAGCCAGGAGTACAGTTCACATCAATGTCCTTAAGAAAAAAAAAATTAAATACAGACATGAAAGTAAGCTTTACTTTTCATATGTATTATTTTTTAATTAGTATCTCGTATATTAGCATATAAGAGATTGTATTATTAAAAATTATTAGTGTCTTATAAAAGATACTATTAGTATCTTTGCATTTATAAAATGAAAAATCTAAAATTTCAGCAGATCAATCCTAAACATAATTACTGTATTCAGATTCCAAGAGATGGCAGACTGTATATTTGTTTGCTTTCCTGAAGGGTGAGTGATGATAGGACATTTAATATTCTGGGATAAGATGTATAACCAGCCATCCTTTCTTTTAAACCCAAAATTTATTTAATGTACATTCCGAAATATCCTGAACAGTTTTGGGAAATCAGTATTAGCCTCAGCTTTGGGCCACTTCTTTAGTCTGTTTTGCAAGGAAGAAAAGTAGGAAGAAATATGCTGCAGTTTGAAGTTTTAATAAGCCCTTTCCTCCTGTGAACTCAGGCTTTCCTTGGACCCAACAGAAAACAAGCTCTGCGTAGCCATACGCAACAGTAAACTAATGAAAACTAAAAGTGACTGATGACATGCTGTCGTGGTTTGACACTGGCCCATCGCCAGGCACCCACAAGAGCCACTCACTCACCCTCCCCTGCCATAGCTGGGCAGCAGAAAGAAAAGGAAAAAAAATTAACAAAAGGTTCCTGAGTTTAAATAAGGACTGGGAGAAACACTTCAAGGGCAAAACAAGCTCAACTTTAAGGTTGCAAAGTGAAATTATTACTAAGAGAATCAGAGGAGGATGATGAGAAGTAAAATAAGTCCTTAAAACACCTTTTTCCCCCCAGCCCCTCCCTGCTTCCCACCAACAGTGCAGGGAGACAGGGCGTGGGGGTTTGGCCAGTTCATCACCGAGATTTTCTTCTGCTGCTCCAGGAGAGGAGTCCTTCCCCTGTGAGGCCGTGGGGTCCCTCCCATGGGAGACACTTCTCCATGAACTTCTCTGGCGTGGGTCTACTCCCATACTGTAAATGTGAGTGTCTCCCATAGGCAGACACTCCTCCCAAAACTGCTGCGGCGTGGGTCACTCTTCCACGGGGTGCAGTCCTGCAAGGACACGCTGCTCCAGCCTGGGAGCAGGGCCCCCTCTCTCTACCGGGTCTCCCACTGGATCACAGCCTCCTCCAGGCATCCACCTGCTCTGGCATGGGCACCTCCCCCATGGGCTGTGGGCGGATCTCTGCATCCCCCGTGGATCCCCACGGGCTGCAGGTGGATCTCTGTATCCCCCGTGGATCCCCATGGGCTGCAGGTGGATCTCTGTATCCCCCGTGGATCCCCACGGGCTGCAGGTGGATCTCTGTATTCCCCGTGGATCCCCACGGGCTGTGGGTGGATCTCTGCATCCCCTGTGGATCCCCATGGGCTGCAGGTGGATCTCTCTGTCCCCCGTGGATCCCCACGGGATGCGGTTGGATCTCTGTATCCCCCGTGGATCCCCACGGGCTGCAGGGGCACAGCTGCTTCACCATGGTCTGCACCACGGCCTGCAGAGGAATTTCGGCTCCGGCACCTGGAGCACATCCTGCCCCTCCTTCTACACTGACCTTGGTGTTGCCATGTTGTTTGTCTCACATGTTCTCACCACCTCTTCTTCTCTGACTAGGAGAAAAATTGACTTTGTTTTGATTTCCTTCTTAAATATGTCATCACAGAGCTGTTACCAACCTCTCTCACTGGCCCGGTTTTGGCCAGCAGCATGTCCATCTTCAGAGCCATCAGGGCTTGGCTCTGCTGGACATGGGGGAAGCTTCCAGTAGCTTCCCACAGGAGCGACCTCTGTGTCCCCCCTGCTACCAAAAAATCAGACTGTGCAAAACCAATACACATGTATCTTAAAATCTCAAGATTTTTTAACTTACCATTAACAAACTGTACATATCAGTTTATTCTTGAAATATTATTATTTATCAAAACCTGAAATCAAATAATTTAGAATACCATTTGATCTTTCTTCTTTAAATTCAACAAGATATGCTACCTTACTCACATATGTTTTCCATATGTTTGGAAAAAATTTAGCTGCTATTTTTTGGATCTTACTTAGGAATATAGTAAAATAATACTAATGCTTTTCTTACTAAACACTTCTGTTGTGTTCATGTGGGTTATCCAAAAAATTCTGTTCTCATTCTCTTCAGAACCCCAGAATTATTTTTAAATCTGAGCACTTTTATTATTTAATTTTTTTAAACTCAGTTTTTAGTTCATGAAGAGTATAAAGACCTTCTTCATAAGGAAAGAAATACCTGGGTATAAATAGGCTATTATCCATCTTGTTGTGTAAGGCAAAATCTTGCAAAGAGATTGAAAACAACCTCTTTGTTGTTGGCCAGAGCTACATCTCCCATGTCTGAGTAAATATCTCAACCAGCATATTACTAAATAAAGGTTAACCACAGCAAGGAAACCTCATTATCTCATGTGAAAGATCTGATTTTGCTAGCACATCTTTTCCTTTTCTAGTCAGATCTCCAAAATCAAGCTCTTATATGATTTAATGCTATATTCTCCTTTTAGACCTGAGACAGGGTTCAGACCCAGCTAAGCATCAATCACTGGGTCTTGCGTGATGGTTTTCAGTGATAGCTTTAAGTGTATGCAAAATCACAACTCTGAAGACACTCAATGATTTTTAATGTCAAAACAGACACATAAATTACTTAACAGATAAGCAGGAATTTTCAACATTATAATGCTGTGTTTGGGCATCATTTATCTAAGTCTTTGGCCTTTGGGTACTAAAATATTTTACTGGACAAAAATATGTGGGGAAAAAATAGGGCAAGAAACTGGCCCTTGTATTGAAGATTCACTGTTATAGAAGCATGGGATTGAGGATAAATATACTATTTTTCATTAACCATAACACCATCACCGGGAACCTCTAGGACAATTTTAGTACTCTAAGCAAGAAATTGTACACCTAACTCAGGAATGCAATATTGGTGTCAGGAAGTCTTACCCTGCTTCTCGGCAGTAGACTTGCTGAAAAAGCCCAGGAAATAACTTAGCTCACCTTACAAGAAAACAAGAGCCCTTTTAATGATAAGATGCATTTTCATGCCAGGAAGCAGAATTACTACCTCAGACTTAGTAGTCAATATTCAAATATTAAAAAACTTCATAAAGATTAATTTAATTAATGAAAATAAACGTTCCTATTAAAAATCCACAAACATTTTATACACCTTTTCTCCAAGACTGCTTTCTCATCAAAACCATCAAAATTTTTGTTTATCTGCTACAGTGTAATAGACTATAGATCAGCTGCAGCCCATTTCTTCCCGTGTGACTTACATTAACTGTAATTCACAGATAAAGTAAATATTGAATCTGGTTACTATGGAAATTATCACTTATGTTATATCCCAGTAGATCTTACCTTTTGTGACACTTATAAAAATTAAAATGTTCTAAAAATTAGCTCATAATATGTTCTACCAGTTCTGTTATGATGTACTCAAAAATGGGCTAATTATTCGCTCTGTAAAATGTTTTATTAAATTCCTCAATGTGCTCAAATCACCTGTCATGCTGAATAAAAAAAATCAATAGCCATTTGCACAAAGAAAAGTCTGTATATCACTTCTTTTTAACAAAATAAATTCTTGGGGTGGTAGACCTGGCCACCTGTTTAAATCACGTTAAATTCCAATTGTCATAATAATGACAAAGTCTTTTTCTTACAAATAGCAGTGACTTTTAAAAATTTCTTCATTGCCATTGTATTGTAAACTCAAAACCAAGTGCAAAATATAATTTGGTTGCAAATACGTATTTCCCTTAAATTTAGCTTTTCTTAAGGTATTCAAAGTGGCACTTTCAAAAGAAATATCAAGGTCTGAAGCTCAAAAAGGTCAGTGTCTGCTTTGCTGCTACGTTCACAGAATAGCTCTATAGGATGAATCAGCACCTGTACTAAAATGCCTTTTTTTTTTTTTTTGTAAACACATAATTGACTGGCATCTCTGTTATTCAGCAAGTCCTCAATTAACTTGAGAGAAGGCACCATACCAGTCTAGAAGATGAGTAGCAGCCCTGGCAGGAAAAACAGTATGCAAGAGTAGGTATAAAAGCATGATTCCCAGCTTGAAATGCTTCTTTACTTGTGATTAAGAGGTTGTGTAATCACTAGGCTAGCTCCAAGCCCAATTAGCTCTGAAAAAAACATCCACTATGCAGCCACATATGGTGAGCTTATGACCTTGGTGAATTAAATGGATTCGTGTGCGGTTTCATTCCATGAGTTAAACCTCAGCTTTATCATACTGCTTTCAGCTGAAAGCAAGGATACAGTTCCAGGATAAATCAATAAAAGGTCATTTGTTACTCTTAGCAGGAAACCGTGTGAAAGACTTAAGCAAACAAAATTTATTCATATATCCCTTCAAATAAGCATTCTTCCGGCCATGTATGCAATGCTTCCAAATAAAAATTTTGGCTTAAAATAACTGAACTGTAATGAATGGCTCATTTTTCCATTCCAAAAACCTGTTGTAGGACCGAAGCCTCCACCTTCTTGGAACCTTGGTTAAGCTCATGGGGCTTTGTAGGAACTTGCTGATATACTCACAATCACCTTGGGGTTTTTTGAGACTGATTATCTCCTTTTCTTTTTTTTTTTTCCCCCATTTTGCAATATTCTCTTTGAAGACTCTGGCACAAAGCTGAATAATCTTAGGCTAGCTGAGCTGCTGCATGCATCTAAGGGTTGGCTCTGAACAAAAATGAGGTGGAATGTACTGTCTTGCACATGAATCATTAACATATAAGTAGTTATATCTTCTTGCAAATTTGTGTGACAGCTAACATGCACACAGTTAGCAGGTATAGTTCAGCTAATGATTATTAGTGTCTGTGTCAGATACCTAAGCCATTGTTGATCACATCTTTCTCATAAGGGTTGACGATTTCATTTGAGAAAGAAGACAATGAATGGTATCTTGGAGGATGGGTAAATTTGTTCCTGCATATCTTCCATGTTCTACATGAGGAGCCTTCAGCCAGCAATCACAGGCTGTCTGTGACCTGTTGTGCACACTTTTGAAATACTCCTTCTCAGGAATAGTCCAGGAGCCAGGAGAGAAACACAGCAGATCTGGTAGCAGCAGCAGCAGCCTGTCCATGAATGACATCTGTCATGGGCCCTGTGTGTCTGGGTATCACTGCACTCAGGCAAAGGGTACCCAGCTGCCTCAAGGCCCCACCACGGGGCAGGAAGAGGGGTGTGGTGGTTTGCAGTCACCCTATGACAGTACAAGATATTAAAAGCTCTAACCCATCTCAAATGGGATGATATCATCATGGAAGTACTAAATGTGGAAATGAATTTATTCTCGAAAAATATACCTGTTTTAACAGAGTTACAGTTAAAATAATCAAGACGTAGAGAGAAAAGGTGCATAATTAAAGCTGACAATACAGGACAAATGACAAAATCACTACCACTGATCTGTATCATTACTACTTTTGAGCTCAAACAGCAAAGTTAGTTTCTTTTTTACAGGCTAAACTGTACTACAAGTAATAGTCATGGGATTTATTGGTTACCTTATTCTGCAAATGATTTAAGTTAGAAGGTGATTTTTGAGCAGGATGGGTGGAAGTCACTTTAACTATTTTGGTGGCAGATGATGGCCAGGATATCATAATCAGTATCCTTGTTAAAGCAGTAGATAGAAACTGTGCAAAGAGAGAATAGTAGATAAATGTGAGCAGATGAAGTTCTAGAGAGCATTGAAAAGATACCTAAGAAACGGTTTCACTAAAAGGTCTCAGAAGTCTGCTGAATGTCAGTTCACTGAGCAAAGATAAAGCTCTTAATTGAACCCAAAATCCAGCAATGAAAATGAACTTCTGAAGACCTTATAGGACATTACTCCAAGCCCTGAGGAAAGGTCTACTCAACGGCCAGAGAAAAGATTAAAATAGCCTGCAGAAGGAGTTATAGAAATTAACTTCATGAGATAATGAAAATGCTATACCATTTAAATTGGGTATCAGAGAAAAACCTCAACTATTCTCACGTAATTTTAGCTGCAAATTCAAAAGATGCTTCTTGTTTTCTAGAGCACATTCTACTAGAAGTCATTTAAAATGTCTGGAAGGGCTGAATTTCATTTTTTGCTCAGGCAGAACTGAGAAAACTTTGATTCAGGTCCTTAGAGTTTTATGACCTACCTGTATCTGCTGGAATGTTTTTAAAGCTGTTTTCAATTATTTTGATGAATTAGCTTTTATAAGTTTTCTTATGAAAAAAGGGTAATTTCATCATGTTTTTAGCTGTGTTGAACTTAGAGGTGTTCTATTTCTGATATTTTAGTAGTTATAGTCATTTTAAAATTTATTAACATCTGGTGCCAATTCTTTGTTCAGAAATTATAAATGACAATTCAAAGTCCCTAGGCATCCCACGGAAGCTGAAGTGTAAGAGATTGATTTTGGAGTATGCAAAAGAACAGTTATTAAAACTGTCAGAAGACAGATGGGGATATATTACTTAGATGCCAAAAAGACCTTAGCTTCTTCCCTGCTGTATGTGTCCCCAACCCACAGAGTATTAACAATTTACTCAGCTGACTCCTCATCTCGCCACAGCAGGTAGAGCTTATTGAGACTGGGACCACTAGAGAGTGTGATTGCAACCCCACCACACGAAGATTTTTGTCACAGGGTGTGTCTGCAACGCTGTTCAGACTCTCAAGTCACACCAGTTTTGTCCTGTACAGCTGTTGCATTGAGAGTATAGACATTCGGCAGAAAATAAATTTGCTTGTGTGCTGGCTGGTCCTCAGAGAGTAGAGGGGTTAGGTGTGCCTGGACCTAATTTCTGATTGGAATCAATTATCGTCGTGGTCCATGCATTGAAGAAAGGACCCTTGACGACAAATTCAGAAGGCTAAAATGATTTATTAAAATGACTCCATAATTCTAGTATATTTCTATATCTGCTCAGCAGAGAGCATTCCATGCTCCTGCTGCTGCTTCGTCCAGGGAAATGTGTCCGAATAGTTTACAATATCAGAAAGATAAAGTAATTTTCAGTTCAGTCTCCTCATAGGTAGGAGGAGGCCAACCAATTCCATGTCCTTGAAGAGCAGACACAGATATTTTGTTTACAGAAAGCTTATACAGAGTAAAAGACAGCAAAAGGATGTTCTCCCATGGGAAATGATCAGAAGGCTTACACACAGAGAAACTTATAATATGTTCATAGCAACAATCAATTTGGCACTGTAAGTATGGTCAGGTTCAGTAGGTACTTTCATGTCCACAGACACCTGAATAATGCAATTTATTGAAGCAACAGTCTATAGATTCTTGTTAGATTGCCATATGAATAACTAGACCTACAAAATATAAGTGTATAGTGCTATGTGCAAGGGTATGCTCTGACATAGCCAGAGGTGCAAACTTTACAAAAGAGGTGCCACTGCTTAGGGGAGGAGAGAGTAACAAGCCCATCAACTCGTCTGCAAGGTGATTGCATTCTTATCCACTGCCATGCAGGATTTCAAAAGCCAAATTTATACTTTTAGAAGAAGTGGAGATGAGATTGTAGTCAAATACCTGTTGCCATCATAAATGGTTGCATGGACAGATAGTGAGGAATATGGAGAGTTACAAAGAGAGATTACAAAGGCTGTGGATGTTGCACATGGGTGGAAAGGAGCAGTAAGGTGCTGGTATCACTTGCTGCTTCACCTGGCTGCTTGCAGTGATCAGGGTCATCCAGCCTTCAGCCTGATAACCTGACATCCCTCAGTATCCATCATTCCCATGGTACTCCCTTCATCACATAGCTCATGGCTTTAGCCCTCATTCCCACAACATCAGTCCAGTTTACTTCAGAGCTGTGTGATCATCACAATATACAGACCCTACTTCTGAGAGTATATTAGAATTTCAGAAATTGGTTTAATTCTGAAGAAAAACTTAATTATCTTTCTCTCACTCTTTTTTTTCTTTCTCTATATACATAGGTTTATTTATACACATGCATGTGTATATGAACATTTTGTCAACAAAAGTAGTTTTACTTTCAATATATTTTAGTATATAAAAAAAGACAATTCCCAAATACTTCAAAATATTTTTTTAAAGAAAAAAATTCTCTTTTTTCAAGGTAATTTTTTTTATCAATCAGAACAATTCCTTGAAATGTATGAAAGCCATATACTGCACTTACCAAAGAGTTTTCCTAAAATTTTCAGTTTTCAAATTTTACAAATTGAAGTTGGTTGGTCAGCCACCTTTGTAGCACCCATTAAGAATACTATTAAGAATAGTAAATGATGGAATAATTAAAATACTTCTCAGTCAAAGCAAGACTCGTGGTAAAGTAGCTATCATAACTAGCCTTTTCAATGGCTGTAGTTGTTTGACAGAAAACATATCTTAAATTAAATGGACTTCTAGACATCAAATATAGTTTAATGTATTCTGCCTACTTTATACAGAAACTTAACTTCCAGGATTCATGTCATACACTGTATTAGTGGGCAACAAGCATACTGGTGCTCAGATTAACAGGTTGGGATATTGCAGTCCTCATTCAGTCCTTTCCTCATTGTGATTCTTTACATGAAGGATAAATGGGGATTTCAATTTTATTTTTTTACATTAGTGCCATTTTAGCTAGGAAAAAAAAAGGAAAATAACAATGAATCAAAACATCTGGTTAACTCATTCTTTTCATCTGTTGTGGACTGTCAGAGTGTTCTAGCAATAATGCAATTCTGTAGAGTTCTGTAGTGTTTAGAGAATAACTCCTCCTGAGCTGGGAGAAATATTTTTCCAAAATTATATCCAAGAACAGATTAATTATTTTTTATTTGGGGTTTTGTGCTTGAGTCTTCTGGGTTTCTGTAATTATAAAAATCAGTAAGCTATACATCCCACACTTTAACATTTTTACTTGTGGATAACTGTTAGTTGATCACATTGTAAATTCAGCTTTGTCCTCACCTACACTGCTTTAAAAGTTTTGATCAACACCATGTTAGTTAACCTTCTTCCAAAGGTTGTGTTCTAGCAGCATAAATTCTTGCAGGTCTTTACAAACATTGTGAAGATACAAAGAACAGAGAACAATTCCTCCTGACATGTGGGGGAATGTTGATGTGACAAATGACCGTCAAAACTTAATGGCTCTTACAAAAGCTATCTTCACATGTGTGCTGGATTTCAAATGAAAAATTTATTTTGACAGTATTTTTAACCATTGTTATTAGTTTCCAAAAATACTTCTCAGCTATGCTGTCTGAAAGTTTTACAAACACTTTTGAAAATATATTTGTTCAGAAATCCTAGACAGAAGACATAGTATAAACATCTTAAAGTTACTTTGATTTCTTCCTTATTTAAAAATTATATGGTGATGAGAGCAGGGAGTAGAAATAATTCTCTATAATGCACTTTGCCTCCTGGTAAATAAATAGCCTGATAATCCCAAGATAATTTTTGTGACCCAAAGCTACAAGCAATAATGCACACACTTTAAAAAGGTGTGGTTCCCCATATTACTTTGTGACATGAGAATACGACCCCTCTTGAAACAAAGTGTAGCAATCTATAGACTGGAATGGATTAGCGTAAAAAGTTTGTTGTCAGTTATGAATAATAAATATGCTTTTGAATTAGTCCTTCATATAAAAAAGTTTGTAAGGGATAATAAAATAATTCTTCACTACATTCCTTTTACTTAACCGTTCATAGTGTTAACCACTCTGCACAGATGTTTCTTCCTTAGTAGTGCCTCTTACGATGAAAGCATAAGTATAAAAGCCATATGGAGAATTAGAAAATAATTATCTAATCTGTTTGCAGTGCATTTTGTTTCAAATTCCTTATACTATATAAAGATAGATATTGTAATAAAATTATTTAATTTGAGTGGTGGGGGTAGTTCCTCGAGGGTAGGAAGGCTCTACAGAGAGGACTGGACAGAATCAGTGTGCTGAGAGCAGCAGCAGGAGGTTCAACAAGGTGAAGTGCTGAGTCCTGCACTTGTAGCATGTAGCACTATGGGCTGGGGAGGAGTGGCGTGAGAGCTGCTTGGCAGAAAGGGACCTGGGGGTGCTGTTTGACAGCTGGCTCAATAAGAGCCAGCTGTGTGCCCAGTTGGCCAAGAAGTCCAATGGTATCCTGGCCTCTGTCAGGAATAGTGCAGCCAGTAGGGCCAGGGAAGTGATCACCCCCCATACTTGGCACTGGTGGGGACACACCTGGAGTGCTGCGTTCAGCTCTAGGCCCCTCAATCTAAAAAAGACATGGAGATACTGGAGCCTATCCAGCAAAGGAGAAAAAGGCTCCTGAATGGTCTAGGAGACACATCTTATGAGGAATGGCTGAGGGAGCTGGGTTTGATTAGTCTCAAGAAGAGGATGCTCAGGAGGGAGCTCATCACTCTCTTCAAGTACCAGAAAAGAGTTTAAAGTGAGGTGGGGGCCGGTCTCTTCTGCTGTGCCCGCAGTGACAGGACCAGAGGAAATAGCCTTAAGATGAGATGGGGAGATTTAGATTAGATTTCAGAAAAAAGTTTTCACTGTTAGGGTAGTCAGGAACTGGAACAGGTTGGCCGGAGAGGTAGTGGAGTCACCATCCCTGGAAAGGTTTGATCCATCTGGTTTTTGCTCTGGGTGTTGTGGTTTAGTAGTTTAGGGGTTACAGTGGTAGTGCTGGATTGATGTTTGGACTTGATTATCTTAAGGGTGTCTTTCAACCATGATGATTTGATGATGCTATGATTATATTTGATGATGTTTTTTTCAAATCCATGCAGTGTTCGGCTTTTTTGTTGTTGTTGTCAAAAAACAAAAGAAGTATTGCTTTATCACCTACATTATTCAGACATTTATTCATGACATTGATTCAATTGGAAGGATATATTTCACTTAATGATTAACTGCCAGATCGTATTACTCCACAAAAACAATGATCTGTCTGTATTTGACTGACCAGTAAAAATCCATAAATTAATGGCACAGCAAAAGCCATGGTTTTGTTTTTGTTTTTTAATATGGCTTTCACATTGATTAAGTTGACAGCAGTACATGTGACTTAAGGAATAAATCCTTACAGAAATAATGACAAATCTGCCAATGCATAAAAAAATAATGGTTGGACAAGAGATTAAGTATGTACAGCTTTTGAAAGCAAGTGTTTTGAAGCATAATGGCATAGATACATTATAGCTGCGGGGGGGGGAGGTAGATGTTATCAAACTGAAAAGGTGCAAGTACAAGCAATTTTGGTTTTTTCCTCTTCACAGTGAAAGTAAGTGTAAGTACAAAGACAATGGTTTTGGGAAACAAATAACTGATTTGATATTTGAGATCTTGAATGTAAAAAACATTAATCTTTGAAAGTATACTTGACACTTATTCCTGTACATCTGAAGAAGAATTATGTGTTTTACTTCTGGAGCAGGATCTTTTAATGTGACATCCAGACAATTTTATTTTATTTATAACTTCTGTGGAGAAACTTTTGAGAGAAAGGTCTGCATGTTCAAGTGTTCTATTTCTTAAACACCTCAACAATATAAACAATAAAATGTAGAAGGCATTAGTGTTCAAATACTGAAAAGCAAACAGCATTATCTTGGGGGAAAAGCAAAAGTTTTATTTCAGAAAACAAACATCAAAATTTCTCACCATTACTTTCTGGAATGGATGTAACACCCTCTCAAAGGCATAGTAAATCTCAAGGAAAACTTTCCATTTCTGTATATGGTATCCAGCCTATAGATAAACACACTGACATTCATGACAAAAGTTTCTTCACCAACACAGAGTTGCAAGGTCAATCATTCTAAATCCTTACCACCATCTCTCTCTGCTACCTAATAAATGAGGAAAACAAAAAAGAAAGCAAGAAAATAAAGAATATGTCTGACAATTTGCGTAACACTTTCCCAATGCCTGACAATGAAGTGCTGTGGAATACGTTTCATTACTAAATCAGCAGGCAGAAGGAACTGAAACTATTGTGATAATATTGCAGATATATGAAAAAAACATTCTGTTACTGGTCTGCTGTGAAAGGGCATATTCACAGCTATATAAATTCCCCAACCAGGAGAGACTGCCTTCAGCATCCAGTCTCATTCTGAAAACACATTTCTATTAGAATGACTTTTGAAATAATAAATAACAGCAACAAAATTGTATTTTAGAGTTTATCATAAATATTACTGTCTATAAATAGTTAATCATTCTAATCCCGCTGCTAAGAATGTGTCTTTTTTCATTACTGCATTTGGCTACCTTGTCATAACTTTAGGAGGAAGCTCAGCACTATTGTATCTCTTTTCGATGTTTAGCTATGAATTTGTAATAATCAAGTCACAAATCAGTTTAATTCCTCATTCCAATTTACATTAGCTATATAAGCCATATGTCATAGGCTCATTTTCCACCTCAGTGGTAATAAATTCTACTTTCTTCCATAGGCAACAGAACATGAAATCTTTTAACATTCTAGTAGGTTTTACTTGAGCTTCATAAAGAAGCAAAGAAATGCATACATTCTAAAATAAATTTTTAGATGCCTCAAGCCATTAGACCACAGGTGGCCAGTCTGTCTGATATGATGAGCTACACATTTTTTGTGTGTCCAGAAGGTCCCAGACATTTGCCACATACTGGACACTCAAAGATGTCAACCTATGCTACCTATGTGTCTTATTGCTCTCTGTATTCAAGGCTGTGAGCTACCCAGAAGCTCACTATGGTATCATTGCTGTTCAACATAGTCAAAGTACGAGATCCACATTTACACTAACAGGTAAGTGGCAGACCTAAATTAATAATTTGGTACCTCTCTTCAAAATAAAATTAGTAACAAAGTCTTTGTTCTTAATATATGGTCTTAAGTTTTGCCATTTATGGCTATTAAACTGGGAACGTCATATCCCTGTATAGAGGAACACAATCTTGATATTATTAATTACCCCAGCTGTCACATGAAAGTGGGGTTTCCTTGAACCCTTTATGTTTGATCAGTCTGCTAATGCCCCAGGAAAGGCAAAACCCTTGTTTGACCTACCCACCTGTCAGCATCCTGCTATGGGGACTCCACTGATAGTCCACTGTATCTGGGGGCAGTTTGATTGACTTGTTCAGGCACACGCACCAGTAGTACATCAGAGCCTTATCTTTTATTACAATTTTGAAAGAGGGACTCCCTAACAGATCTTCCCACTTTTGTTGAGTAAGTTATTGACTGCTTATGACTGCTAGGACTCTTGCAGGACTGTCTTAGGTTGCTAGATGTAGCTGGGGATGTGTATTCTGTTGCCATCTGTTAGAGGTGGGGCAGTCATCTTCTGTTAGTTGGGCAGTTTTCTTTATCTCTTCCACAACCAATCCTCCCTCTGGGAGATATCTTTTATAAATGGGCCACTGAGTCTCACATGACTGATAAAATTACATCACCCCATTGTGAGATGCTCTGCCCAGGGGGAGAAGCCAAGCTTTCCTATCTGGATATAATCAGAGATTTCGGGACACCAGAGCAGCCTTTTCCCACTGGATTCCCACAAGAGCAGCCTTCTCCAACTGGATTCCCAGAGGAGAAGCTTTCTTTTCCACTGGATTCCCCCGAGGAAGACCAGGCCCATCTACACCACCTATAGTAGGAAAACTGTAGGAAAACTACACCCTTGCTACATGATCACTGCTTCAACAGAACCACATCTATCACTCCAGGACTGCAGCCACCATCTGATCAGACTGCTACCAACACCCTGACTCACAGGATCTCAGGTCGTATTCTGACTCTGTCAGTGTTTTGTATTATTGCATTCTTATTTTTACCATTTTTTTTTTTATTCCTATAAGGAACTGGCATTCCTACTCCCATATCTTTGCCTGAGAGCCCCCTTAATTTCAAATTTTTAATAATTCAGAGGGGGGAGTTTTGCATTTTCGTTTCAAGGGAGGCTTCTGCCTTCCCTAGCAGACACCTGGCTTGTCAAAGCAAGACAAGGACTCAGGCAAAACAGTTTACAGAACAACAGAACACTTAATTAATAGGCACTCTGATAATAGAAAATTGTGCCAGGTAAAGGTTTGAAAATTGTCATTGATAGTAGCTGACTGCAGAAATATATTTAAAGCAATATACAGACAAGCTCTAATCACCAATGAAAGTTAGCTTGAGATAATAATAGAACATGCATAGAGTAAGTTTCTTACCTCATATGCATTCCTACAAGGGAAAAGACAGGCTCAGACTGTCACCTGACCCCAGAAGCTACAATGGAGTCTTCTCTAACTTTTCCCATCCTTAACTCACTTTTATACTATTTCTTTATGTTTAGGTATAGCTTGAGTGACTATAGTCCTACATACCTGTGTTACTGACAGGTGGAAAATTCTGTCACTTCTCTGTTAAAGATATAGTTAATAAAATATAGAGCACACTCCCAGTGAAGAGTGGGTGTACCTTGGATGGGGGTAACTTTGGGATGGAGGCATTTGTTAATATTAAAATTGAGTTATAATGAAGCAATTTCATTTGCAGAAAAATATTTTGCCACAGTCACTGATTAAGCAGGACATCTTCTCCTATCTCCCTTGGCTGGCAGGTGCTGTGCAGTTTATCAGCCACATGATGCCATCGAGTTCCCATCCCTGCCAGGATTTCTACAGAGCATGTCTGCAGTGTCTCCACTCCGCTCCACCCTCTGCTTAATGGTGCAGGTTGTGTTGCACAGGGAATCATTGTGGAATAGATTTCATGCATGCCAAATGCGTTCCATCCAGGAAGTAGCACCTGCAGTCCACCTTTTCATTCCCTATTACCTGTAACGTTATATTCACACTATGTTAGAATTTGAATATAAATTTACAGATTTCTCTAATTTTACCCCCAGTCATCTTCCCACAGCAAGTTTCTGTTTTGCAAATTGTACTTGCGGAGAATTTGTAGTCTGCACTTTTGAGAAACTAGGTAACAAAATATGTTTAGCATTCCTCATTGCAAGGAGACAGTTTAAAAAGCTCTAAAATTTTATTTTAGTTAATAGGCCATTTATTGTCAACAAGTTTAGTACTTTAAAACATTTTTCTATACTCCTCTAACAGAGACATATTTTACTATATCGTCACAAAATCATTACTCAGTTTTGCATGTCCTTTATTTGAATTCTACATTCTGAAAGAATAGCACGTAAAGAAACCATCTATTTTTGAGAGAAGCAGTGGGACCAATTTAATAAGTAATGTTAGAAATATAGCCAGAAAAAAAAAATAAAAAGATGATTCAGCTTGGGAAAGTACGAGGTTATACATCTGGGGAGAAATAATACAAAATCAGATTCTGTAGAGAAGTACTGTGGATAATAAAAATGCTCAGAAAGACATAAGGATGTCCAAGAAAGACAGTATTATACAGCAAGTCTTCTAAACTTTTTGCATTGAATTAACATAATCAATAAAACAAATCTTTTTCACACATCTGCAAAGTTCAGGAAATGTTTTTTGAGTCTTAATATAGTCTAGTGAGAGCATACTTTCCCAAAATAGTCCTCAGAGGAGCATTTCTGTGATGCAGAGAGCACTGACATAGACATTGACATTACACTCAACTTTTACAGGTTTCTCACATAAAACAAACAAACAAAAAAACTTTGTCTGGCATCACAATTCCACCAAAGTGGCAACTGTTCAGAAGATATTTTTATAATATCCATCACTGGCTGCCTGGATAAGAGTATCACAACTTGGATATGGCTTTCAAGCAGAGCTGAAATTATGGAATAAGCCAACACTTAGAGTGAATGGAATCAGCTATCCAAAGGTTTAACCCCCAAGACAGATGCCTGTAAAAGGACAAATTCTTAGAAGAGGAATAGTTTTGCGCCTGTATTTCTCACATGATGTTCAGTATTCTTCCACATGTTCTTCATCTATTTGCAGTAAGCTAGCATAATAGCACATCTGAGTCTTCAAATGTACCCATCAGAATCTTGCTTTCAACAAACCAATATTTTCTAAAAAAGAAAAGTTTTATGTAAATTCCTGAACAGCTTCGCTTTTAAGCTGTTTTTAAGCTGTTAATACACAGTAGTATTATGTAGGAAATACATATGCCCTGAGAAAATTCTGAGATAGGAATAAAGATTTTCCTCCTATATTTGGCATGGACATGTATCTTACTATTTAGTGCTGACCAGAGGACCATTTTAGCCACCTTCTCCCCTTCCTTTGGTAAATCTTCTCTGACATTTGATGACTATGATTATGGAAGCCATTTAACTTACTCAATATTTTAGGACTAAAATGTTAAGTCTGATTTTAGACATGGAAAACACATGGTAACTATTTTTGTTGGTTATATTTTTAAATTAGTTTTCTTATACAGTGTCAGTATCCCTTTACCATGGATACTGTGTGAGGAGATTTTGCTAAAATTGACAAATGTTGATGTACATAAATATTAACGGTTTTCACTTAATTATTTCATCAGTATTGTGAGAATTCAAAACACTTTAATTTGAATGAACATTAAATTTTAGCCTGAATCAAAATCACATATCTATACAGTCATGGGTTTATGTGAAAGAAAAAGAAAACAGTATTTGATTTTGTTTGATTTGATGTACTATTTTAGTTTATTGTTTTATTTTATGTGATTAAATAAATTTTGAAATTTGAAAAGGTTCCATTACTTGCTGATGTAATGAAACTAATGAATATTTGGACATTTTAAATCCACATAAATAGTTTCTAAATCTGTTGAAGCACATCATGCTCATCATTTTCATGCAACAGTTTTTTGGATAATTTACCATTATTGTAATTGGCAATGTATTAATTATTTGGACATACCCTTGAGGAAGGCAGAAGTGACACGTGGACAAATAGAGAAAACTTCAAAATGAGTGTCACAGCATCATGATACCATAACAGCATGACACAGCTAAAATACAGTGGATGCCAGATCTCATATCTGAACTCATATATTTCTGTAACACATAAAACTTTACAGTAATGCGGATAAAAATAGACCTTTACAAAATATGGTAATTAAATACATTCCTTTTTTTATGACAATATTTTTATTTAATTCTTATGCATGCATATATTTCTGAACTGAAGCTAAATTTTAATTGCTTAAAGACAACAGGCCTGACGATATTGAAAGAAAAATAGCCCTCTTACTTAACCAAAAGGAGTGTACTGTACATATAGATTGTATGAAAAAGAAGATGAAGACACAAAACTCCTAAAGGAGAAATCAATACTATTGATATTATAATAAATGGAATGGCAACATGATCCCATTAACAGACAAATTTCCAACAACTTACTACCTAGGAAGTTCAGTAATATCAATATTCTCCAAATGTGATTTTTCAAACAACATTTTCTTGTGATGAATGAGGCAGCTTTCGCTGAGTCTAAGAAAGTTTTATATTTAAGAAAAGAGAAAGAAATATGAAAAGAGGCATAATAAAATAATATAGAGGTTAAATTACCTGGAGACACTGAGGTATATGCATCATAACATTGCCCTCCAGATACAGGAAAAGTCAAAAGGAAACAGAAAAACTCTATAAGGAATAATTTTTTAAAGGTCATCAGCACTGAAGCTATACCTTCAGTGGATAAACATGAGTCTGAAGCAGACCCAATCAAGATTACTTTAATTATTAACAAGATAATATTCTCAAAAATGAGAGAGATTAATATGGAAGAAAGAAAAATAAGAAAAAAATTGTTTCTGTGTATTGGAACCAATTTGTTTGCCATTTTTCTGCAGCAAAATTTTCACTGATTTCAGCAATTGTTTTGATATAATGAGAACTGCAATCCTTCCTAATATGCAAGACAGTGACATAAGAAATAAGGAAAGCTGCAGGTCCAAGCTGATAGAGTACAAGAAGGGAGATATGAAGCATATGTAAGCCTTTCCACTTTCAAATTGCTGTTATCACTCCTTCGCTGGGACAGCTTGCTTGTGTTTTTCTAATCTGCTGTCTTCAGATGTAATTAGAGTCTACTGTTGTTTAATTAAAAACATGTAAAAAGATACACAGAAATGTAATTCAATATATTCAGTCTACATCTGATTTAAGTAATTATCAATTAAAATAGTTTGATCTGATATACAATTTTAAGCTTTACTTCTTCAGTAGATATTGTGATTTACCCTTATTTTCATTCTTTGTTGTATTCTTCTGCAGCTGAAACATAAAAACTAGTTCATCAGCTTAACTGAACATTTTATCACCAGACATTTCTGTCAAAGCAAATGTTTTTCAAGGTTTAGTAATTCCAAGTTTACCAATGCTCATCAGTCATTTAAAGCTCCATTGAAATTTGAAAAAAAGTGCCATACTAACTCAACATTTGAAAGATGTTTTGATATGTTGCATAAAGAAACAAAACATTTAAAACAGACAGGCTGCATACAATCCCTGTAACAATGAATCTGCTCAATTTTTCCCATTATCTCACACTTCTTCTCTTGAATATGCATTTTCATAGAAGACTGTGACTCTGTGAACCCTTTACCAAAAGCCCCCTTCACACCAATTATTCAAAAGGCATCCTTACTGTTCATGTAATCTGGAAGAGAAGTCAAATGTCTGCCAAGCTGACAGTATCATTACCCAGTTAACTGACGCAAAAGTGTAATTGGGAGAGGTCTATTAAGCTCATAAAAACCAAGGTATATCCCTACTTTTCCAGCAATTACAAAAGCCCTTCAAGCATAGATGGCTCTCTTTAGATAGCATTTCATGTTTGCTTTCCCTCAAAGTTAACTCTAAACAAAACTAACAGAGCAATGGCATCCTGGTAGAGTAATAGAGTGAAAAATCTCATGTTCTCTGACAATGATAGATAGCTGGGAGCCATGCTAGAGCACTGCTGTCTTTTAAGTCGTCTTTTTTCATGATCAATATTGCTGTTTTTCAACACTTACTTGCTTTTAATTATCAGAGAAGAAAAAAAAATTGTTCCAATTCAGCAGTAGAGGTCCCCTCATAGTCACTCTTCTCCAGGCTAAACAGGCTCATCTCCCTCAGCCTTTCCTCACAGGAGGGATGCTCCAGTCCCCTGATGATCTTTGTGACCTTCCACTGGACCCCTCCAGGGTTCCATGTCTCTTGTGCTGAGCAGTGCAGATCTAGACATGGCATTCCCGACGTGCCTCACTATTGCTGGTCCTACTGGGAGTGCTCACAGACGGTGTCAGTCACTGTGGAATAGAGTCATGACAGATGGAATCCGAACTGTTCAATCCAGTGAAATGGTTGGTGCGAAGACTCCTTTTTCTCTACTGGTTAGCATTGTCCTCTAGGGCAAAATTATAACTTATATATCTGATCTGATTTACCTACACAGATGTATTCTGATGAAAGATAACTTAGGTACTATTTTATGCTAGTCAGGTGCCCTGATTTATTTTTATATCTTGATTAGTAGTTCTCTAAAAATTAAATTATTAACAATTTAAAACCTCTTAAAATTTTTACTGTCTCAGGTTTACAGTAGGCAGGTAAAGAAATTTTATGTATGTAATATTTAAGCTTTCAAAGATCATAATTTTGGTAGTTTACAGGGAGGAGAGTACTGACACTATTTCAAACACTAGCTATTGAACCACTATTGTATAAATGTTGCTCATCAGCCACTTAATTATTTGGGAGTTTCACCATTGACTCAGTAATGTCAGCATTGTGTCCAAGGATTTTGTGCACAAATATAGAATTCAAATATTCTGTGCTGCATCCATGACCTGTAATCTCTGGCTTCTTTTTGTATTCTTTGTGTGCTAACTTCATTGATATCTGCGATAAATAGGCACAGCCATGGTGCAAACAGGTATGATGCAAACTTTTCAAATAATGCTTTTGTAGCCAAAACATCTTTAACCATCTCTTCAGGTTAGATGAAACTTTTTTTTTTTTTAATAATATTGCTATCATCAGATGAGAATAACAGGAAATATTTTTTAAGGCTTTGATGGAACAAAACCACAGTGGAAAAGTTTAACTTGACAGAGAGCGAACAAATGAATATACCTGAAATATGGACTCAAATGTTTGTGCATGAACAAACTGGTCATGGAAAAATACCAATGGATGTGTAGCAATTGAAGATAAGTAACACTCTAAATTGGTACCTTTCACGACTGTTAACTCCCTGTGTCTGACAAAATTTAGCCAGTGGTTTCTCATGGATTTACAGACAAATAGGAAAAAGGATGTCATAATGGCAAGGTTTATAAGTATTAGTCTGTCAATGATAAATATTCTTTCTTCACATTTATTGTAGAAAAGACAAGTGATATAAATATTGCCTAAGGTTTGATCAGAAATGCTGCTTGTCACAAAATCAGTTACATTTCAAAACCTTGTCAATCAGAGATTTCTTTACAGGTTAGAACCAAATGGGCTTTACATCAGCCAGCTCCATGTGGATATCTTAGATAATTTAGGAAGCCTTAAATGTTACTGATCATTTATGTTACTTCCATTAAATGTTACTTACTTATGTTATTACATTAAATGTTACTTCAAGGGAAACTGATCTGAGTCCTTGCTGTCTGACAATTTATCAGTTAATTTTACACTTTCCAATATTTTGTTACCTTTTTAAAAGGATGTGCTTCTTGTTCAAAGATTAATGCTGTTCAAATTCTCTTTCCTAATTTAATTGCTTTTTGTCTCAGCTTTGGAGGCAGGTAACAAAGCTCAGCTGGAGGTTAAGGTCAACCTCATCATTTGTCATTCCTCAATTTTAAAGATGTTGGATTCTATTAAAGGGACCTTCTCTTGGCTACTCCTCCTAAAACAAAAGGAACCCTGATAAGTCAATCTTTACTTGAACCAAGTTTGAGGGGACTACTGTATTATTTCCTAATTTCTAAACTCCCCCTCCAACACCCAGCCCTCCCCCTCCAACTTAGAAACATACTCAGATATGGGTGTAAAAGCTGAAGAAAAAAGTGACAGGACTGGATGTCCTAAGTGTTTTCAAGCCCTTTTTTTCTGTATTGAACTAGACTTCTTTCCCACTGGTACAGTAGCTTTAAAATCTTTTGTTAGAGAAGCTCTGGAGCAATGATTGCACTCTTGAAATGTTCACTTAAACATATTGACTTCCTTATTGAGCAAACTTGCAATATGATAAAGTGCTTGAATACTTAAAAAGCAGATCATACTTGTCTTGAAGTTCAGTTAAAGATTGAAAATGTTAAATATGAACAGAGAGTTTGGGTTTTTTGCATAATTCTCTCCCATTCAAAAAAAAATGTGTTTCAAGTTTTACTTTATTTCTGTAAGAAGACTTAATTGGAAGTAAAGCATAGAAACATACAGTTCAACAATATGACCAGTAATGCCTGATGAATCTGGTTATATAAATCTCTCTGTTAATCAATGAAAAACCTCTTTAGTTTAAACAAGCCTTTAAAAATGAGAGAAACTTGATAAAATAACTTACTGTAGAAAACATAATAAAAATAATATGTTATGCTTAATGCTAGTAAAGTCTTCCTGTCTCACAAACAAATTGATAAAACATATTCTGTCTCAGTAATATGGTCAGAAAAAATAGATATCTCTGATTTGCTGTCAACATCACAGCCATAGACAATAAACTGCTGAACAGCCAGGAATATAACATTTGGATATTTATGTTTCATGTAAGCAAGTTCTACAACACTATGTTCTTGGCATAAAATTGTTTGTAGTAATAACAAGTACATGGCAGTACCTCAAATTCTAATGATGTTGGTGTCAGAAAATAATTTTGAACATTACAATAAAGAAGGAACGCGATACATACTGTAAAATATTTGTCAAAAAGGTACCTGGTGTCCTGCTTGACTGCAACCCAGAGGGTATCACTGTGCTGAGCCCTTTTGGTGGTGCCCCAGTCTGGCCAAGGACACTATGGGAGTGTAGGCTGTGGGCACTGAATGTCATTTTTCACATCACTAGAAAATGGCAGCTGGCTTTGCACTGGGCTTGAGCTCCACTTATCCTCAGTAAGTTCTCCAAGGAGACCAAGCTGTGTGGTACAGCTGACATGCTGGAGGGAAGGGGTGCCATCCAGAGGGACCTGGACAGCCTTAAGAGGTGGGATCATGCGGTCACCTAATTGCAGCCTTTCAGTAGATGAAGGGAGCCTACAACAAAGCTGGAGAGGGACTTTTTGCAAGGGCATGTAGTGATAGGACGAGGTGAAATAGCTTTAAATTGAAAGAGGGTAGGTTTAGATTAGATATTAGAAAGAAATTCTTTACTGTGAAGTTAGTGAGACACTGGAATAGGTTGCTCAGAGATGTTGTGGATGCCCCATTCCTGGAGAGTCCAAAGCCAAGCTGGATGGGACTCAGCCTGCTCTACCCATAGGTGTGTCTTCCCATGGCAAAGAAGTTGGAATGAGATGATCTTTAAGATCTCTTCCAAACTAAAACCTTCTGTGATCCTATGATAAGCTCTATCCCAACTTGCAGTGAATGCCTGTTATTTTCACTCTAGACTTAAGGGTAACATAACTGCTCAATAAATACACGTGTAAATTTTCTCTGATATGATGCAGTCACCATGTTATGTATTGCCCAGTAAATAAATGGTTGTTTGATAGTCATTTTAATCATCTGCTCTAATGTCTTTGATTAAAATAGTCTATCAGGAATTCAGTGTGAAAAAAAATTCAAATTATTTTGTCCATCTTAGTGTAAGTGATTCATCTATTAGTAGAAAATACAGAAGTATGTCTGAATTTATTTACCTTAAGAAGCGAAGCATATAGTCAAAGAATAGTGACTCATACAGTTTTCCCCATCTCCATTCCCCTCCACCAATGCAGTTTCTTTACTGACTTTAATGAAATGCACCTGCACTCCTTCTTTCAATAACCTTTCTTTCAATCATCCTTTCTTTCAATAACCTCACTACTTTCTTTTTTTTCAAATTTTAGAACATTTTCAGATTTTATCATCTTCTAAGCTTTTTACAAACAATAATGGATTTTTATACCTGTGGATATTTTTTTCTCCAAATCAACTATTTTTTAAATTGTATATTTAAAAAATAAGAAATTTGAGCTCTAAGAGAATACCACATAACACACAAACAAATAAAACTAAAAGGAAAGTGATCAACAACTCCAGGATTTGTACTACCTAAATTTTATCCTTTCATTGAAAGATAATCAAGTAATTATACTACAGTTCTGTAGTTCCCACTCTCTTAACATTTTCTTTTTTATGTAGACCTTTACAATGTTTACTGTACAGTTTTCCAACTCCCACTAAAGTTGAATTACTACAGCACAATTCCTGCTGGGTTTATAATGTTAATCTTGAAGGGCTTAATTTTATATGTTAAATGAACAAATAACGCTTCATTTTTATAAGAGTGGCAAAAACCCCCTATAAGGGAATTCCCCTACAAGGAATAGGAGGGGAATATTAATAAGAATCTTGAAGCATTCTTCACCATACCTAATGACCTCAGGTATCTGAGTCTGTGATGTGAATGAAAAATTATGAAAACCTGTCTACTCATTACATTACACAATATCACGGTAGCCACCAATTTACATTAATTGATTACTCAGAGTCACAATTTTTAAAGCAGTGTGTTTGTCACAATTTTACAGTTTTTACTTACTCTGTCAATCTACACTGAATTCAGTACATTGTTTGGGATATTGGCAAGTTTATCAGAATTATCTATACCTTGTGGGCATCTGTGTTCTTTAATCAGCAGATTAGATCTCTAGTGACAAGACTCTTTTGGCAGCTAAAAGGAGGAAATTCTCTGGTGTACTATGGTTGTTTTTATATAAGCGAAACACTGCTAGCCTTTGGCATGTTCTAAACAGGTCACAAAAGAACATACCTTTGCTTGCCAGCTTTCCAATTAGACTACAACCTGAACACACAGCAGTATGAACCAGATTTGCTAAATAAAACCAACACATCACGACGTAGGTGGCTTGTGACAGACAATATGCACCTGCTCATACTAATTAGGTCTCTCTTTTCTTCCCACCAACATGCAATAAATCTGTCCCTACTCATCATTCACAGTGTGTCCAAGAATGAAAAAAAAATAAAAGATAAACCTTTAGCTGATTACTTCTTACTGTCAGCAAAAATCAAACATTTTTTAAGCTTATAAAGTAAAAAATAAAAAAGCTTTTGAAAAAGATAAGACATCGTCTTAAATTTTAACTCTGAAATTCTTTTTTCTAAATTGCAAGTTCAAATTAATTTTCTTGGACCAGCAGAACAATTACATTATATTACTGTTAACATGGTATGTTGGTATATTGGTACATTCAGTTTTCTCTCTTGCATATCCCTTGTTCATAAGATGTAAGCAGTTTAATGTCTTCTGAACTAAATATTTAGTTCAAGTATGAGAACCTTGCAAGCTAAAGACTGATGACATATGTACTTTGAATGGAAACTGTGGAGATATCTAACTGCTGTAAGTTTCTCACCTTCCTAAAAGAAGACCAAAGTAAATCCAACTAATTTTCAGATTTCTGGATGATTTGATTGAAGATCTTTCTTCATATCAGCTCTTTCTTGCCTTTCTTCTCCACAGCCAATGTCTTCTGCTAGCTTATCTGAATTGAGTTTTTCCCTATTCCCACATATCTGCATCTTCATACTTCATATGGTTACTTCCTTTTTGGTACCTTTCTAGATTACAGCTAAGACCAGTATTTTGTAATTTTCTCATCTGGACTCGGATCACAGAATCAGTAAGGTTGGAAGGGACCACTGGAGGTAATTTAATCCAACCTCTCTGCTCAAGTAGGGTCCACTAGATCATTTTACTCAGAATTGTGTCCGGATTGTTTTTAAATAGCTCCAGAGAAGGAAACTCCACAACCTCCTTAGGCAGCCTGTTTCAGTAGTTTGTCATCTGTATATCATAATGAATTTCAAATCCTGCATGTCTTAATAACCCCATTGACTTTTTTATATGGCAGCTGGAAAACATTGGAGAACTGCTCATAATTAGTATAAATACACATTTTTCACTTTAAGATATTTTTCAGTTTTATTCTTTGTCTTTTCATTTTTTCAGGTAATTACTTCAGCTGAGGTCTATTATAGACAGTTTATAGCATGTTCTGTGACCTTTGATTTAGCAAAAGGCTTCTGAATTTTGGTGTTACCTCTGATGGTCCTCAGCTGTGCCTAAATTAATAGCAAATAGTCATGGCTTGGTTTGTTAGAGAAACATTGACAGTCAGACTGAGTCCTAGCAGTTTATTTCAAAGCATGCTGTGATTTATTGAAAACGTTGTCTAACTTAAGGAGTGAGACATGCCCTTATAACCTGTTTGTATAATTTTCTTTTTGCAGTCAGTGCTGATGGATCAGCAGGACATGACAGCAAAGGCAGCTATTTGTCTCAGCTGCCTACAGTTTTGTTCTTTCTTTAGCACAGGGAGGGCAAGTTCTACCACAAGTCTTTTTCTTTTATTCTCCAAAAACACGTTTGATTCATATCAAGGCTTTAAATTGGGTAATATTCCCCTTAAATCAATTGTCAGTAAACATGATTTCTAGAACAGTATTAGCAATATTTTCAACACTACATACATTATGAGTGGTAATATGTGGTTTTCCATATATTAGTTTTCATTTAGACCTTTCAATTACAACTTGAACAACTGTGAATTGAGGTGCAAGTTAAACTGACACAGTTCACAGTAAAATGATACATTTGTCTAGGTAGAGTTCCTCTATGTGCAAATAATTAAGGCACAAACTGAGAGTATAGTAGGACTGGATTCACTATATTGTCTCTCTGTTAAATTCCTAGTATCCAAATGAATTGTCTCAGACATCATACTGTACAGTATTTGGAAAGCATTTAATTATTTTCTTCACTTGAGGCTGTGTTAATTTAAATATTTATTTTAAATATTCATCGATCTAGTGAAAGAGAATGTAAATTATGCTAATATCACACACTCTTTTTTTTTCTAAGACTTGATTTTTGAGTTTCTTCCCCCTCTCAAAAACTTGAAAGGGAGGTTTTAGATGGCTGTCCTACATCTGCCATCTGACAGGTACTTATCAGAGCCAACTTTCTGATATGCATACAGCATTTTTAACTGGGATACCAGACCTCCAGATAAGCCACAGGGAAGGAAGCTATATCAGCACACACCATCCAGACTATCCACTGCTTATGGAAACACTGGGCTTGTTATGAATGCATGACACAGTCATTCTGCCATTAGTAGGTCTGATGCTTCTCAAAAGTGCCAGGTGTCCAACACATTCCCAAAGGACTGCACACATGCACATCCCAGTTGCAAAAGCTATGTTTTCCTAGTTCAGTATTTCCTTAAGTATTTCCTTCAATGTACTTGCCTTAAAATCAGTTTAATCTTTTAAACAGAGAAAGTATTTGGCAGTATCTGCTGCAATGCAAGTTAAGTACTTCATACGACATGAATCAGTGTCAGCAGGAAAATCTGTGAAAACCACCTATCTAAAAATCAAGGGGACTCATGACAAGTTTGATATTCATAGTAAAAAACTGTATTGAGGACTTCTGCAGCCTAGGATATATCTCTACACATTTAACTTATATAAAAGGCTTGTTAACTCTGCCATTCTTTTTAACCATGAAAAGATATTACAAAGGAAATTATGTGGTGAATTGATGCAGAATCTGTAAATATCTTGTGATTTACTAAACACACTTTTTTTCCTTAGTATATATTCCAAAAATCATTTATAGATCTATATAACAGTGAGTTTTTGGCAGGAAATTATACTCATTGGAAGCTTGAGAGATATATACCAAATTTCTTGTAACTAATAAAAAAATCTTTCACAATCTCAGGGTAATCCTGTGGTTGTTCTGTACTAAAATGCTGGACCCTGGAGCTGCCTTCTCTATACTATATACTGTTGCTTCATAGGTAGCCTGTAGATGGAAAGTACAGATTTGCCTCAGCAAAAAAAGCAATGCTTTATTGCCCTTACACATGCAATACTTCGTGTGTCCTAAAAAGTGTGCTCTATTAGTATCTGAGACTGTCCTTGGGCTCTAGTGCAGGTGGCAAGCCAGGCCAGTCTTCTGTGTAATTCAGAGCTTGTCATCCTCTGCAGACATTGGGAACCCAGGCACAGTGCTATTCTGCAAGATCACAGTCAATATATGCTTTAACTCACAAGCATCTGCAGGAATAAATATTTTGAAGATTTCAAAATACTACTGAACCTCAGTTTTGAAAGCCCTACTTAAATTTCTACATCTTTGAAGATTTCTGCATCTTTACAGTGTCTTGTGTGTCTATGTAATAAAGTTGTGAAATTACATGGCACTTTCCCACATCACAGACCAGAACAATAACACAATAGAGCAGAACTATACTAACATTTGAAGAGAACACAAAGCTAAAGAGAGGTGCAGTAAATTAAACTAAATAATAAATTATAATTGGTTCCTTGCTTCCTGAAAAAAACTCTCCAATATTTCAAATTACAGTCATTTTCTATGCAGCTGTTCTCAGTACAGTTTATATAACTGACAGCTAATTGTATTGATGAACCTTGGCTGAATATAATTACCTCAGCTACGTAACATTCTGATTAAATTAATCATAATAACATTTCTATTTTACAACACTCTAGCATCAGAAAATCATCACATTTTTAATTAATACATTTTGTTGCTTCTATTTCCAAATGCTGAATTATATCACAATTGAATTTTAGCTCTTCAGTTAGTATTATTCCAAATATTGATTATGCATCAAATTCAGATAACTTAACACCTACTTATAAAATACAATTATATACCAGTTTCTTTGTGTAGGTTGCACATCCTTCCCTAAGACACCAAATGCTCCCACCCTCCTGCTGCATAAACTAGAGAAATGAAACACTGGATTTTACATAGCTTTAGGACAGAAGATCCTGAGCTACTTGAAATTTGAAAGCAGAAACTCTCACAACCACATTGTGGCACATCATTTTGCCAGTTCAAGCATAACAGACACATTCAAATTTTTTCAGGCCCTTGAACCAAAATGAAGAGGAATACAGTGGTCTGAAGGCATCAATTTGCTAACCATGCACATGAAGGACGAAAATAAGGGTGGACCACAAAACTGAGATTGAACTTCTGTCCTTAGACCGAGCTTTGGGCTATAGATGGAGTATGTTGCCCCTTGAGAATACCAGGACTCCTTCTGCTCCTTAACCATAGGCTTCACCTGTGAGCCTGAGGGTGTCTCCCCCTGCCTCCAGCTGCAGTGGGAGGCAGCTTTGTGTCTCACACAACTGCAATGCTCTTGAGCATCAAAAATGGCATAGCGGTTTGTTCGTGGGCAACCAAGTCAAGTTTTATCAATTAGCAGAAGTTTGTCAATATATGTACAGTAAATTTTTCAGGAACCAGTTCATGGTGGTTCTGGTCTTTTTTCTTTCATTTAATTATGTTCTGAGCTATAAACTCATCTCAACAATCTGGACCTCTACTGAAGGATTAAAGAGCACATAGAAGTTTTTTGTTCCAGTTAATTGTTCCTTATGCCCTCAGAGCTGCCTGGAAGAGAGAGGAGGTCAGTTGGGCATCTGTGATGCTATTTTCAGGTTAGTCAAACATGTCCAAATTTTATGTGTTATCAAAATCAGTAGATCTCTGTTGTTGACACTGAAGTTCTGAAAATATTTTTTTTTTTTAATTTCAGAGAATGAAAAGTCTGAATTGCATAGCTTTAAATGAAAACTTTGCCTCCTCTCTATTCCTTAGCAAGGAAGTAACAAAGAAGAAAGAGTTTGGTCTTGCTGTCAGAAAACTTGCATTTCATACATAGAGCAATCCTGAGCACAGCTGAAGTCCAGCACATTTGTCTTTCCATTTTTTCTTTTCCTTGCTCTCCAGCTCCAGGGAAATACTGTCAAGTTCACAAGAGTTAAATGGCCACCAAACCATAATGTGGCTTATCAATCTCAGTGACAGCACTGCAAGGGATCAAGAATGTTCCATGCTTAGTGCCACAACATCTTCAAAATCAATGTGCATGTCTGAAGAGACAGATTTAGAGTCAAGTCAGGAGAGAGCTGAAATTCCTTTATAGATGTACATGAAGCATATACACATTATAGTGTTTTCTTCCATTATATGTCATAAGAATCATGTAACTCCAAATAAATATTTTAGAACGAGAGATTTTAAATTATTTTCTTACGCTGTCACAGATACTTTAAGATAGTGTTGACTTTCCTTTTGCTTGTCTTTTGAATTAATTGCTATGTAACTTTCAAAACCAAGGTTATGCTATAAAAAAAGAGCAAAATAACCACAAATATCTTTAATAGGCACATATCTGTTAAAAGCCAATATATAATTTAAAAAATTTTAAGATTTATTTAATTTTTTCTGTAATTACAATTTTTTCCCTATTTTCATAAATATGTTGTATTTATGTCTACATATATATATATATATCTACATATATATGTATGCTAGTATTCTATTTTCACAGAATCACAGAATGCATCAGGTTGGAAAGGATCACAGGGGCTTGTCTGTTCCAAACTCCCTGCTCAAGCAGGGTGATCCCAGAGCACATGGCAGAGTATTGCATCCAGAGGGTTCTTAAATATTTCCAGTGAGGGAGACTCTAAGGCCTCTCTGGAAATCTGTTCCAGTGCATGGTCACTGCACTGTAGAGAAGTTCTTACTCATGTTCAGGTGGATCTCCCTGTGCATCAGTTCCTGCCCATTGCATCTTGTCCTATTGCTTGAGCACCACCAAGAAGAGCCTGGATCCATCCTCTGACACCCTCCCTTCAGATACCTATAGACATTGATGAGACCCCCTCTCCAAAGTCTCAAGACGGAACAGGCCCAGCTCCCTCAGCCTGTCCTCATAAGAGAGATTCTCCAGACCCTTGGCCAGCTTAGTAGCTCTCTGCTGGACCTGGTCCAGGAGCTCCAGGTCTCTTTCATACTGAGGAGCCCAGGACTGGACACAGCATTCCAGATGTGCCACACCACAGCTGAGTAGAGGGGCAGGATCACCTGCCTCAACCTGCTTTGACCTTCTTGGCCACACGGACACACTGCTGGGCTAGTGGTCCGTTGGTTTTCCACCAGGACCCTCAGGTCCTTCTCCACAGAGCTGCTTCCCAGCAGGTCAGCCCCCAGCCTGTACTGGTCCATGTTCCAACTGGGGTTGTTCCTCCCCAGGTGCAGAACCCTGCACTTGGCTTTGTTGATTTTCAGACAGTTTTTCTCTGCGATCTCTGCAGCCTATCAAGGTACCTCTGAAGGGCTGCACAGGGGTGTTGGCCACTCCTCCCAACTTCGTGTTATCAGTGAACTTGCAGAGTAGGTGTCTGCCCCTTCATCCAAGACATTGACGAGTCCTCTCCATTGTAAATTAGGAATTGCTAACTTGAAGTGGAATGCAGGTTAGCTTCATCTGATGGAAATCTCCAGTGTAAGCTCCCCTTCTTGTAATTCAGGAAAGATTAAAAATATTTGCAGCAGGAGATGAATGAGTGTAGTGTTAAGATACATATTTAAAATTAAAGATTTATGCTAGGGGACTATAACTGATTTTTTTTAATATGAAGACTTCATATATAGGTTGTACTTTTTAAGCCAAACTTTTTTCAAACTTTTCTCAAACTTTTCATAGTTTGAAAAACAGGTTTGATTGCTTTTATAACAATATAGTGCATTTTAGTTTTAGCCTCACAACATCTCAATGTATAAAATGGAAAGAAAATATTTGTTCTTTCACAAGCAGTCTTTTGTTCTTTGGCCAAGTGTTACAAAAATATATTGCTTTTGTTTTCACCCAGTTCACGAGAAACTAATTCCTAAGAAAACAATTCATTCCATAGATTATATGATATGGAATGATAAATCTTAGAATGATAGAATCATAGAATATCCTGAGTTGAAAGAGACCCATAAGGATAATGAAGTCCAAATCTCTACTTCTCACAAGACTATCTAAACCACATGACTAAGACTATCATCAAGATACTCCTCAAACACTTAATTTCTTGTTTGGCATCTAATCCTCTAAACATTTTAAGTTTGGTCAAATATCCTGGATTACCTGCTCCTGCCTTCATTTTGTTCTGCTTAAAACTTCCCCCAGATTTAAAAATGAAGCTTTAGTATGTATTTTCTATATGAACTGTACATAATGTATCAAGTCATCAGGCACTTAAATCTAAATGAAACTGCTTCATATGATGGTTGTATGGAATTTTCTTTGTATAAGTAGATAGCTGTAGCAATCAAGGTCTCCAAGAGAATATGTGCTGCTGTAAGCATGCAAATTCAGTTATGCATCTGACCAATGTGGGCAGAGGAGTGCTGTTTGGCTAAAGGTATCCAAGGTTATGGTCCTGCCTTTGGATCTAATCTGCTGTATTTAAATGTAAGAAGGGGGATTTCTGCTCTGCCTTTCTTTTGCCACATCTTTTTGCAGCTCTTGAGACTGCTCTTTTTACAAGTGCTTTTACAATGAGTTGAATGCAGGGAAGCAAAAAAGAAAGCCAAGGAGGTGGGGAAATTAGCCAGCCAGCATCTGTCAGAGATCCACATTTAGTCTACATAAGGCATAATGAGAAACCACATAAATGAATGAAACAGAAAGAAACTTCAACAGAGCCATCACAGGAAAACCAAAGAAACATAACTGGTACATTGAGAATATATCCCAAGAACATGAATATCAGAAAAAGTCTGGAGAAATGGCTCTTGGAAGTGACAGCTTTTTGAGAGCACTTTTATTATACACAGACAAATTGTTTTGTGGCTCATTTCTCCAGAGCATAGATAAACAGAATTTTGCATTTTCCTTTACAACTATTCAGAGGCATCAAAGAAAAATATAACCGATTATCACTTTCTTCACTTAGCTGAAACAAATATGTACCCAAAACTCCTGAGGATCTAAACACTTAACTGCTTTCTTTAACATGTGCTAATGTTGTTGATAGTGAGATGAATGAATTTGGAATATATACACGAGATTTTTCACATATTTTGACTCAACATCTCACACTAAATTTTTTAAAATACCAATCTTATCCATTCTTTTCTTTTTTCCTTTTTGGTGTTTTTTGTTTGTTTGCATTTTGTTTTGTGTTTTTTTGGTTTTGTTTGGTTCTTGGTCAAGCTTAGATAGAATCATAAAATCATGGAATCGTAGAATGTTAAGGGGTTGAAACGCACTTTAAATATAATTTAGTCCCAAACCTCCCTGCAATGGGCAGGAACACTTCCCACTACACCAGGTTGCTCAAGGTTTTATTCAACCTGGCTCTGAGCATTTCCAGAGTTGGGGCATTCACACCCTTCCCCAGCAACCTGCTACAGTGTCTAACCCTCTTCCTATTAACTAACCTAAATTTCCTCTCTTTCAATTTGTACCCATTACTCCTTGTCCTATCACTACAGCTCCTAACAAAGAGTCCCTCTCAGGCTCCCCTGTAGGCCCCCTTCAGATTCTGAAAAGCTGCTATGAGGTCTTCATGCAACCTTTTCTTCTCCAGACTGAGTTCCCCAACTTTCTCAGCCTGTCTTCCTAGGGTAGGTACTCCTGTCCTCTGATCATCTTCATGGCCCTCCTCTGGACTTGCTCCAATAGTTCTATGTCATTTTTATGTTGGGGAAACCAGAACCGAATGCTGTATTCACAGAATGCTCACAGAATGTGCTGAGTTGGAAGCCATTCACAAGGATCACTGAGTCCAGCTCCTAGCCCTGCACAGGACCATCCCCAAGAAGCACACTATGTGCCCAAGAGTATCGTCCAAATGCTTCCTGAATTCTGTCAGGCTTTGCTGGGACAGTTTTCCCTGGGGAGCCTGTTCCAGTNTTTTATTCAACCTGGCTCTGAGCATTTCCAGAGTTGGGGCATTCACACCCTTCCCCAGCAACCTGCTACAGTGTCTAACCCTCTTCCTATTATCTAACCTAAATTTCCTCTCTTTCAATTTGTACCCATTACTCCTTGTCCTATCACTACAGCTCCTAACAAAGAGTCCCTCTCAGGCTCCCCTGTAGGCCCCCTTCAGATTCTGAAAAGCTGCTATGAGGTCTTCATGCAACCTTTTCTTCTCCAGACTGAGTTCCCCAACTTTCTCAGCCTGTCTTCCTAGGGTAGGTACTCCTGTCCTCTGATCATCTTCATGGCCCTCCTCTGGACTTGCTCCAATAGTTCTATGTCATTTTTATGTTGGGGAAACCAGAACCGAATGCTGTATTCACAGAATGCTCACAGAATGTGCTGAGTTGGAAGCCATTCACAAGGATCACTGAGTCCAGCTCCTAGCCCTGCACAGGACCATCCCCAAGAAGCACACTATGTGCCCAAGAGTATCGTCCAAATGCTTCCTGAATTCTGTCAGGCTTTGCTGGGACAGTTTTCCCTGGGGAGCCTGTTCCAGTGCCCAACCACCCTCTGGCTGAAGAACCTTTTTCCTAACTTCAGGCAATTCCCTTGGGTCCTGTCACTGGTCACCACAGAGAAGAGATCAGTGTCTGCGCCTCCTTGTCCCCTCATGAGGAAGTTTTAGACTGCAACGAGATCTTTCCTCAGTTGCCTCTTCTCCAGGCTGAGCAGATCAAATTATCTCAGACACTCCTCATATGGCTTCCCCTCAAGGCCCTTCACCACCTTTGTTTCCCTCCTTTAGATGCTCTCTAAAAGATTCATTTTTTTTTCTTATATTGTAGTGCCTAACACTGTCCCCAGCAAGCAAGGTGAGGCCTCCCCAGTGCAGAGCAGAGCAGGACAATCCCCTCCCTTGCCTGGCTGGCAATGCTTGATGCTTCCCAGGACAATGTTGGCCATCCTGGCTGCCAGGGCACTGCTGACAAATGATCAACTTGCCATCAACCAGTACCCCCCGTCCCTTTCCATGGCACTGCTTTGCAGCATCTCATTCCCCAGTCTGTGCATGCATCCAGGGTTGCCCCATCCCAGGTGACGAATCCAGCATTTTCCCTTGCTGAATTTCATGTGCTTGGTCATTGCCCGGTCCTCTAACTTGTCTCTCTACAGGACCCCTCTGCCTTTGGGGGAGCCAACAGCTTCTCACAGCGTCCTGTCATCTGCAAACTGGCTCAGCATCCCTTCCAGTCCCAAGTTACTTATGATGATGTTGAAGAGCACAGGGCCAAGATGAAGCCCCACTAGTTACAGGTCAGCAGTCTGATGTCACCCCATTCACTGTAACCCTTTTGTGCCTGACGTTTGAGCCAGCTGCTCACTTATCCCATGCTTATCCAACTGTGTGCTGGACACTTTGTCCAGAAGGAGACTTTGAGAGGCAGTATTGAAAGCTCTGCTGAAATCCAGAAAAGATGATATCAACTGGCTTCCCTTGATCAAGTAGGTGGGTTATTTCATCATAAAAGGAAATCAGGGTTTATAAGCAGGACTTTCCGCTCATGAAGCCCTGCTGGCTGTGACCATCATCTGTGTTGTCTTTCAGGTGTTTTTCAATACCTCCCAGAATAATCTTCTCCATAACTTTGCCAGGCACTGAAGTGAGACTGACAGGCTTGTAGTTTCCATGGTCCTTTTTCTTGCCCTGCTTGAAAATTGGGACGTTTGCCAGCTTTCAGTCAGCTGGGGATTCTGCAGATTCCCAAAACTGCTCCTTCCAGGTGGGGTCTCACAAGACCAGAGTAGAGGAATCACTTCCTTCGACCTGCTGGCCACACTCCTTTTGATGCAGCCCAGGATTCTCTCGGCTTTGCGGGCTGTGAGCACATACTGCTGATTCATGTTGGGTTTTTCATCAATGCTTACCCCAAGCCTTTCTCCACAGGGAGAAAAACTGTTATGCCTTTATTATGCCATGTAAATATTTTTTATTAAAGAGATATTTTAACTTTTTATATTTTCAGCATAGAATTCTAAACATTTTCTACTAATATGTCTTATCAGATACTTAATCTATAAGACATTTCAGTTTGAATTTGAGTTTATTAATAACATTATCATTTAATAGCTAATGTAGTCAGTTTGATCCTAACAAATAGTCCTTCTAGATTACAATAGAATTTAAAGTTCACTATGATATTGTTAAAATGAAGAACACATCCCCAAGGTTGTTCAAGTTTAAACAATGAAGTGTACATTGTAATGAAATTATTGTTTGTTTGTATATGTGTTTGCTGTCAAGGTTAAAGTTTCAGCTTAGGTTCCCTTTGCAATTGCATTATTCTATTCTATTGACTGAAGATTGTGATAACTGAAAAAACCCCTAAAACCTGAATGTCATTCAATGTTGCATACAATCCAGTGAAACCACAGAAATTCAAAAAATACCTGTCCTAAAGCTACCCTTTTTGATAAGTACCAAAGTCATGGTTGATTAGTATTGAAAACAATATAATATGTATTTGTTTGGTCAAGCTTTCGACTGATCTGTAGCCACATTAAAGTCTACAGTGAAGGCATAGTCCAAAGTCAGTGGAAACCTTTCCAATTTCTTATAGAAATATAAGCAATTCTGGTTTTTAAAATTTTGATACAATTGCTCAAATGTAAACAACTTTATTATATGAAGGGATTTAATATCTGAACATGGGAATGCTAGGTATTGATCCCAATTCAGCCTTACTATAAGTCTTCAAATACCACTAATATAAACTATTTCCTTTAAAAAGGAATCAAGCATTACAGCAATCAAAATAAATACCCAATTCTAATTACATAACATAAATATATCAAAACAAGGCTTCAGCTAGCAGACCAACATAATTTCACACAATTTTGCCACTTTTAAGAAGCATATATGTACTTACTTTTCAAAAATCAGAATATTATTTGAAAACATATTTTTCTTTCAAGAGCACAGAAAATACACTGGAGCAGATATATGTTAGATTAAACAATATATACAAATTGAAAGAATAACAATAACTTTAAAACACCTAAAACTTTAGCTTCACAGTAGAAACCAGAATAATGGGATAATTCCATAGAATTATGGAATTACTTCTGTAAATTAAAACAGAAGACCGCATTTTCATCTCAAGATCTTTATTTTACATACTGAAGAAAATCCCCATAACTCATAAAAGTAGAGCTTAGGCAGCTATCAACCAACCCAAAGCAAACCTAGGTCAGGTAAAATTTATGATTGGAATTCTTCTGATTATCACTAAACCATAGCTGAGCTATTGGCAAAGTGCAGGCAATAATTGACTAGTTTTCATAGAAAGATTAATATGTATGACAATAATTAAAAATGACACATCAACTTATAGGACTTTCAACTAACTATTAACCATGAAAGGAGATTTAAAAGCTCAGGAATTTATGAATCTTTTAAAAAAATCTGTTTTGCTTGTAATTTCTACCATCTTTTTTTTTTTTTTTTGAGAACCAGGAAAGGTAGGTCTGAATTAAGCCAGAAACAGAAGTATTCTTCTATACAGTATTAAAAAGTGCATTATTATTTTTATGATAATATGCTTTTATATTAATAATGCTTTCTGTGCTATTCAGTGAACCACAAGGGAAATGGAAATTTAGACAATTATTCTAAAACACTGGAAATAAAGAATCTTCTGTTTCATGTAGTTTTGTTTCTTTGTTCCATGTCCTTCCAAATCAGTAATATTGAAAGATTAAGCATTTTGTACTACACAAATTTTCTTTCTTAGATCATTAAGTTTTATTTCAGACATGAACAATGTTGATGCAAATAACACATATTCACCTCCATTACCATGTCTTTCAGTAGCCTTCCAACGGCACCATTTAGAAGAAAAAACAGGCTCATTTGCAAGTACTTTGCAAATCAAATCCAAATGGGTTTTTTGATATTTAAGAACTTTTTTTTTTTTTTTAATGAAAAAGGTAGTCTTTTAAATGTTGGAGTGAGACCGACAAAAATCTCACTCATATCTAAGGCCGGAACTCCAACCTTGTTCTTCAATACATTATTTTCTCAGTCATTGCTCAGTCTACAAATAAAAGAATCTTTTTCAAAGGAGGTCAGTGATGAGGGAGCATCACTGAAGACAATGGAAAAAAGAAAATAGTATTTTTAAGTCATGAAATTATTTGTTGCTTTGTGTAGTTTTATGTATTATGTTTTAGTATTTTGTGTTTTCATTCTATATGAAGACTGACAGATTTCAAGATTTCACTTCTAAACTATATGTGTGACTTTCTGTATTTCTTTTGTTGGCATTTTTCAGGCAAAAAAAAAAACCCTAAACTTAAGTTTTCTTGTCATCAAGACAGTGCTTGAATTATTTTCATCTAACTATTTTCTAATAAGTTTTTCCCTAATTCTTTACGGTGTTCCAACACATTTCAATAGCTAACTGTGATTAGATAGGTGATAGGAAACTTCATTTGACTATTTAATTCATCACATTATGTAGAAAATTATTATCAGCATTAAAATTATCTGCCAACTCCCAAAACAGGATCATTTGCTTAGGTCCCTATTTTCTCAGTTATCAGTGTTATCTCTCCAGCCCACTGGCTAATGCTGTACTGTAACTCTCCATCTCTCTTTCCTGAATCCATATACTGTTGAAAAGAAAAATTACCTGCTCTGCATGCTTGATTGAGTTTGTTTTTGGTTCTGTTCTATTTTAAAACTTTGCAAACTATGCTGGTGTTGTACTAAACAGAAAGCATAGATGGGTTTTGTCAACAGCTCACCGGTCTGTGGCAATATTAGCCTCCCACAGAAAGGAGACATCACAAAAAGTTTACCTAGAACTCCTTGATTATGCCTCTTTCAGAGACTGGTGGAAGATATTTTTGTTGAATAAGGAGAAAGTATCCCATACCAAATGGAACCTCACTTCCTAGTTTTCTATTATTATCTTCGAAGCCTACTTCCAAAAATATAAAAACCCAGTTTGCTTTAAAATGAGGAATCAGTCAAAGTATTGGTGACACAAAAGTCATAATTTGCTTCCAAAACCTTAGATTCTGAATAAGCCTTCAGTCATGAAATTGGATTCATGTGTATGTGGTAGGCATTATTAGTTCAAGCAAATTGATGAATATATCACACACATGGCCTTTACAATCACTCCTATGTGTTATGCCATACTTGAAAAGCAAGTGTAGAACATGGCTTGTCTTTTTACAGACATTTATGACAAACAATAGTAAGTTCTGCAAACTTGTGGTATTTTTCATATTTGTTCATATTCCTTTCATGCATATGAAGACCTTTTTTGTTAATTCTGCTTTTTCTTAGTTAAAGATTAAATATCAATCTTTTTAACTTTTTGTTTTTTTAAAGACCTTATTTTGATGTTGAAAGCTGGGTAAATGTAGAAAGTATTCATTTCCACCAAAGGATAAGGTAACATACATTTAGAAATGCCCAGATAAGGTGAATAAACTTATGTTTCCAGAATCCTTTCAATCTACCTGCTTTTCTTATGCACTAGTAACTTTACCTGTTAGTTTTCTAATATGTGCTTCTATATAAAGTGGACTTTTAACACAGAAATATATTTATGACTAGGGAAAGGTCCTTCACTGTTTTTCTTCACAAAGGTCTGGATTAATTTTCTTTGTGCATCTATATTTCTGCTATCCTAAGGGTCTCATCTGGAAAGATCTTTGAGGCATGCCTTGATTTTCATGACATATTTCTTCATTGTTTGATGCTGGTCCAAAGCTCTCCACTGTATAAATAAAAACTAATGATAAAACCTACTCTCAGAAAAAGTAGCCTACTCTCAGAGAAATTAAGATTAAAAGCCAAACACAATGCATCCCTAGTGAGCCCAGCTCCATCCAAAGTCCTAATTTAACATGGAATTATTCTAAATCTGTACCACTGTCTCAGAGTGTGAGATAATAGAGTAAGGAAAATGCATGTAAAATTCAGTTCCTGGGTTAATTTAAAAAATATTCTGTCACACAGGTTTCCAGCTGCTTTCTTGCTCCAAACTGTCTGGTTCTGGTCTTTACTAAGAAAAGTTAAGAACCTCTCTAGGGTTCAGCTAATCTCTACATAATCAGACCTGTGACGCATAAACAAAAGCTGTGCTTTGCATAGATATAAATTGTCATTTGACAGGAAATTTATTCTGGGTGAAATGCTTTGCATTTTGCAACTGCAGATATGCCAAATGTTTAAGTGTAAAGCTCTAAGGCAGAAAATGACCTTATGAGGCTTTCTATTCAGAGCTGTATGACATCCTGAATGAGTTCAGGAACATGCAGATGGCAGCTGGAAAAAGACATCTGATTGTAAAGCTCTTCAAGATTACCATGAAGAACAAATATACAGTCCATTTATTTCAAAAAGTTTAAGAGCGCATTCAATTTATTGGAATGCCTTTTTTCTTGTGCCTCAAATAGCAGTGCTATTCCAAGTAAAATATCCTGTCAGGATGCAGAGTAAAATGCTGAAGTAATATGTACTGACATTCTAACTTCAACGTGTAAAGAAAATATGTGAGAATCATAGTAGTGAACATCATTATTTCACAGCTACCACTGCTTTGCTGTGGTGGAAGTAATGGCTTTCCCTAGAAATTGCTGATTGCAGTTAACTGCTGTCCCCTTGCACAAGCAAGTGAGAAAAGGCTGAAGTCATCCAGGAGGAGAGAGGAATATGTGCTCTGTAAAACCAAACTACTGGTGTAAGACTCAGGAGGCATTTTTTTAATATGATTTTTTAACATCAATTTCTTCTTAGATTACATAGATTACAATTCAAACTACTTTTTCAATTCAATTCAGGATTTTGTACAAAAAAATCACGCATTTTCTAGCATGTATTTGAAGTGGAAGGAGTGTTCATCTTTGGTTATTTTAAAGTGAATATGAAATAATATTCATAGCAACTGGATTTAAAAATGTTATCATGACTTTTTATTCTGGAAACCTCATGTTAAAGGTACTTTACTGCATACATGAGCTGATCTACTTCAGGATCAAATTCTAAATGAAAACTCAATAACTTCTCTTCTTAGTAAGCTTTAAAATTAAAGAAACCAAGAATGGGAGGGCTATAAGAATGTTTTTCTTTTTCATCATGGAGCCTACTAACAATAACTTTATTCTTAGATTCTGTTTCTTAATGAGGTTTTGTTTTGTTTGGTTTTGTTTTGACAGTGTAATGCTGTAAGGCCTTATTTGGAGATAACAGTTCATAAAAGAAACATTCTTTCTTGTCTTGAAGGTTTTTTTGAAAAGACGGCATCAACATGGCTTAAACCAAAGATACAAAAGTCAATTACCCTCTTCCTCTACACACCAATACAGAGATTACTTAGGGAAAAATGGTAAACAAATCTGTGAGGTGAGAAGCAAAAAAGGAACTTCAGGGAAGTTCAACAATTTATTTCCATTGTGGAAAAAATGAAAAAAAATGAAGCAGAAATTAGAAATTAAGACAATTCATTTAGAAGATTTTGCATCACAAAATCATTATTTTCCTTAAGCCTACTTAAATTGTTAAAACAGCAGCTTTTTGAAGAGACAATCTCAGGAAACAGAAAAATATAAAGACCGCTTTTTAGATGAAATGAATATGCTACCAATTTCCCATTTCTAACATGTTAACAATTGCTGATAGAAAAGTTTTAAGTAATACATATACTGTGTGTGTATATTTTAATGTCTATGTGTACTCATAAAAATCTCAAACAAAAAAACAAATTAATTATTTTTTAATAATTTAGTTACATTTTTAGATAGTATATGTGTATTGATAATTCTGGTAAAAAATTATAATGTCTCCACATATAGAAAAAATACTAAACAGAACAATAAGTAATTCAGAAAAACATGTCAAGGGTCCATATTAGTCTGAGCAAAAATGCATATGTCATTATATCATATCATCATATACTATATCAATTTCTGGATACAAATAGTTTTGAAGAAGTTGTTAGTTCTTGTATTCCTATATTAGCTATACTATATATTTCTTTTGACTTGTGAATTGATAAATCCAAAATACATAACAGGTTTTGTGCATATAACAACTCAATTAGAAAGGGAGAAATATTGATGGGGATTTCAGGTTTCCATTTGTATTATGAAACCCCTCATTGTAGGTTCAATCTGGATATTTTTAACTGAACATTTTTACTTCCTTGACCATTTAATGAGATAACATTGCATGATTTGATAATGATAAAGTACTTTCAGGTTTTTCATCACATCTGAGGCTTTAAGAATAACTTTTATTTAATTTGTTATTTCTTACAGCATTCAGCATAAGGAATGAGCATCTCTGAAGGAGACTGAAGTGTTCCCTTTTTTTTAATTATTTATTTTTTCCATTGCTGCTTGATGCATTTTCTCAATTTACTTGGCATTGATTCATGAATGAGCTTTTAAAAATCTTAGAACCATGGATTTAGATGCTTTTCAAACTGCAGTTTTAGCAAAGGAGGCAATGGGCCATATCTAAATAAAACACTTGGGGCCTTTTCTCTGAAATCAATCATCTAGGATCCATTTCAGTTCATGCAGAGTCAGACCTGTCAGAAGGATATTGAACTCTAACAGCTCACTGATCAGCAACAGAAAAACAAGGAAAACAGATTTAATTTTTCAGTCCCACTCCCAGAGGGACATCCATGCCTACAAAGATTACAACTCGTTGACACAGGTGGGGAATTTTCCTTGGAGTAGAAACTTTTTTTGGGAAAACACAGTAACACAAGAGTGGGAAGAGGACAGGTTTTTGGTATGACCTTTTGAAGATGATCTTGGAGCTGGACAGAGCTGTGCATCTAACCACCCATGCTGCTGTGTCATGCTTCTCCTTTTTCTCCACTCCCTCTCCTGAGTTAATTCTGTCCTGAGTGTTGGATATTCACCTCTAAAAGAGACTACAGTGGCATAGCAATGCAGAAGTGGTGATAAGGATGGTAAGATGTGATTTATAGAGCTAGGATGAAATCTAGTTACACTGAACCTGATTTGGACTTCACCTATATTAGAAAAAACATTTGATAAGAGTGAATGTGCAGAAACAAAGAGTTTGCACCGGAGGCACTACACCTATACTATCTATGTCTTAAGATGATTACTCTAGATCAGTTCTGGTTTGATCCTGTAGATTGGATGTTCACCAGTATTTCATAGTGCAAGAGTTTATTAAGATGTTATTCAAAAGAAATAAGCCTTCCTTGTAGGTCCTCTGCTCAAGGCCCCTTACCAGCACAGTATCCATCCATTGGATTCACTCCAGTTTCTTAACACTCCTCCAGAAACGGACACAAGTATCCCAGATGTAACCTTATTAGCGCAGGGTAGAGGTGGAAAACCACTTTGCTGAGTTTCTCCTAAAAGAAATCCAGTTTGTGGTTTGAAATGTGGAATCCAGTACAGCATCCAGTTTTCCTTCTTGAGAGGCTTTATAAATTTTATGCTTGCTTAATATAGTCTATCTAGGTCCCTCAGAACTGCAGATCATTCTTTCGTTGTGTCAATTAGTTATTTTGCTTCACTGTTGCTGCAAATTTCCTATGGGTGCTGTCATTGTCCACATTACCAATGAAAATAGTGGACCAGTGGATTCCAGTGTCCCCCTGATACAATTACAGTCACCAATAGGAACCAGCTCATTGATTGACATCCTTTGAGCTTAGCAATCCATCCATTTTTTATCACCCAGTACTCTGTTCAAAAACTCAGCTCCCAACTAAGAATGCACAGTGAGAGCTGGTGTCACAAGATCTACCTGCCTCCAGGAGTGTCACAGTCACCACTCTCCTGTCATCCATAAAGACAGCAATTTCTTTGCAGAAGGCAAGGAGGCTGAATAAGCATCATCCTTGAAAAATTCGTATTGGCTGCTCCTGATTTCTGCCCTGGTTTTTTAACAGATTGATTCCATTACTTCAAGATCTGCCTAGGGACAGAGGTGAGGCTTACTGGTCACAATTTCCTTTCTTGCTCTTTTGAAAGAAATCTACATTGCATTAACTTTGTTCTGGTTATCGTGAATCCCTCCCAGAAGTTCAAGGTTTTCCACCAAAAAAATGTTTTGCTGCAGTGCTCTCTGTCTTCATTAAAACTTATACAGATTTTTCTCTCCATAGCAACTTCCGAGGTATTCTGATTACATGAAATTAGCTGATGTCTGCTCTTCAAAAATCTTTCCTAGCATTTCAAAACTCATATATAAAAATCTACAGCGTCCTCTTTTTTACTCGCTGCCAACTAGAAGTTGGGAGGTTGCCAAGCAGAAGGGAAGTGGAAACTGTACTTTCTGTAATGCAGTCAACAGTCCTTAATCATGCCCAGAGCCCTGAGGGCTCTAAGGTAATTCATTCCACTCAGCTAAATGGAAAATTATTAAAATAACATCACATACTTTTATAATGTCTTCTCTCCAGGGTTCTCAAAGTGCTTTGTAATAATTAATTAATTAACTAAGCCTTGTAACATGACTTTGGCATAAAATACTACTGTACTCCAATCTACAAATGAATCTGTTCATAATGAATATGTATGTCAGCTGAAGAAAGGTGGTGTTCCTGTAAGCTTGCCTATTCTTTCAGTTAAAATAAATGTCTAAGAAAAATGAGATTAATTGCTTTTTGTGATGACAGCATTTCTTCATCACCCAGAGACTAGAGACAAACCTTAAGCAAATCCCTTATATCCAAAAATAAATATTGTGCTAAATATCCATTAATTCAAAATGTAGCCACATATTGTAGTAGGACACTTCAATAAATTCAATGGTAAAGGATACAAAACAAAGGGGGATGATGTTGTGTTGGGGTTTTTTTTTAAGTATTTTCTATAGTTATGATGTAAATTCCCAATAGGAAATAAATTTCAAATTCCTATTTTAAAATTTGAAGGTAGCATGAAGAATAAACAGATGATTCTGGTACCCAAATATGAATTGGAACAGATTCTAGGAACTATTCTTCCAGGCTGCAGCAAAATCCTGAGACATAGTCCTCTGTATTGGTCATAAGAAAATATGTTGGCTTTTTTTCAATAGCTATTCCTATTCTGATTGCTGTAATAAAAATAGTATTTGATGTATAATTTCCTGTGATATATCGATAAACCTCATAGATATGAAAAATCAGGAAAACCAAATGTTGGCTACGAAACTAGGCCCTTCCCCTTGATACAAGTCAAGAGTTAATCTATAAAATGCAAAACTTGCCTTTTAAGAAAAGTGTTATATATATCTATAAAATCCAGATTTAGCATTAGGTTCCAAGATTTCATAAATTGATTTCTCCAGCACATATCTGCTCTACTGATATGGGGTAATATAATGTCTAGACCTACAGAAGAATCAGATAAAAGATAAATATAAATGGAGCTTTTTAATGCAAAAAATTTAATTGCAGAATAGTTATTTATACTAAATAAATGTCAAACACATGAACAAAATCAGAGAAGACACTTTATTATCAAATTAATGTAGCATTAAAACTAGTATTACCATATAGATCAATTTCATTCTCATTTGTATGGTTTCATCATGCCAGCCATGACCTTAAGTTGACATAAACACACTCAGATGTTGACTTTTTGCTCTGTTGCAAATTTTATGTTTTAGAGAAGAACCTTACCTAGTTTCAATACCAATTTACTAATATTTCTTTTAGGCATAGAGGACAGGGATCATGATTATTGCAGTTCTTAATATTTTTGTTATATTCAGTCTGTCATCTGGGCATTCGACTCATTCTACTTAACTTGCATACAAATATTTTCAAAAAAATAGTGCAGAACTCTTTATATAACCATACGGTTCTAAATGCTTTTATGAAAAATATCTGCTCACAGTATTGTACTGATTCCAAAGTAAGAGAAATTATCCATAGAATAGTACTTAATCTGGCAATTAACTAGCTAACCCATACACAGAACAGCTATATTAAAAGACTAATAAAACAAATTTGCTAATATTGAAAGGCAAATGAAAGCGAAAGGGTGTTTCTATTGAAGTGAAAGAAAGTAAAAGCAGCTGCAAAATGGAAAAATCAGTGAATCAGTTTCCTTGTTTAAAAATCTAGTGTGAGTTTTAGTATTTTGTGTTCTGCTTTCTAGCCTTTAATGCTACTTCTTACTCATTTTGTTGTTAAATCTTAGAGTGTTTTTTTGCAGAAGGACTACATTGTCAAACTATTTTTTCTGTATTTCCCAGTATACACTGGATTTTAATCTCCTATTTGCAGATTTCTTCTATTTCAGATTGTGAACTATTCCAGATTGTTTTTCAAAGACTGCTGGTCTTAGCAAGCAGATCTTTTCATGTGGCCCTTGTCTGAATTATTGCTGACAACATAATATCTGTATTTTTCTAGCCTGAATGAGCTCTCATTACTAGTATTTTTCTACAGACTTGCACATTTTTGCCTACTTAAGAGAGTTACAATGTCATATATTAAGTGTGTGGCTAGTGTTACTGTTGTATACAAGCAAATGTCAGAAAAGTGTCATTTAATGGATAAGATTAAAGTAATAACATTTTTCAAAAGTTACAATAATTTAATGTTTATGTAAGTTGTTTAAGTATCAGTTTTAAAGTAAAAAGAGCTACATACATAAATATTAAGGAAATTATTTATTATCATAAGGCAGATTTAAATTTTTATAGTTACTTTTGAAGGAAAATATGAAAATATGTGCAACATGACTATCAATTATTTGCAGTTTTCCATTGTAAGAAAAATTGTAATCTTTGTTGTTGTTGGTTTTTGTTTTGTTTTGGTTTGGTTTTTGGTTTTTGGTTATTGGTTTTTGGCTTTTGGTTTTTTTTTTCTTGGAGTAAAGAAATTGAAAATAGAAGCAAAGGTGGGGAGAGTATAGGAATTAAATTAGTGAAAAATTATAGTGTATGAAGTGCAAGACACATTCTCTAGTGACAATTTCACCACCCTGAAAGAACCAGCTAAGAACCAGCTCCAACCCTCAGTTAGGACTAATGATGGGTGGTAGAAGAGAATACACTAATATATGTCGTGCTTAGTGTAAAAAAAGAAACAAGTTTCTTTTAAGTTAGTTTTAAGCGACTAGCCGGAGGTAAATAAGAGGAGAGGAGAGCTGATAATGCAAGAGAGAGGACATAATTAAATAATAAGTAAAGGTATTGTGGACTGACTTTCACATCTCTGATTTTAGCTAGAATAAATTCTTTCATGCATCTCACCACCTGTCATAGGTGGGAACAATTCATATAATTCACTCCCATTGTGCCTGCAAAGGAATGTGTGGGAACTTGAGAGGGGAGAAAGCAGCATGGTCTGGGAATAGTTTTTGAAAAAGGCTATCAACATATCACCAGAACATGCAGATGACTGCACTCAAAGTTCAAAAAGTTTGTGTTCTTCTGCTCATAGCAATAGGAGAAGTGAGATTGACTGCAAAGAACAAAGATGTCTCTACAACAGTATCATATCTACAAGAGTGGATGAAAACACACATTTGAACACATACTAAACACCTAAATGCAAGGCAATTATGGAGTGATAATTTTCCAAATACCCTCACACCTTGGATTTGTGTTGCAGAGACTTAATGAGTCACACATCATTTCTATAGTAAGTCATAGGAGATTTTTCCTTTTCCTGGAAGATTACTATTCTGCCTTAAATCTATTAGTTTTTATCATACATCACAGCCAGTGTGGTGAACTTCCATTTTTTATGATGGGATGGTGTGTGTTCCACAGGCATCAATGGTTGTACAGTTCCTCATGTACAGCTTGGTAAACATCAAACACTGGGCATCAAGGTATGAAGGAAACCAAAGGAAACCAAACCTGTCAAAACATTTCTGAGATCACAATTTACAGATGCAGAAATACGTTTGGAGGAATTTTAGTGCTCAAAATAAGAGGGTACACCAATAAAAGACACAGTGTCTGACAAAGTGCAGCAGGATATACAACCTGCATCCTAGGATCATACAAACCAGACCATAAAACTGCATTTGTAGATGTGTTACAGATGGATAACCTCATGTCAAGGAACAAAATTCTGTTCCCATAATGCATGACAGCAAACAATTAAAAAAAACCACCAAACTAGTCCATCTTCAGATCCACAAGAAAACTAAGATTCTAAGTTAAGCTGAGTTCCTTATCCAAAACCCAATCCACTTTTAGAATTAACTCGTACCCATTTTATTTTTAACAAGGTGAATAAGTCATCAATGGATTTTTGACTGACCTAACTTCTGCATGAATATTGACTTCTTCATCAACAATAATGGGAATTAAAGGATATCCAAATATTTGGCAGGAAACTTCTAGCAAGGGTAGAGCAGAAGCTAGAAGAAATATGTATGGTAGATCAGGAGCACTTAGATATATAAGGGGAGCTGTTGTCTATATTGCTAACGTTGTGACATTGAGGATGGGATGGAACACTTTTTATGAGAGTGATGAGGGCTTTATCAGAGCAGAATCATTCCATAAAAATATTGCAATTTAAACAGTGTTTTCTCTGCAAAGTTTTCTTTAGTCCAAGTTGGAGATGCCTGCAAAATTTCAGAAAGAAATGAGAGGACAAGGAGAAAGAAGCCCCAAAATTTTCCATTTTCAGTGAAAGCTTCTGACAGAGTACATTGAAATTTATTTGGGAAGATTTTATTTCACTTCAAGGCATTAAAGAAATACATTTTAAAACCTCACAAGTTAGTATAACATTCAGTTGTTTTCTGGATAGGTCTAATGACAAAGATATTTCAAAAAGAGAAGCATATATAAACTATAGATGAAAATAGAAATTGCATTCATACCTAATAATTTGTATGAACCAGACTAGTTTTCTGTCAGAGTGGTAAGAGACTGAATGAATGTGGTTAACAGAAGCTAATCAAGAGAAAAAAATCTTGCAAAAGGCTGTTGATACCTTTCCTTTCCTTAGTTAATGTGGTATTTTCTTAATTAAAATATTAGAGAGTAGGAACAGAATTAAGTGTTTCTAATTTAAAAAAAACATACCAAACACCAAAAGACAATCCCAGGAGACCAGTACTCCCAGATTAATTTATTTACTACACCCTGTGATCCATTTTACTATCCCTGACTCGTTTTGACCAGAGTCTGATTTCAGAGATTAGATGTTGTTTTGTTACCTGCTGGTTTTTTGTTACGTATTGTTTTACTTTTAATCTTGCCTACTTCTGAAACCTGTTTTTGAAAACCTGTCAGACTTTACCTCATTTGTCATCTTCCACTGTCTCTCCTCAGACTTTGCTTCACCAACTTTTCTTTCTCTAGAAAGTTGTGATGTTGTATGTATTGTGTCACTACATATGTGATATTGGTTGGTTATTTTTTTTCCTGGCACTCTGTCTCCTGCCGAAAGTCACTTTTTCAGCAGGTTTCACCTGTCACACGTTCAGAAAACAGTAAGTACGTGGCATTTCATAAGTATAACATCCCAGCATGAATCTTTTAAAATGTAGCTCTTGAAAATGTTCCTTAAAGGGGTGAGAGTCATGAAAAAGGTAATAGCATTGAAGTAAGACACTCTCATTTCACAGGTTTTTTTTAAAGGACCAGTTTAATATGCGTGGAAGCAATTAAGTTTAAAAATGGTAGGATGTTCTTTTGACCTATTATAATTCATGGCAAATAACATTCAAAGTACAAATGTCCTGAATTTATATATATATATATACAGAACAGGTCTCCCAAAAACTCCTGGCAACTAACACATTTTTAACAGGAAATGCTGATAGATTTAATTTTATTGTGATAAAAAAGTTTAAACAACAATATGAAATGTTTTTTCCTACCAAAGGTGAAAATGAAAGACACCAAAGATGTGTTCAGATTTTCTCTTATGCTAATATTTTGTTTCAACTCCAGATAAACACAGTTTCCATATAATGCAGCTGACATGTTTATTAGAGTCTTCTGCAAGAGCAATTTCCTTCCTGATATATTCTTTCACAGATTGCATTATTAAAGACGGAAGAGGAATAGAGAAGAGGGAATCAAGATCAAATCTTTAACTGATAGGAAAGGATAACATATTAAAAAAATAGGAATATATGCAATATTTTCACAGCTATTCTAAGCAGTAATAGCTTTATGAAGATGCTATAAATTCTATTCACAGTAATAGACTCTCAATGGCAAACTTGAAAACATAAACCTCTAGACATCTCNAAGAATAAACAATAACCTGAAGACCAAGAATCAGTGAGTCTTGCTCATTTTTCATCCCTGGCAAAGAACTCACGCAGGGAATCTCCTTCAAGGGCCCTGGAGGTAGGTTCCCAGCAGGTTGTGGGGGGAAACAACAGCTAAAAAAGCCCCCAACACATCTCCATCTGGATAAGACAAAAAGAAATAATATTTGGCCCAAATTAAGCCAGCACTTAATTTGCATGACAGATCCAAGTCAGCAGTAGGCTAAGGCTTCATGATTTAAGCTTTTATGCCTGTTTTCACCAAACATAGATCCTTTGAGACACACTCTCACAAAAAGGTCAAAACACGGATCTGGAGAAATGGCCTCCAATGCGTGTTTTCAAAAGTCATATTATGCTGTAACACCAAGAATCAAGCCCTCTAAACTAAAACATAAACACAACAAAATTTATTGTTAGTGTTTCATAGAAAAAATAATTATCAACAACACTTCCTAAGAGCATTTTTAACACATAACAAAATAACAATTACTTGCATGGTCTCTGTACTAGTCATATTTTAGTGCAATTAAAAAGACCACTTCAGATAAAATTATCAGAGTACACAGAATATGTGTATTGTGTTTTATATAATTTTCAAGGATAGACAATTGATATGGGTATGGTATTTCATTTTTTCACCATTCACAATGGGTTAGCTGAGTGCCATGCAATCTAGTATCAAATAATCCATTTTGATTCTTGCATGTGTAAGATACCCCAAATTACATTTATGTTTCACTACATATGTTAAGAATTAGTCGAATTATCCAAATATCAAAATTCCTGAAGGACAATACCCCTCTCCTTCACTTTCCCTCTCTGCCCCCAAGTATGGTGCAAGGAACATTTCAGGGTGCATTTACAAAATGCAAAGTGCAAGCAAGTAGCGTGTTATCTCACAGTACTTGTTGGTAAAATTAGTACTGCATGGTACAACCCACTATTGAAAACAATGGACTCAAAGGAATTAAAGATTATTTGACATCTGCAACAAAATATTTTTCAGAGAAGTTGTTTCTTAATTAGGACTAACAAAGCCTACTCCCTACAGGCTTCTTCTACATTACTGCTGTAATAGGTCCATTAAGACACTTCCATACAATTCTCAATTTGATTCCCTCTCTCAGTCTTTAATTGGCATCTCTTCTCTTTCTCATTCCTTGAGTAATGCCAGTTACTCCTCCTGCCCCCTAATTACTGAGAGAGTGACAATTTTATGCCTGTTTCCAAATTATGCATGTACTAACTGCCCTACTATGAGGTGGAAAGTGTAGGAGAAGAAGCTTCAGTATTGCCTTGTAAAAAACAGTAATTTTCAAAAAACTCACAAAACCTTCAAATTTCAAGATGTGTTTGCTTCTGCTAATGATCACTCCACAGATAAATGGAGAGAGACTCAGCAACTCCATGAGCTTGTTTCCTGAGGAACCAAGGCATAGATACACCTCTTGGCACCAGCCAAGATCTTGTCTCCTAACTTCAACTTTTATTCTGGCTTCTAGACTTAATTTATAGTCTGATTACAATAAGGGTTATATGTATTTTTTTAAAAGATTGTAATTTTATTACATACTTTAATTATGTTCAGAACAGAGCCAGATCCACAATATTCCATAACAATCCATAGATTCTGCTGTGCTTTATATGTCGCCAGAGAAGTTTACCTTAAGGTAAACTTAAAAACCAAAAAAAACCCCTATAGTTTCCATATATATTTTTTGTACATACATTGTCTGTAGATATGCTATGGATTCCCAGTCTTGATTCTGTCACAAAACAAGAATTTATGGCTTGATCATGCACATCAGTTTCCCCTGATAATTGTAATCAGTACTTAAACCTGATTCATCATAACATTCATTTGCAGAATTGGATATCCAGACTGGGTGATAGGTATTAGTGCTTACATACAGAAATATGGCTGCTACATTCTAGGGTTTTTTTTTCCTCTCTTTTGGATGAGAAATTAGTTCTGTCTCCCCTCTAATGGGCACACAGTGTTCATCTGTCCCTCTGCAGCCAGCAGCATGGAATTGTGCTCTTCTGCCACACAGCTCCAAGACAACAAGGTGGCAAGTGATTAGCATGAGTCAGATAAGGCTGTGAGCAAGAGATTGGCTTGCATTCTTGTGCACTCTGATTCCCGTCTCTGCTTGATACTCAGTTTCATTTTTCTCCAACCCTATTTCTAACAGAAAACATCATGATACTATGTCCTCAAGCCCTCTTGTCTCAAGAAAAAGGTCTCGTTTTCAGCAGAGGCTTACGGTACTGAAATCTGTTCTCTCATTTTCTCCTTGAATGCTTCCAAGATAAGAGGTCACATTAGCAGATCACTCAGTCTGAGTCAGAGCAAGCAGCATATGCTCTTAGTCTCTTATTATCTTAAGAGTAGTTTCCTAAGTTCCAGGCTATGATACAGTCAGCGGATAAGAGAGAAGCTTCTAGGTATAACATATTTCAGACCTAGAAGCACTTCTGATTTGAAATTAGGGAGGGGAAAATGACTACAAGAGGGGCACTTTTGAAACAGAAAAAAAAAAAAGAAAGACAAAAAATTATCAGCATAATATTACAGACTGTGAGGGAACTACAGCGCCCTGGATGAGTGGGAACCCAAAAGGAGTATTTTTTCCCTGTATTTTTGTTGATGCCTAGTATTTTGCTATCCTTCTTAAATGTTTTCCTTTTTCACCTTTTGATCAACAACTGAGTTTTTTATGTTTGGTTAGGTTTTGTTGGGTTTTTTGGGGTTTTTTATTTGGTTGGTTGGTTGGTTGGTTGGTTGGTTGGTTGGTTGGTTGGTTGGTTGGTTGGTTGGTTGGTTGGTTGGTTGGTTGGTTGGTTGGTTGGTTGGTGATTTTTTGGGGTTTTTTTTGTTTGTTTGTTTGTTTGCCAAAGGAAACTTAATTTTTATTTTCTAAGCAGGGACTTTCATGTTCCATTAATAGAAACACCTTCCAAACAGAAAATGCATAAAATAATGGCTTACAGGTGAAAATTATATTATTTACAACAAAACTACACTAAAACTAATATTTAATAACTTCTATATATTTAATAACATTTAAAAATCAGTGAACTAAGGAATTACAAAAAGAAATTAAAGCCATTCTAAATATCAGTGGGCATCTAGAAGGAAATAAAAAGGTTTTTATTGATCCAACATTCAGAAATGTTTATAGGTTCAACCCATGAATTAGAAAAACTGAAATCTGATTTTGAGCAACAGTGAGCAAACAAAATGACAGAAGAAAGAAAAAAGGTTTCATAAGGGCAAATTTTAAATAAGATAAAGTTTTCCATTGTTTTATTCCAAATAAATTCATGGTTTCCTTTAGACATAAATTTAAATTTTATGTCTTTAAAAAAATACAGCAATCATAGTTGATTAAATCAAGAAACCCAATGCTATAAAAGACAAGGACTCATGCAGTGGAGGTGGTATTATAGTTCGTCAGCAGGCTATTAAGAGCTTTTCTTATAAGTAATTATGTCAAACAGAATCATATTTCAGCAGTTATTTTACTTTACATACATAGAGAATAGCAGAAAGTATGGGGGTTTTTTCCTTTCAAGTTTTCTTTTTTAGATAATGATTTCTTTTAGATTAGTTTAGCTCTAGTATATTTGTTTTTTAATATAGTGGAAAATCTTTGAAAGAATGCAAATATGAATATGACTTAAAGCAGATCTTCTTATACTTTTTATATTTTGCAAATAAATTCAGTTTAGTAAAAGCCTGGATTAATGGTGATACCTTTCTCAAGATTTCCTTAAGAGGAAGAGCAATGCAGCTAAAACAGTTTATTACATCTACCTTTCAAACAAAGAATTTTTCAAATCTATTCCAATTTTCTCTTTCCCTCTGTTAATTATATATATTAGCTAGATAATGCAGTGTCTTACCTGTAAAGACAAAGTTTTCAAACTTTGCAGACTATTAATCTGCTCTGAGACAAAATCCATGAAGGAGAATCTGAGTTTTATGTTGCCATAAGGTTTCTTTCCCCTTTTCTACAACAAATATTTGCAGAAAATAATTAAGCGAAAGGTTTAATAAAATCCGGTTGAGAGTATAAATGCAGTGTGTGAGTTTTCCTATTTGCCTAAGTAGGAAAGCTTGTGTTTTAAGTAGACAGCTTAACTGTTTTTTCTTTTTTTTTCAGGAGGAAGGCGACGGGAAGAAAGAAACTATTTCTGCAGAGATTGCATCCCTTAACTAAAATTTGTCATGATCAACATATTCCATTAAAATTACCTGTTAAACTATACTCTACGGGCTGAATGAAAATTATTAACTGGTAGCACTAAGAAAAGGTATTTTTTTTGCTTCTTTGGTGGGTGGAAAGGTTGATGTCCTGTGCAGAACATGAAAAATCAAAGTGTAAAAGCACAAGCTCTGAGTACTTCCTTGGAAATTCTCTGGACAGTTCAGGAAATAGTGTTTTGTAAAACAGCAATCAACTTGCTTCCTTTCTGTAAACATACTCAATACTGCTGATATGGTTAAAATTGCTCACTTCTTTTAGGCCATAATGACCAATAGCTTTAAGAAGTGCAGAATTACACCCACCCATCTACTCAGTAATGAACATGCTTATATGTGTCACAGGCTGACACCTACTCAGATGCACCACTGAGAGAAAATGAATTCTTAGCTGCACCCACCCAAAAGACCACTAATTGCCTTTAGATATAGACAAAATAAAGGAGGTTGATCTGGAGCTGCATGACCAATGAAGCCATTGACAACTGGTGCCACCAACAACAAATAATGAAATGTTTACACCTTAGTGGGAACACATCCACGTGTGTCCATCACTGAGGAAGTGGAGTCCCAGGAGTCCCAGGAAGTGGAGGCCACTCGCCAGGGCTGGGACGCCTTTGATCATTGCATCAAAGGGAGCATTCTGGACCTCAGTGCTGGTCACAGCCAGACCAGGACAGCAGGGGCTTGAGTTGGTGGTCAAGAGTATTCAGGACAAATTCTGTTTAACATCGTTCTGGTGTAATATTTGCAAGATCCTCAATATTAAAGTGTTTGCTACTATGAACCTTGGAGTGAACTGCAATATTTGTGAGAAAAGACTGCTCTCAAATGCGTAACAGGAATGAGTGGAAGAGAGTTTAGCTTGACTGCTTTCAGAATAACTTCTTGATGCATCAGAGACCTATGTTTTTGTGCTTAGTAAAATGTTAAGACTATTGGATGGGAGTCATTAAAATAACTGATGCATCTATGAGAAATATGCTAGTAATGGAAATTTCTTGAATTTTGTGTACCTGATATTTTCAGGACAATCAGGAGATCAGACCCAGCCAGTATGGGTTTAATAAAGCAGGTCCTGCTTAACCAACATAATTTTCTTTTAAAACCAACCTGATTTCCTTTTATGACCATGTGATTCTTCTAGTGAATGAGGGAAAGGTTATGGATTTAGTCCACCTGGACTTCAGTAAAGCCTTTGATACTGTCTCCCACAGCACCCTCCTGGAAAAACCAGCAGCCCATTGCCTGGATAGATGCACTTTTTGCTGGGAGTGCTGGGCCCAGAGAGTGGTGGTAAGTGGTGACACATCCAGTTGGTAGCCAGTCACTAGTGGGGTCCCCAAGGCTCAGTATTGGGGCCAGTGCTGTTTATAACTTTATCAGTGATTTGGATGAGGGAATGGAGCACATCCTCACTAAGTTTTGCAGAAGACACTAAGTTGGAGCATTGATCTGCTGGAGTAGGAAGGCTCTGCAGAGGGATCTGGACAGGCTGGATTAATGGGCTGAAGACAACAACATGAGATTCAACAAGGCCAAGTGCCAGGCCCTGCACTTGGGTCACAACAAGCCCCTGAAGTACTACAGGCTGGGGACAGAGTGGCTGGAAAGCTGCCCCGTGGAAAAGGACCAGGAGTGCTGGTTGACAGTAGCTGAACATGAGCCAGTGTGTGCCCAGGTGGCCAAGAAGGCCAATCCTGGCCTGTATCAGAAATAGTGTGGCCAGCAGGATTAGAGATGTGACTGTCCCCCTATACTGGGCACTGGTGAGGCTGCACCTCAAGTGCTGTGTCCAGGACATGAGGACATGGTCTCAAGCTGTGCCAAGGGAGATTCAGGTTGGACATCTGGAAGAATTTCTTCATGGAAAGGGTCGGTAAGCATTGAAAGAGTCTTCCCTGTGAAGTGGTAGAGTCACCATCCCCAGAAGTGTTCAAAAAATTACTGGACACCACACTTAGTACTGTGGTCTAATTGTGATGGAGGTGTTTGGTCATACTGGACTCCCGTAGGTCTTTTCAGCCTCAGTGATTTAACAATTCTATGTTTCTGTGTTCTCCTAAGTACTATTCCTGTGCTTAAAATAAGCAGAATGGTAGCAGGGTGAATGTATGCCCATGAATATGTGCTGAACTGTTGTTAGGGTTTAGTGTTTTAGCATATATTTATCTGATGATTCTGAGAACAGTACCTTTCCAATGTAGTTTTTCAATTAATCTTGTATACAAAGACAATATATACCAGTATTTTAAATGCCATTAATAGTTTGCAACATGTAATAATAATGATTAACTTTTGGAGGTTTTTGACAGCACTGAATAGATTTTTTTAATACATTATTCGCAAATAATTCAGTAGTTTCTGGAAAGAAGGGAGACTGTGTGAAATGAGGGCATATGCATGAAAACTTGTTTTGGGAATACTTGACATTTTTATCTATAAAAATATAATTTAAAATCAAATTTATAGTTTAGATTCTCAGAAATTTGGCTTAGAAGGCTTCTTGTCTGCACAAATGCACATAGAAATGGACACACACACAGACAGTGGTCACCTCAGCTGTGAACAAGCATCTACACCTGCATCTGCATCTACAAAGTGCTTGTGGAGCTGTACAGAGGTGGGACCTAGGACAAAACTTCTTGTAGTGGAAACATTTCCTTGTTCTTACAGTGCAAGTTTGTTTGGAGACAACCTTGAACTTTCCACTAAACATCCCTTATAAATGAATTGAGGACAACTACATACCCTATTCTCTGCTGAGCAGGAGTTATAAAGTTTGAACAGCTTTTGAATGCATCCATGTGTGTTTTAATGATATATTCTTGATACCTCATTGCTCTGGGAATACAGCTATGTTTTTGTGATAGTACTACTCTGCACAATCTTCAATACTTGTCTGTGCTATTAAAACATTATCCAAAGACAACTTGCAATTAGAGAGTATGTAAGTGCATTCTGTACCACAAGGTTGTTGTCTATTATAGGCTATAAAAAGTAAAGCAATAAAAATACCTTATGATCAAAATGGAAAATATTGCTTGGATATAAATTTGTGGAAATGTAATTGCTTCTTTTGGGAAAGAAAAAAATAAGAGGACAGAAATCTTTTTGAGGAACAATACTGCTTTTTAAATACTGGAGCTAGTTTCTTCTGAGTAGATCAAAAATATGTAGAATAGTCTTCTAAGCTACAGATCTGAACTAAATAAATTGCTTCAAAACAGGAATTCACAAATAATTCACGGTTGAAAAACTTCTGTACTGGAAGTAAAAATTTTCCTTATAATACTGGGAGAATATTTTCTTAAAAAGAGAGATTGTGGTCAGTTTTTACAAAGGACTTTGCGGCAATTCCCCCTGCATCTTGGCAAGAAGCTCTCTTCAAAGGAAAAATCATCTGTAGAAAATCTTTGATGGCACTTTCTTCTAGAAAACATTTCTGGGCACTTAATAACTTGTTTGGCTTTGTCTAGGTTTATCCTTGTCTTTTTTGTATTTATCAGAGGTGGAGGTGTTAAAGGAATTTTCTATTAAGTATTTGTCATGCTTTTGGTACTTAAAACACATGGCTGGAACTTCATTCACACGCCTCTCTTTTGAGAGTTCTTTTGTCACTTTGTAGAATGGCTTGTTGAGTGTCTGTTTTTGGTAGGTGTGTCATAGGCTACCTAACATTTAGTTCCACACCTGAACCATTTTCTATGAAGCTTGGGTATTTATTGGTACTATACTGTACTCTGATAAAGAAAGATGGCAATGAAGCCAGCTGGAAATCTATCTTCGTTCACTGGCCTTTTATTCAGTGATTCAGAACATCACAAATGCAAAAGAAAAAAAGGTCTACTTGATCACAACAGCACCAAATTTTTCTAAGTGCAAAAAAATACTCATATCTGTGCCATAAGTAAATTACATATATCAATTATCTATAACAGTGGAAAATGTTATAGATAATAGTATTACGTTGAAAAGGGAAACATTGCTTTGGAATAAGAATTCAAGAATTCTCATTCTCATATTTAAATTATGAAATATATTTTAAAAAATCTGACATACACATTTTTATTATCCAGGCTCCATATAATCTTCCTTAAAGACTTAAAGGTCAACATTTTGCCTGAAAGTCATCTTTAGGTATAAGAGAATTTTACATTAACTGATTGAAGCTGAAATGTTTTCTGAATCCAGTGCCAGCTTTGTAGCAATGAACTGAAGAATTTTTGTCACAAAGAGAATAGCATATGATATTTTCATTTTCCTCAACTCCACTTCTCAGATTCCAGGATGCCTAAGAAACTTTATTTAAGATTTTATGCTAACAAAAGTTCATCTGAATGTACATTTCTATTAAATTCTATATCTATATATATAAAAGTCTATTGACATTTAAAAAAAAATATATAGTATCTATAAGGTGATAAAGAAGCTACTCCTTTTCATTTGGATTAGTTTTTGATTGATTACAAGAGAGAGTTAACATCAATCTTACTTTGTTTCAATAAAAAAACAAACTATGAAGGTCACTTGCATATGACATCCCAGAAACTATTTCATCCCATTGCAAAAACAAGAAAAAAAATCTGGCACAGTACTGTGCAATCTCCTGGCCTTTGACAAAACATTAGCACTAGGAAGTGCTGAATTTTTTTAATTTTGAGTCTTTTAACCATGGCAGGAATTTTTTGTTTCTTTTGGCATTTTTCTTTTTTCAAGGAAGAACATTCAAGGAGTATTAAGAACAGCTGGATTTGGGGTGGATTGTAGTCATTTTGTTCACAGCCTTGTTTTCTTTGCCATTTCTGCACAACACAATTTTGCCTTGAGCAGATGATCATGTGAAACTACAAAGAACGTCTTTATTCAGCCACTACAAGGAGTGGACAGAGACTTCACACTTTCATGAGTTAAGAACTAGATGAAAGATCTGGCAGCTTTTTCAAAGCTCTGTTTATATCATGCTGCACTTCTAAGAGCAGATGTATAACAGACGCAGATGTTGGATTGGATTGAAGTAGCTAGTACTGAGAAATTGGGGAAAAGGACTATTGCAAAGATGTACTAGACAGCAAAGACAGGATAGCCTCCTATAAAGGACGTCATGTCATACTAGAACTGCTTTTCAGAGCTGATAAATGGAAAGAAATAAATCCACTAAGAGCTATGCTGGATATGTCTCAAATACAGAGAGAAGTACAAAAAAAAGAAAAAGAGGAAAGTCTGTGAGGACAAAGTGTCAAAAGAGAAGGTGTGATTAATCAAGCCATGAATGAGTGTGTGAACATGAAATTGAATTAAAAGATGTATCCAGGAAGGAATCATTATACCCACAGTCTACTAAGATACCTAAATATAGTAAATGATACAAAAATTAGAAGGTTCAAATAAATGCAAAAGTAAATATAAATATAATAACTATTTTTGAGATTTCTAACACTGATTTTTTTTTATTTGATCAGTAATAAAACTGAAGATTTTACCTTTTAAACTGGAGGAATAAGCTAACTTCTACTTCCACCTCTTAGGATAAATTTGCCATCCCCAAAAATCTGATTAATATTGCATAAAATGAGCAAAGAGGAGAGGCTAAACTGAATGTTTTTTTTAAAGAAAGGTTTTCATTAAATATAATATTTTTCTTGACTATAATGATTTTTATATATAATCTTTTCTACTTTATTTCTGAGCAGTTTTAATAAAAGCAAATTAATATATTAATAATGTGAGTATATACTAGAGCAAATTTTTAAAAAGAGAGACAATAACTTTGCAGCTTGGTGACCAGAACACTGAAATTATATCTGCTATAATACTGTTTTATACCAAATGGAGAAAATTAAACAGAAGAAACAGAGTACTCCAGAGTCCAGTAGCTCAGAGGCTGCAGTTAAGATCTTGACTTTTACAATTGTTATGATATCTTTGTTCATATGGAAAAAGATATGCATGCGACTCTCCCATACATGTGACATAATACCTCTCAGAAGTTAAAGAACTAGCTAGGAAGGAGGCTCTCCCTCAATGAGTTCATAAGAAGTTACAAAATCCTCTCGTGAAACCACAAAAAAAAAAATTCACAAATTTACCTATTTATCATTTTTCACCTTCTTCATGAGGTGCTGTCTACAAAGTACCACTCCTGAAATGGTTCTAACAACAATCCATGGAGTATGAGGAACAAACAACAGGAGCTTAAAGTTTTGGCCCAGTCCCAGAGATTTGATATCATTGGCAAAAGTGAAACCTGGTGGGGTAAGTCCTGTGTCTGGAGTGCCTGGATGGGTGGTTACAGTTGATCACTGTGCCTCCTTTTTTCCCATCATCCTGAGCTTTTAGTTTATCTACCCCACATAAAACTTCCACACTTGATTTATGAGGAGGCTGTCTTCACCAGTTTGTTCAGTCTGTTGGGAAAGATGCCCCACTTGACCAGGTCAGGATGTATCCAGTCTCTCAGGTTTTGATCCTTTAAGACGGCCCCACAGTTGCAGAACCTGGAGCCCTACTCAAACACCAGCTATGCAAACTATTGTTGAGCCATGAAGTCTGCTGAGTCTTCCTAATGCTCTTTCTCCTGGCAGGAGTCAAATACTATGTGTATGCTGTTGAACACTGTCCACAGAGCTCTTTACACACATTATGGCAATTCCCAGATCACCCCGTCTACATTATTGGTGTCCATGTGGAATAACTGTAGAACCACTATGCTGGATGAGGCATTGCTCACCTCTCAGAGAAGTTATGAATGAAAGCCCCAGCAGGAAGAAAACCCCTCCAGGGGACAAGTGTGGCCAGCAGGTGAGAGCATCTGCCCCCTGCATGGTGGCTGTCCTGCCACCACCACACACCACTTTATTTTGGTGGTCCTGAGTGGCTCAGACTCAGACACCAGGGATGCTGTTTGAAAATATTCACAGTTCCTCACCAGCTACAAGGGAGCTGAGCTGATTCTGCAGCTGCAAGTCATCAGAAAAAATGATGGAACAATCCTGCCAAGATTCATCTGTTAATCAAACTCACACGCAATTGTTCTGCAGGGAATAATAGGGGTCCTTTTGTAAGTGAGGAGGGGAAAAGAATGAGAGAGATGCTAGCAGCTGATCTGGCTTGGGTTTTGAACATTTTTTCTAGGACATATTGAAACTAAGGCATACAGACAAATCTGTCAGTGCTTCAAATGGAGGAAAAGGCTGAAAACAATACATAGACATTTAGATAGATAAAGATACATACAGATTTATTTCATGTTAATGATGCATTTGCAGATAATGTCACTGCTTGATACAAAGTAAATTGAGAAAAAAATTACTAGAAGGCATGTTACCTTTTTGGTTACAGCCAGAAAAAAGCAGAGATGCTTTGTTCTCTCTGATACTGTATTCAATGAACTCCTTGTACTATATTCCCATGGTGCTTATACAACACAATCATGTCTGCCTTATATCTCTTACAGACAGAGGTCATTGAAAATTCTAAAAGCCACATGAAATAGCAGAAGCTTCAGCTATCTAAATACTTGAGATACACTTCAGAAAATGAAAAGAAGGCAAAAAAGTCTGTGAAAATAGGAGGATTTCATTGCCTTCATCACAAGGAAAAGAACCACATATATTCATTACATTTTTTCAGGATTTTTTTATCTATACTGGTGGAAACCTTACATGCAACTTTAGGGACTGCCAAACAAGGCGATAAAAGTAATACAATAACCAGTGTATTCTGGTTTACCATTTGCTTAGATGATGCCAATCCTAACACTAGTGTATAAATACAAAGGTGTGGGGAATTTCATTAAGTAGGGTATTGCAATCTGTTTCTTTTGCCCTATACCTTTTCCATCTGGTGTCAAAAATAAAGTGTAAAGAATCTCATACTTCCTTCTGCAAGAGGGGGTTTGGTGAGAGTTTACTGAGTCTGGTGAGATGCTTGCAATTCTGAAAGGAGTAGAGAAAGAGCAAAATCACACATTGCTGTGTGTTTACCACTGCTCTTGGATGGGATGGTTTGATATAAATATTGTAGCCTTTCATAAGTAAAGGTTTCAAATTCACTGCAGTTGTGACCTCGACACTGAAGGCTTGTGTGTCAGTTACCAGTAATTTAATATAGAACTGCAACTTAGAGATACTATTGACTGTATTAAACTGCATATTTGATATATGATTTCATGTTTCAATATAATGTTAATTTGCAATGGCAAGAAATTTGGGGGATTATTTTATATACTTGAGAGCTTTGCACATTTTTATCCAGAAGTAAAACACTTCTACTTCGCTATTTAACTCCTGTGTTTTAAGCTCAAGTTCTTATTTGATCTATTTCTGTATTTGTTTTTTGCTTGTAATTAGACGGCCTCAAGTACATTGCTAATATTATTGCATGTCACTGAAACATGACTTTCAGGAATATAATATGTTCATAGCTGCTTAATCTAGTGGTTAGGATCTCAATTTACCAGCGGGAAGAGTTCAGGATTAATTATAGTCTTTCCTGAATTTTGGACCCTAAAAAGTATTTGAAAGATTTTATGTGACGTCTTTTCCTCACGGGGAGATAAACAGAGTTATCTAGCTAGAACTATGTGTTCTGGTTTTCTGTATTTATTTTCTAATATGGAACAAGATTTTGTTATTAACTAATGCCTTAAGACATATTTACTTGCTTATATTTCTAATTCTATATGGTTTAAATTTATGTCTAGAAATAAAGAGAAACAAAAATCTTCCAGTTTTTCAAGATATTGGAAAAAATGTACATAAGGTTTCCTAAGTTTCCTATCAAAGTTAATGCCAACTGCATGCATATTTCCTGAGCAAAACTCATGCCTTTCTAAGGGTTTTGATGTTACATTCATTTACTTGGGAGATGCTGGCCAGCAGAGCTCAACCATTTGAAGCACCAAAAGACTCCATTAAAGTGCCCTACTAATTATTTTTTAAAAATTAAAATAAATTATTTATCCCCTTCCTCTGGAAAATAATCTTTTTTTGTTACCAAGACTAACCCCAACAACTAACATTATTATGGTTTTTTGTATTACATCTCCAATTGGACCACTCAGTTACTTAATTGTTATAGCAGAGACTGCTAGTGGTTCCATATTTGACAAAACAGGCACTCAGCTGCAGAATTGATTCATAAGTGGTCACAACTAGAGCTAAGAAAAAAAGAAGAAAAGGCAGGATATCTGGGACATCGCCACAACTCATATTGCATAACAGAGCAGTTGTACAAGAGGTGCTGCAGCTGCAGTCTTTAATATTATTTCTCTTTTCTCTCTGATATATCCTACAATTCACCGGAGATATGGGAAGCAATGCAGACACCTATGAAACCATATAAGTGATTTACAGAATCAGCTTTTGTGAAATACCAAGGAGAATTGTGTTTTTAAACTTCTAGGTACTACAAATCAGTATAGAACAAAGCAAAGTAAATTAAAGAAATTCTAACCAGACCAAACTAAACCATGTTTTATGACAATTAGTGCTCACTCCAAACCTGAATTCTGCAAAACATTAGAAAGCTGGTAAGATACATTCATGGTATTTACTTTGTTCTGAAGAAGTTTTACCTGATCCAGTCCCCAGTGGCATCACAGCAATAATATCAGCCACTTTCACTACTGTCTTTCATTCACTTCTGCATCTCTCATGCATAGTTTATTTCTGTGTCTCAGTCCTTTGTTGTCTACTTGCTCTGTCAGCTAATTTAGTGAAATCAGGAATATTTCTTCATTTCTTAAATATGTGTTATTTAGAAGCATCCATTCATTATTTCTGCTTTGTTTTCTTTAACATGATCAAACAAAATTAGACTTTATCTTCAGGACGAAGGAGTTGGTTAGAACTGGTGTAGCACAATTAAGACAAATATTAATCTGTACCTGCTGAATATATATGTAGAGAATTTTGTCCTACAGGTTAAAAGAAAATATCCAGAATACATATGTCTAATACCTTATGAGTACCAAAAGATCTAATTCTGGTAACAAGCACTTTTACATTAAAACAGATAAAGGGAACATTACTACGGAAGGTGTGATGACACAACTAAGAGCTGTGTCTACTCATCTAATTAAGGACTGGATTATTTTTGTGCTAATGATTTCCATACAGTCACTCCTACAGGAATTCTTAAACACAATTTTCAAATTAATAAAACTTTGGAGAAGTGCTGATGTTTCTAATGGAACATTTGAGATTACACAAAAAATATATTTTGCCTAAGAATTTAGGGTGACATCCCTTCCTGTGGAAGGAGCATTCTGTTGCACTGGATGTGGGTTTAAGGCCACATTATGACTCAACATGTAGAATCAGGTCAGATTAGAGATCTCTGATAATTCAGTTAAATGAAATGTAGCAATTTTATGAGATTCAATAAGTCATAAATAAACCAATTTGAGTAATAGCTATAATTTTTTTTTCCTAGGTACTTACACTCAAAAAGAAATTGAAGTATTAAATAGAAAATGACTGTAGAATTCTTTGCATTTAAAACTCCTTTCACCAAAAGGTCAGTATTTTAAAACTTTTATATCATCAGTAACACCTGTATTAAGGATATATTGCTTATTAAAGAATGATAATAAAAGGATTGTTAGAGAACAACAAGTTTGCTGAAAATTTAGGGAAATTATTACCATCAGACTTTTTTTTACTGTTAAAATACCTTTTTTAAATTTTTATTAACAGATGGCAATAGTGATTCATCATGTGTAGAATATGGCATTGAATGAAAAAAAAAATCCAAAACCAACCCATAGAAAATCTAGAATTATCTGATGGATATTCCGTTAGTGCCCAGTGCTTGGCAATTACAGACTTTCTGAGCCAAAGATTATATTTAGACTATTGTGTTTACCAGATATTTAATTGTTCTTCAAACTTATTAATATTTTTAGTTTCTAGACCATCCTCTGACAAGGACCTCCTCTGTTTCATTTCTACTTTATTTCATCCTGGTGTCTATATTAAACCCATCAAAATGAAACATGAGTTTTCATTTTATGTAAGGTTATTGAAAGATATTAAAAACTTTTTCATATAGCTCAGGAAGAGCAGAATCAGACAAAATTTTTTTAAGATTCATACCTTTTAATCCAGTGGAAAAAAATGTTCTAAATAATAAAGTAAAACAATTGAGTTATATTTCTCTCATTTTTCTCTCCCCCACACATTTTTTTAAATTATTATAGATAAAAGGTTATTAAAGAAATAACATGCTAGATATTATTTTTGATGAGTTTTCAACTGAAACAAACTACAAAAAAGAGGAAAGAGGTTTAGATTTAGGTCTTTTAAGCTCAAAAAATACCTAGAATTAAAAGAAATTCCCTCATTAAAACATTTTGGTACATGATAAGGAAAATCTAGAACTGATAATTAAATGTCGTATAGACTTTTATTGTCCATTCTTATATTTTAAGAAAAACATAACCAAGAATTTTAAATGTTAGGATTATTTGCTTCTCTATTATTCTAATCCTTTATGGGTTTTATACATCACCATATGTAAGTCATCATACCTCATCATAATAAAGGTTTCCCTACAGAAGTGTTTATTAACACTCATGCTACGTAGAGGACATTCAATTTTCTCATCATTTAAGGAGAGAGTTAAATATCTCTTTGAAATTCACAGCGTAAACATTGTTATAAGTACAGTTCAGGGGATCTTTTCTTTTAGAGGTTGTTTTTTTTTCTATATGAAACCTTGATGACAATAAAAATATATACAAAATTGAAATATAATTGGTCTGTGATATCATAGTTCATCTGATCAGGAATTTCACTTTAGGTGGGATTGTTACTGGGTAGTTCAGATATAATGTGAAGATGGGTACATACTGTGCACCTCTACAGAAGAATAGGTAGTTTGCACAATGTGATTCTTGGAAATTTTGATTGTTCAAGTGTCTCAATGAGGCTGAACATTTTAATCATTATTGTAGTTGCACCTTTAGATCTAATAATTCTCCTAGTTTGGATAATTCCAAAAGTATCTTGCACAGTGCCATGCAAATTAAATTATCTTGCACACAAATTAAATTGACCTTTGCAAATGCAGTGGAGAGCTATAGAGACAGGTGGACAAAAGCTGAAGTATGGAAGCAAAAAAATATTGATGAAGATATTTACCTTTTAAAATTAGGATATTACAGTCAATCTGGACCTTCTCTTCTAGGTTGTAATTTAGTTTCCCTCAATTTTCTCTAAGGTGGTGTTAGTTCCAAATACTGTAAGTAGCATTGTGCTCCTGTTTATAAGAACCTTATTTGAGAAAAAACCTTATTTTTCCTTTAGATAAAGTTTTGATTCAAATCACATTACAACCATTAGAATTGTTTGCATACATTATTTTAGATTCTGTTATAGAGAAAAAAAATATATAGGAATTTTTGTTGCTTGCAGAGATCAAATACCATCTATATTTCAATTTTGCTGCATATATTCAATGAAAACAAGAAAGCACAAGTCTACAGAGTACTTTATAGTGCTTGTCTTCTAGAATTTTCTTATGCTGCACTGCCTTATTTTTTCTCATTTGAATTTATAAGTGTTCACTATGAGGCCAGCACAATAACATAATTATTTATGAAATAATGCAGAACCCCACCAGAGAAGATACTTGGTACAGGATCACTATTAAATTAACCCATTTTAAGTGACCTTTTATTTGTCAGGCAATGCCTTCCAAGCAAATTAAGAAAAAGAAACCAGAAACAGCACAGTTTCTAGAGCCAATAAGGTGGCTTGAGAACGATAATAGTGAAATTAGATGTTGCAACTGCTTCAATGAAGTACATCTGCAGCACATCTGACCTTACTCCACTGCACAGGATATTAGTGCTGATATCTTACTAAAGTTAATTGGAGTGAGAAAAAATTTACAGTGTTATTGCTTAATCCTTTCTGATCCACCAAAAATAGTAACAATTTTGTCCAATGACTACATCTCACACACCCTTTGCCATTCCTGTACCAAAACACAGAGGTAAATCCTCGGCCATTTTCAGTCATTGCACTCTACTTAAGGTAATTAATGGAACTGATATGGCAGGATTGGTATATTTATGGTAAGGGCGTTTAATTTGCCACAAAAATAGACATGTATCTTGCTAGTCATGTCCCCTTTGGAGACCCTTGAAGTAATGCAATCTGATGTCATCACTACTGCATCAGAAAGGTGTGGTGCTATACACTTTCTTGATTAGTGAAATTTCACCAGCTACTTTAATGAACAGTAAATTCTTTCCTGTGGCCATTGCATCAAAGCGTTACAAGTTTGCCAGTTTATGGCTGCTACAGTGCCAAGAACATTCATTCAATACAAAAATATGCACAATATCATGATTATGCATTGTCTCTCTTGGCATATTTTTTAATATCTCCTCCTGCACAGTGTCCTAGTAATAACATAGTTTTATCAGCTCTAACCAAATTAGCTTTTGCTTAGGAATAAAAGTACAAAATTGGTTATTCAAAAGAAAGGGTTTTGTCTTATTATTTTGGGAGATAGGCAACTGCTAGTGACTTGGGATTTTGCTGATATCCTTGATATGATTTGAAGACTTCCACCTAGAGTATACTCTGACTTTGAAGACACTGTGAGGGTGCAAACATGGGATTAATTTCTGACTTAACAGCAACTCTTTAATAGTGTGCACTTTGATACATTTCTGAGAAACACATTAATATAAGATGCAACAAATATTGATAATTCTGATATAATTACCTGTGATATAATTTTTAATTAGGTAACAACTCGATTTAGAGACAAATCAATTTTTAAAAATGCTTTATGAGTTTTATCTAATCTCATTTTCCTACATTTAAAGTTATCTCTTGGCCAATACAGGAATCTCATTACTACAGAACATTTCATGTGAAAAAAAAAATTTAAAATAAGATTTCTTTTGTACAATTGTTATTATTGATGTTACTTTTTTTAAGGAAACAGTCAATCTGAGAAAATTGCTTCTATAAATTGTTCAGTTGCAAATATTTTCTGATCACATATTTGCAATTACGTATAACTAATACCTTTGATTAAGTATAGGAATATCTTTGCAGAAGTATTTGGTGTTGAGAGTGAAATAAAGCTCTATCCAGTCTTCCAAAATTAGAAATCTGTATTTCTACAGAGAAGTTTATTTTAGATATTTGAGACAGGTTTCCTGGCATGTTTCCTAAAATGATCTTGAGTATTTCTATTAAAAAGAGATTAAAGAGATTTATGTCAGCAAAAGCACATTTTTTAATAAACCCCACAACCTGTACTCCATATTGGTATAAGCAAAACTAGCTGACTCTTCTTCCAGAATTTGAAAGCCTTTTGCTAACATGTGAAAGATTTAAAAGCCATTTTAACATGGCTTAATTGTATTGAAGGTGACAAAATTCATGCCATCTCCACTGTTAATTAGCAGTCCACCTTGAGTTCACATGCTTGGCTCAGGTGCCAAAAAGGAAACCACTTGTCTGAGTCACTGAATGCCTGAAGCTCATTGAGAGAGCTACATTCCCTGCTCTGACAGGAGCACGGGTGATATGCCTGATCTCTTGGACTCTGGAACCATTAAGCTGCCAACTGCTGACAAATCACTCAGAACTCACCTGACAACAAAAGTGATACTGAGTTATCCATCATCTCCTAAATAAAGCAATTGCAACTGCTCTGGACTAATGATTTATTTCTGCCCGACTTCAAATATTTAATATTTTCATCCTTGCGTCACTCTCTCCCGGCAGATATTTCCTCAGCAGAAGGCACACATTACCTGTGTTGTGTTGATGTTCACATTGTTCAGTATATATTGATTGCAGGCTGTTATGCACCCAGTGGTATTTGTCACAGGGTGTCACAAAGGGCACAGATAGCTTATGAGACAAAAACCTCCAGATCTATTAGTGACGAATCCTTGACAGAACACTAATATTTCAGCAACTAAGAATGCAAACACAGTTAAGAAATCAGCATTTAATATTTCAAGAGTGGTTTGTGCTAATTGTAGACTATACATGAATAAACTACAGGTTTGAACAATTTCATTCAATAGAATTGTTCAAATTATATTTAGGAGAACAAAAAAACCAAATTAAATACTGAAAAAAAATAATCATGTCGAATGTATTTTTCCCACCAAGAAAAGAAAACTAAACTTGTGCTTGCAGAATCCACAGGATAGATTGGACTGCAAGATAGCACAGAAAAAGTTGAACTAGTTGAAATTACTAGTTTGGGAACTGGAAGCAGTATTTCTGTGCAATAGTCTTAGCGGGGCCAATAATAGGCAGATGACAGAGGAGTGGATTGAATCAGGCAAGATAACCTACCCTGTGCTCCAAGCTCCTCAGAGGTCTCTGGTTCCTGGTCCTGACAGAGTCAGCTCAGGATGGCCAGCCTCCAGAGAAATTGCAACACACAAGAGGTATGGTTTCCTTAGCTACTATGCACAGGTCTGCCTCAGTGTAATCACTAGCTCCAAGATGTGCCATGATAAACCAGGAACCCTGGACAGACTGTGACAAAAAGCCCCATTTTTATAATGCTGTCAGGGCTCCCCACTCCTTGTTTCTTGGCTTTGCAGTTTCTCTCTGAGACTACTAGCGTTTATATAAAATTAAGAATAATAGAGAATGAGGACTGGAAAACATTTTTGCTGCATCTATTTATTTAGCATTTGTCTCCCTGGTATCTGTGTGTATTAAAAATTAGAGATTATAGAGAGCTTGAGGAAAAAAGGTTATGTGTAACTTAGTGTTGATATGCAGTAACTAAACTATCCTTGTGGTCTACTTTGAATATAATGCAACCATAGATTTAGTAATTCTGAACGTAAACAGCTGTTTCATTCACTGAAATGAAGTCACTCCCTCGTGAGTCACTCCCTCATGATCACATGCATCAGTGCAAATGAGCTGGCATTAACAAACACAATATTCATAAACATGCAGTAAACTCAAATTCTGATTGTATTTATGAAAGCTTTATTGCATCAATTAGCAAAGTTATATTAAGCAAACTAAATCCACTATCTAAGAATTGTGGTATATTGACCTTGGTTGGATGCATCTGTTCACCGAGCCACTCTATCCCTCCCCTCCTCAGCAGGATGGAGAAGGTAGAAAATAAATTCAAAGAAAATTCATGGGTTAAGATAAAATCGGTTCAATAAAACAGTGGCAAAATCAAAAGTCACATGTGGAAGCAAAGAAAAATAATATAATTATTCTCTACTTCCCATAAGGAGGCGATGTCCAGGCACATTTTCGGCAGTAGGGCTTTCAATATCCATAACGGTGGCTCTGGAAGACAAACATCATAATAATGCCCATCCCCCTTTCTTCTCCCTTTTTTTAGATTTTATTGTTGATCAGATATCACATGGTGTGGAATAACCCTTTGGTCAGTTTGGGTCATGTGTCCTGGCTATGTGCCCTTCCCAGATGTTGCCCACTCCCAGCCTACTGGCAAGGGGCAATGTTGCAAAACCGACCTTTGCGCTGTGTGAGCACTGCTCAGCAGTCCAGAAACACGGGTGTGTTATCAGCACCCTTCTAGCTACCAAAGCACACCTCCAAGGGCACTGCTGGGGGCAAAATTAGCTTCATCTCAGCCAGACCGAATTCACAACTTATTATTGAAAAATTATAGTAGTACATTTCACTCTGCACATGGTAAAAAATAAAAAATTAAGCCTTTTTTTAAAATAGACCAGAAGATATTTAGTTAAAGCAGAAATGCTTTCACTTCTCCCTGTTGCCTCATTATCTGTGAATATAGAAAAACAATAATCTATAGTTTCCCTTTAAAGTATACACATCAACTTTTATTTAATTTCAGTTGGGGATATTATGAAAATAGAATGTTGATGCAGTGGAGATTTAGCTAGATGCTTGATTTTCAAGATAAGATAACTAGTGTTGAGTCTATACCCAGACATGTGAAATGAAAAAGGACTTCTTGAAAGATACAAATGATAGCTCCTAGGCTAGTTAAAGTCAAGCAATCAGAAATAAGGTGAAAATACTATCCTTACCACATCTCATTATGTCTGGTCATTGTGTTTCTTGTGGTACCTGGGAAGACCCACTGCTCTGAGAGCCCCTGTGGAACTCTGTACAAATCAAGATACACTGCTTTATTGGGGTGTTCCCAATACAACTTGATGGAGGTAGTCCAAGCCTGCCTGGGATCCCGGCTAAGCCAAGTAGCTGCAGCTGAGGGTTTGCCTCAGCAGAGTCACTGGCTAGCTAGGTGCTGCAGGCTGGGTGGTGGCCTGTCCGGACTTGTCTGGAGCCCCAGGAAGCAGAGGATGGAGCTGCCCCTTGCAGGAGGTCTGCGCCTCAGGTTACCTCAGTTGAGTCCTCTAGACTATGGTGAAGAAGGAGCCAGTCCTGGGGAGAGGTGTTTCAGTTTTTATTCCAGTTCCATGCAGTGACAGCTTCTCCCCCTTGATGTTCCTGCTGGCTCTCCTTTAGATGGTCACCTCGCTTTTATCCTGGGGGAAGGGGCATGGGAGGAAGCAGGTAGCCACCCAGCCAGGTGAGGAGAAAGGCGGGTTCCGTGGGGAGATGGACACCTGGGGAGCCCAATCCCTTTGGGAGCATTCTTTGAATTTAGCCACTCACACGACGCCCTTCTGAAATGTCCCAAGATAAGGGGACAAAAGCCAGGCAGGGTTCTGAAGATAAACCCGGTATCTGGGTGGGGAGAGGGGGAAAGATTTTACGCAAGGAAAAACCAGGGGGGACCAGGTTTTTGGGAATAAACTTAAAAGCACATTGCTACACTCCTTTCAATTGAAATTATATTTAAATGCTGTATTCCTTCATAAGTTTATATTTGAACTATAAATTCAGGTTTACTTTTTCTTAGAAAAGAGTGATATTCTCTGGCCTGCAGGACCAGACAGGATACCAAAGTGCTCAGACACAACAGATGTCACTGTGACACTTCTTTCGATCACACTTAAGACGTTGTGGAGAAAAGGAGAGGTCCATAATAACAGAAGAAAATAGTTCACCTGTCTTCAAAATAGAGCAAGTATTAGTGAGGAATGAAGGTACAACAAGATTGATTAGCTGAACTTCAGCCCATAGAAAATTCCAGTTCAATCTATACTAGTCACATTACTTGCAATTGGAAAAGAGACTTAAAAATTAGCATTCTAGCTTGTCTAGGGAGGAGTTCAGACTTATATCTTTAACAGCACAGTGTGTGCCAGACCTCACCCTGCTGGATTTTGGGCCAGAACCTGCAGCGATAAGCCTGTATTTTCTAGCCCTAAACCAGGATATCTTGGTGGAGGAGGGGGAGCAGGGAATATGTTATGGCATAAAGTGGGTGTTGGTAGGTCTGGGGTCTCAGAGTACTTGAAAAGGTAACTTTTGTGCTTAGACTTCCTGGAGTCATGAGCAGGAATAGCTACACAGTTACATGGTTGCTAAACACAGACTCTTCTTTTCCTGAAACAGTAAGCATTGTAATTTTGTAACAGTTTTTGCAACCTTCAATGTCCTCATGAAATATGGAAATAAAATATTATCACAGATATCAATGTCTCTCAACATTCTATAAACATTTATTCTAAAAAGGAACAACTGAGTGAAAGGAACTATTCCCCAATAAAGCCTATAGCATCAGGATTACACTAAGTATTATTCATCTGTGTAAAAGAGGCCAGTACAAAAGGAGCAAAAGGATATTTAGTTTAAAAATGTGAAGTATAAACCAAATTAAATTAAGTACACTCGGAAAAATCTTGAAATCAAGATTTCTCAAAGCTGACTTATTAACACTCAATCTTAACAGTTAGAAGTAGTACATTTAATGGGTTACTTCTTAAGAACCTCTACAGATCATGTTTCAATTTAACCTCTTAACGCTGAAAAAGTAGGAAGTAGTGTATTTTAATGTTTATTCAGTTCTAGTTTCTTCCTCTATCTCAGTAGAAGCAACATCAAAAAAGAAAGTATGCAGGTGAATTTCTTAAGGGTTCTATTTAATTTAATAGAATGCATTTAATTTATTGAATTAATGCATTTAATCATTTGAAGCTGTGGTTTGACAAGTTTCTCTATTTAAACATTTACATAATTTCTTTAGGTATTGCCAGCAAGTTATCTTCTCTTAACAATGTCCTTTTCTTCACCACTTTTCAGCCTGAGTTTCCAGAAAGGTGTACATGTCTCTTGTCCCTCTAGCTTCTAATGACCAAATCTAAAATGAAATGCAATTTGGACTTTTAAAATGCAGCATTGGACATTTTTTCCTCCTGATTAAGGTGCAAAAATTTATAAAAGCAAAACCAATGAAAGCCAATGGTAATATTTTTACTGTGTACTCAACCACTGAAATGGAAACATTATTACACAGTGCATTTTTTAATTCACCTGTTAATGAAGTGAACAAGTGTAAAAAATGGGACAGTGCTCTCTTGCTCTCAGACCTGGTGCTAGACTACTTAAAGGCCATATGTTCCATTTATCACTCACTAGCTTTACCTTGAGCAGACAAAAAGCAGTCTGTACAGGTGTACTTGTGGGAATTGGTTCCACTGGGATGAGACCAAGGCCCAAGTCAGCTTTAAAACAAAGAGAGGAAGCAGGAAAAAAAACTCAGAAAACCACTGTGTGTAAACATAGTAATAAATATGAATTTCTTATTAACGTGGTTGTGGAACCTGACAGAAGTCTGGTACTAAACAAATACATATCAATCAGCATGGTTATTACCAATGTCTAACACTTTCTTTGACTTATGACTGTTCAGGAAGACATACATTTAAGGTAAAAATAATTGCTAGCAATAGATTAACAGGTCACGTTGAGCCTGCAAAATCTGTGAAAATCAGTTTTTCTCCTATATACTAGGTGACTTGTGAAGTTCTTCCCTAATAATGTGCTAGGTGCATATGGTGCACAGTATGAAGTGTTTATTTGGGTTCTAACCAGGTTTAAAACAAAGTGCAAAACAACCAAAGGGAACACATTTTATGTATGGAGCTAAGAATTTATTGTTAGCCAAATTAAAACTTGATCTGATCAAAATCTAGCAAACATCTATCTTTAGTCCTGTGATAATGATATACGTAGTCCAAATATAGCAAAGCTTCATTGGTAATAATATGCTTGCAAACTGTTACTCCTGAGAGCATACTCTGAGCTGCCCTGTTACTCTGGAGTTGTTCTTGCACTCCCAATATCCCTCTGCTCCAAAGCTCCAGACTTCTTCACCCAGAGAGACAATGAGTTGTCAAAGTGAGTTAGCATCCCAAGCTCTGTGCTGGGTGGGGAGTGGTGTTCAAGGTGGAATGGGGACATCTCTTTCTGTTCATGATCAGCGCTGTTTTTCCAAGGTTCTCACACCTGATTGACTCTGACTGGCCTCCAGCCCCACATGGATGCTGCACCACGACCTCCCCCAGCCCTGGGAGACACCACAGGCAACTGCTTGTCCCGTAGTGAATGTGTGACCAGCTTCACCCACCTCCGGCTGTCACAGAAGTTTGGCTCAGGTCAAGCAATGTTCTTGTGGCCACCAGTTCTTTGTTAGAGCAACCTGGCACCAGCTCGGGCTCAGACAAGCCCTCCCAAGCACTAAGCACTGCCCAGCCAGGCACCTGTTGACTTTCAAATATAATGGCAGAAATCCTTGTGGCTGGGTTACATTTGACTACAGTAAGTAAAATGAAATAGATTGCATTAGTAGAATTTACGTAGATCATTAAAACTTACACTTTTCCCAGTTCATGCCTGGCAAATACTTCCCACAAGAAGAATAAGAGTCCTACTCTTCAATTTCTGGTTGGGATTTCTGGTTGTAGGAAGTTTGTACTAATGTAATCTATTCATATCATCTGCACAGTCAATATTCTCCTTCTTCAATTATTTTTATTTGAACATTAATGCAAGTCCCATAACAGACAAGCAAAGAAGCAAATTGTGCATAGGCACAATTACCAGCTTGGCAGATATAGCTGGAACTCTAATTATGCAAGGGGGGTCCACACTTACTAATGAATATTGAGAGTAGAAATTAAGATTTCTGACATTAGAAAAAAAGTCATAAGTTTTGAACTTTATATATCCTTTCTTAAAGAAAACTGAATCTATTATTTGTAAATGATTGTCATTATTTTGAATTAATTCTATCATTTTTATGTTCTTGTCTTTTTCAAAATTTAACCCCTGGGGATTTTTAATATCTCTGTGCTGTTGTGGGCTGGCTATATTTACAGATAAAAAAAACCCAACAAACAAACCATAAAAATATTCCTTCTTGTTTTTAACACAGAAAAATGCCTTCTCTTCCATTTTTCTGTATGATTTACCATTTTTCATTCTAACTTTTCTTTTTATTTTGAAACCATTAATAATAATAAAATGGCAACAATCACGAAAAAAATAAGGGCTTTTACATCTTTCTAAAAAAGAAAATAATTGTAAAAGTCTGTTGAAAAATTTATTTGTGGATCCCAAAATCTAAGAATGGATAAAACATGAGTTTACTGTCTCTTATAAATTAAATTCTGAGACATATATAATGTAAATATTAGTAGAAATTAGGATTCAGCATAGTATTAGGCAGTATTAGATGTTATTTATACCAAGGTATTGTCTCTTTATCATGTTCACTATAAAATTTATAAAGCCCCAAACAAGGGAGGGAACAGAGAAATTTACACTTAATGTGACTTTAAAAAAAAATTTTTGTAACAGTCAATTTCTTAACTGATTTTACTGTATGAATCTCTGCAAATATTCACCTTTTACATGAAAGAAAAAAGTCACATAACATAATGATTTGCAGTGCTGCCTAGAGCTACACCAAAGCCAACAGATTTTCAAAGGGAGAACAGGGAAGTGAGAATCACTCCCATAAGTAATGGACAGCTAAAGGGAAGAACTATAAACACTTTCTGTCTGCCACTGTGTTCAGATCTTGAAAGAAATAATCCAGCCTCAAACCATCTTTCAGATGTCTGCAAAGTCTGCCTTGCAGTCAATTCCATTTTTCCCAAGAGCAAAAATCTTTCTTTAGAAGTGGAATGTCTACACTGCCACAAGCAGACTGAGCAAGCAGTAAATTATTTTAGAAGTGAAGCTGAATAACATAGGCATTTATATGTTATGCCTCTGAAGAACCTTATCTCATCACAGGAGTGCTGCAGACCTACGTGGTGTTGCAGACCTGTTGTTTGACAGGCACAAAACATCAGACACAGTTCCTTGGCACGTCATGGCCACAGCTGTACAGCTGGCCTGTGTGACAGCAGACACAGATGTGATATTTATTGATAGCTCAATGCCTAATACATGTTTGAAAGAGATTTATTTTACCACATGTGGTTCCATCAGACTGTTGGGTCTACAGCGTAGCACCTAGAATTTTTGGTGAAAGTAATCCCTAGAATAGCAAGGTTGTATTAAGGGCTGAAGGTGACATGAAGAACAAGGTGAAGGAGACATTCATTGCAGCAGATCAGTGTGATTCTTATTTCCTGCTCCCCAGTTTCTGAAGACCAGAGAATCAGCCCACTCAGAAATACAGTGGAGACAAATAGTCCAAATAAAACCTTCTGCAAACTCCTAATGATTTTGGTGAATTCTAGATCACCATCATGGACCTTCTGTGGGTGTAAATGCTTCTCTTGCGATGTTCCTGTAATTTATTTAAAGACAAATGTTGACGAGGGGGAAAAGATGCATATTTGCTTATGGACACTTTAGTCACAATCATTGACTTAAAACAAATTTATGGATATACTTAGCAGTAAAAGCTCTTATGAGAAATCATGTTATTTCATGGGCTGGAAACATTTTTAAGGTATGATATTCATGCTTTCAAAGGCTAATGATCAATTACAATTTAACAGTTTTTAAATCCACTGATGTTTTAGGTCTTGCATGATTAACATGTTTGGAAGACAAATTTTTATGAAAGCTTACTGGAGAGAAGTTATCCATTTCATACCTATATATAGGTATGAAATGCTTCTTTTATATTTATGTAATATTCACACTTGAGCAAAATACTTTTTAAATTTAGTACATAATAAAATCCAGATTGAGGATTCTGTAGACTGAAGAGTTTTGTATCTGAACCACTGGGAAGAAAATGAAGGTTGTTCCATAAAATCTTTAATTTTTTGTTTCTGTTTAGGGAAAAGATCTCCTAAGCTAAAGTAGATCAACTTTTTCCAATTACATGGTTTGAAACTTTGCTAGCAGAAGGAAACATAAATTAATAGGATTCTTTTAATTTTTTGAGAATATCACTTCCATCTTGGATTTCTTTTTGTTGAAAGAGGATGAATGAAAACAAGAATAACAGATCTTTTAAAAGTCTTTGATGCATTGTTTACATTGGTAGAACTATTGTTTACATGCTTCTTCTCTTTGATACTTTCTGGAACATACCTACTAAAATCAGCAAATTGCTGTAAAGGGATCATTCAATCAGGCTGAATTATTTAGCGACATGATTAGTTCTGGACATTGATATTTATTGCTGCATGAGAAACTACTTTCTATGATATACCTCATAGAAAATAAGACAAAAGCTGCTGGGCAAATATACTTACTGTATTTAATTTACAGCCTCATTTGCAAGGGTAAGAAAGGGTAAATTGTGGCAATGACAAGTACACAAGGATCAGATGGGGAAAGGGCTCCAAGAGATCCAAATACACTTTTTACGTCTTACTTTCATGATCTAATATATTTTTATAAATATTCCTAAAGGTATTTAATTTATAATTTACCACAATCTCTACAGAGACCCAAATAGGTACCAAATTTCATTATTGTATATTGTGCTGTTATAATGTTTATACAATATTAGAGATTCATTTTGTACTTTCAATCCAAAGTTCATTGCTTGTGTCACCCAACAAAAAGATGATGAAGTTTTTAGGAAGTAACATCAGGTAGTATAAAATGTCCTGAATTACTGTTATACTTCTCTTAAAGTAATCTTTCGAGGTCCCTATTTTTCCTGCTTTTTTTTTTCCTCATGAAACTAAAAATCTGTTTATGAAAAATAGTACTAGGTGCATGTTCTAGCTCTGTGCACAACCAGAATTCATGGATTCTTCTATTTTTCTGTCTATGCACAATAACCAAGAAGTAGCTCTAACTCAGAGTATTCTGTGATTCTGTGAACCCAGCCAAAGCCTCTAATGGCTACTGCATACTTCTATCTAAATACTACACATTATTTTCTCAGTGTCTATGAAGCAAAATCACTTTAGCCCACAACATTTTTTTCTATAGACATGAATTGCTATGGCTTGCTTACAAACCAGTACTCTGCAGTGCTTCTTCTCCGCTAGTATAAAGAACACACTCCCTTTAACATTACTCCTAGTAATGAAAATGTTTGGCAGAAAACAAGGCTTCATTTAGCCTGGAGAAATGCAGAAAACAATGCTTCATTTAAAAGGTTTGCAAATGTCTATCTCAAAATCAAAACTGTTGTGATCTTAAAAACATTTCTAGTGAAATCACACCCATCATAATAGAGTACGCTTGAAAACTGATTTCAGTAAGCCAGAAAATTATTATGATGATCTAAATCTATAGTTACTTTACCCTTCAGTCTTTCAATAATATTTTTTTACAATCTGCCATATAAATACATCATGGAAAGACAAGTAAGGAAATCACAGCTACAGTTCATGGGACCTTAAAGGCTCTCAATATCAGCAATTTCAGTTGATAACTTAATGTTTTCTGGATCATTAGAAGCAGTCTATTTATATTCAAATCTTCAATCATATACTAAATAATAATGGGGGAATAATGATTAATGTTTGAAGCAAGCAGCACAGAATATCTATTGTAATTATAACAAGGAATTATTTGCTTAAGTGAATCATACTGATGAATAAATTAACATTGCCAGGAAGTGATCACCTTTTATAGAGAAAAAGCCAAAATTATGAAAAAACTCTGACATACTAATGAAAGCCTTCAGCCTTGTAGTAAGAATATGAATATGTGTACACAGACTCAATTTTTATATCTTGAGTTTTATAAAGGATATGTTGTATTTTAAATAGACCTGACATCTGTAAGAAGAAATATGGGGTTTTTTATCATAATGTAAAACTTCAGGTAGTTCTGCAGACAAGAGAATATAAACTAAAGAAAACATTAATCTTGGTGTTACTCTTACAACAGAGGTAAAAATGCTGGACTGAAATGTACAGTATGTGTAAATACAAAAAGCGCCATAATTCTTCATGAAAATGCATGGGAAATCTGCCTTTTAACCCAACAAAAAATGTCATGATATTTGCAGGTTGGAGAAAATAACCCCTTTGATGAGAGCTATTTGACACATTGCTAAAACATATTGTTTTCATGTTTCTTGCAGTGTCATTTTTATCTCAAGCCATTATTCAACTATGGACTATGCAAGCTAAAGCACTGACTTTCAGGGAACAAGGATTCCATGACAACAGTGAGGGCACAAACAGCACAATCTCACTTACCTGTAGTCCAGCCATCACCTGGTACTAGCCTTTAAAGGATTTGTCCATCTTTCAAAATCTTCAGTGCAGATCTTTTATCCTTATGTGGCACAAAATAAATCCTTTGGCCTGAAATAAGAAACCTTCATGAGAAAACCGTCAATGCTTGAAGAAGAGTATCATGATAAAAACAGATACTCTGTAACTCCTCTGACAGTTAAAACCATATATGATGTGATTTAACATATACCAATAGCTCTATACCTACCAATAGCTCTTTTATACCTATGTCAAATTTTTCTCCTCTCTTCTATTTCAAACCAAAGTTACTTACATCTGGATAAATATAATTCTCTCACACTTAAAACGTGTGATCTCTTATACGATGCAAGGTTCACCAGATTTTACTTGCCTAAAAAGGGTTTGTTTTCAAGGCTTGGAAAATACTTGGGCTATTCATACAGAGAAATAAAGAAGTACTAGAATTTATGAAACAATAATAAGAAAAAAATATAATGTCTTCCTCTCAGGATAGAATTTCATTTGTACCACTCCTGAAAGATATTTAGCCAATTTGTTTTCGAAGGATGCCACATCTGGTGGCTCCACAACCTCTCTGCATTTGTTCACTCCCCTCACTGTCTAAAGTTCTCCTACCTCTACAATATTTTTCCATTACATCCAATTGTGGTCACCAAGAATATGCAGAGTATTTCCTGTTGTAAGAAACTTTTTATGGACTTGAAGACCATATTATCTCCTTTTCTCTCTCTCTCTCTCACACATATACACATATGTATCTATATACAATTCATTCGACCTTTCCTCGTGAACCTCATTTTTGCTAACTTGGGGCATTCTTGTTAATGTCCATTAGGCTTTTCCTAACTGGTTCATATAATTATTTAACTGGAATGCCCAGAATTACACAGATTGTTCTTGCTGGAATCTTACAGCTCCCAAGCATCTCTGAAGCATTGTTCACACATTCTTTTGACATTTACTGCTGCTAACACAATGTGTACAACACAACATTGATTCCTGTTTCATTTCATAATCAATTTCAACACTTTTCTGCAGCCTTACCTATATGGTAAATTATTTCTCCGCATTGGTGTAACTAAATATTCTAAATAGGCTACATGTACAGTTATGATTACTGACTGTTTCATCTTTGGGACATTTATTCAGGATTGTTTAAAATCTTGAGCTTATTTTGGTTTCCTTCCTGTAACTTTGAAATAAATTTTAATTTGCATATTTGTGTGGTGTCCTGTTGTGTAACTGAATACTGAAGAGGACTCGACCCAAGACAGTCACTTACAGGACTCTGTTCAACATATCCTTCTCTTCTGAAGCTGTGAAGATATAATTCTTCAGTCCCATGGATGTAATCAGGAACAGAGGTTTTAAATAGAAATTATATACTTATCATCTGAGCAATCTGCCTCACAGCATCTAGAATCTGACATATTGAAAGAGTGAGGGTAATTTGAATTAGGACACGCTTTGTTCCCAAAGAGACATTGCAAATTGCAAGGTTTAGCAAGGCTACATCATATTTACCTACAGGCTTCACTGAAATGCCACATATGGTTAATACAGCATGTCATAAACATACGGAATTCTATTCTCCTTCAAACAAATAAATCATAAATCATTCCTCTGTCACTGCACATTCTTACTTCCTATAAGCTGCAAAAGCAAAACTCTGTACATGTCAAATCTGTTTTTTGGTTGGCAGTCAGAGGACAAGAACTGCAGTGCATGAGTCTGGCTGAAGTCATATTAGATCATGGTGCCATCCCCACAGGAGTAGCAGAGACATGGTCTGACCACTTGAAAAGGAAAGAGTGTAACTCAGATTTAGTGGCCTGGAATAAGGTGTCAGAGAAACATCCATTCCAGACAAAGTACTGCTTGAGTGTGCAGCAGGTGTAAAATGATTTTGAATCAAAATGACAGTGTTCTGCTTTTACTGATTCCCATGTATGGCAGCTCTGCTCTGGTAGTATGCTTTGAATAATATAATAATATAAAGACAAGTAGGAACTACTGTGAAGTAGAAAAGGAAAAAACACATTCACTTAGCAGTCAGCAATGGGAAAGATGGAGATGAAAGGAGAGGTGTATGGCTCTAAACAGAAGCATGGCAGATGCAAGTGCAGCCAAGGGTCAAATATTTCTATGCAGGATTGCAAAGTGAAAGCAACAAGGGTGAATATTGTAAATACCTTAGTCCTATCACAGTATTCATGCTGAGTGTTGAGAGAATCAGTCATATTATTGCAATTTTTTTTTTGTCATAACCACCACTATACTGACATTAGTAGAAGCCAAAACATTTTATTTTTGTGATTAGAGATAATCTTCACTGCAGCTATTTATCATAAACAAGAAACTAAAATTCAGGAGCACCCTGACAGTTCTGGGTACAGAGCAAGAGAATGAACATAGCAGCAACTCCTGAATATAACAGAAGGAATCACATGGTGTTTCGCTATCCGAATATTACTTCTTATTAACACATATTGACTGATCAAAGCCACATATGCAGCAATTTTCATGGGAGTGAAGAAGAAATTGCAAACCATCAATTTCATCATCTAGAGTTTATCAGTAGATGAAAGTGTCTACATATATTGCAACTGCCTAGAAATTCTATGATTCAGTTTAAAAACCACTCCTAACTGAGAATTTAGCAGTAACTTATATTATGATAATGAAAAACCAGCATGCTACCTTTGATGGTCACAGGGGTTCAATAACTCAGACCTCATTTGAAGTCCCAGCACGAGCCTGAGACAGGTCTGATACAGCCTCATGGAAAACAGTGCTAAAGGTCTGCTTAAGTAATACCAACATTTTATGACCCTGTTTTGCTGCCCTGGAGGTGATACTGTATCTGCATATATTCTGTTAAGAATATTCAAACTTATTAGCTCAGTGGATTTAATATCAACTATGCTAATTTAAAAATTACCACATTGGAAGAAACTTCTTGATGTCTTCGGCTCTTGTCTCCACTGTTTAAAAAGCATGTCATGGTTTAGGAATGGCACTCCCCAGATCAGTGCTCCCACTGAGACCCTTCAAGCCATGCTGCCCCTCGCTTTCTCCCCCTCTCCCTTTCCCCTGTGGCAGGCTGCATAGGAGAGTTGGAGACACAAAAGTTAAAGATCAAGGGCTGAGAAAAGAACAATGTACTGGAAACTGCAATTAAATAAGACAACTATCAGTAATAGCAACAATATTAAAAACAAAAGTATACAAGCGAGAGGCGAGTGATTCACATGCAAAATGCTCAGCACTGGTGTTATCCTACCCCTCCCTCTGTCACACTTACTCAGATGGAAGGTACCCCCTTTGCCCAGAAGTGACTCCCCTCCCTCTGCCCCCAGCAATGACATCAGGTGGCACAGAATAACCTCCAGGGCATGGCCAAGCGCCCTTCTGGCCGGAACCAGGACAAGGCAAACTCAAAATTGACATAGATCATGACACAACATTGCATGCCTGCTATACCAACTTGATTAAAAATGAATAGCAGACTATAGTCCCTGAAAAGCTCTAGCATTTCTAAGACTAAGTTCTATACTAGAACAATTTTATTATCAATTTTTCCCACCTGAGATACAGAGTAATTTTAACTACATTTCTTTAGCTTCTCAAAGATGTGGTGTTTCTTTTTATTGGGATTGTGTTGATTAATGCAAGAGGGGTTCTGGAAAAACCATGTAAGAGATCCTACATTTAAACAGGAAACAGATGGCCTTTAATTGGGCATGCAGGTGAGGAAACTTGTGTCATTGCTTCTCTCAAGGCTAATTTTTGGTCTGCACTACCCCTTTTTGGTGAAAAAAATAGATGGATGGATGGAAGGAAGGAAGGAAGGAAGGAAGGAAGGAAGGAAGGAAGGAAGGAGTAAGCATGTGCCTAAGCAATACAGGGAACATTTACATGGAAAAAACAAACAAACAAACAAAACAAAACAAAACCCCCCAAAACCAAAACAACAACAAACAAACAAAACCCACCAAGAACCAAGAACCAAGTAAGAAAAGAGTGAATTTAGGCATTTCATTGAAAACAGGAATTTAGCTGTCTAGAACTGGTAAAATGGTCAGATCCTGATACACAACTGTATGCAACTTCCTTGAAGAAATGTTCCTCTTTTATTCCTCTTTTATTATCTTTTTCTTAATTTACCCTCTTAAAAGAAAAAAGCTGTTGTCTTATGACAAGTTGATAGAGGAAGAATAGAGAAAAAATATCAGAGTACTAAACAAAATTCTCATATCAATATTCTCAGATTTTCATATCAAAACACTGTGTTTTTTCTTAGTTTCCATAAACTTGAGGAAATTCACTTCAAAGATGTAACAAGGAATACAGCATGTTTCTGTGTTAACACAAGGTACTGAAAACTATACAAAAGTAAGAACGGATAAAGGCAACACCACACAAACTTCCCAGAAAGAAGGTTAATATATTCAAAATCTCCCAAAAGCCCAAAATCAGTCTCATTTTCCCTTGCCAGATAAATGGCAGAAGTGCGCAACCATTTGTAATTGAACTGTCAGCGTCATTGAACAAATCATCTTCTAAAAAGGTGTGCAGTGTGCTAAGAAAAGTTTTTCCAATGTTTGAGATCCAAAAATGATATTTTTTAGAATGTCTCATCTACACCAAAATAAGGAATGGAAGCTCTATCCATGTGAAACATTCTTCAATATATAGAATTAGTGATCCAAAAAGTCGATGGATTTGAATTCCTATTTATAATTCATTGCAACTTTGATGACACAAAATCAGTTCATTAGAGTAGCTTTCCATGTGTACATTAATACTTCATGAGATCATATCAATATCTATCTGTGTGACAGCCCTTAACTTACTTGAATACCTAAAAATGTCTTGTTCTGTATCAGGGAAACACAGGACAACCACTACCCATGTCAGGTACTATTTAGTGAACTTCTTTCACTCAAAATTTCACATCTGTTACACTTTTGAAATTTTTGTTCATTCTATCACTATCTCTCTAGGGAATTAGAAAGAGGCTAGGGCAACAGCCAGGAGGCACTTGCGCTTTCTTGTTCATATCTTTTTCAAAAGAAACATAAACTCTGGTATACAAAATAATATCAGTTCTGTCCTCCAAATTGTCCATACCTGAAAGTTCCTTTGCTCCTCTTCGGCAATCATACTCCAGCCCTCACATCTCTCTCCTGCCTGCAGGTTCCTTCAAAGGAAGAGAGCAGTGGGGCCAGGTCACCAGTCAGCTACTGTCCTACTGAACCAGCACTGACTTGTTGAACAGGAAGAAAAACACAATCAGTCTATTCCAACAAGAAAAGTACCACTTTAAATTTTTGTCTTGAAGTGTGCATTACCTATAGGAATTGTGTGGGAAATGGTCAAGCCATGCAACTTTTTTTTGACAACATAGAAAGCTTTCTGTATGTTTAGATCTTAATATTTTCTACACCATACTGCATTTCTACTGTGTGATGGACTCAAGCTGCTTTTAAACCAGCTCATCAGAAGGGTATATGCATATAAACCTCTGACAGCAGACAGTAGTGCAAGAGCAGCAAGTAGTACTGACATTTTGTGAAACACCTCCTTCCAAAAACAACTGCTTTTCTAAAACACATGTAGATTGTTTTAAAATCCACAGAGAGCAGGGGAAACTGTTTACTCTATGTGATCCAAATTTAGAGCAGTTTTAGACACAATTACCCTTTGTAGAAAGATAAAGCCCTACAAAGAACAGCAACCCCCAGTATTTCACTAGTCTCTATTCATCTTATATAAAACCTGCAATTTATATGGCTTACCAAATAACCAGTACATTTGATTTTGGAAGCTATTGTTGGCTATGTTGGCTACTGCCATTTTTAAGAAATCACTGCTTAAGACATTGTTAAAAGAAGACTTTAAATCAATAGAGTAGGAAGTGCCAGTCATATATCAAAGAGAATCAAGAAAACATGAATTAAGAATAGGCGCCCAACAGGCACTGAGCCTGCAGTGCAAGCCCACACTGTAGGTACAGCATTTTATAAAAGTAACTCTTCTGTTCTGCTCTGTGCACCCATCAGATTTAGTCTACCTGCTCAAACCAACTTTATACCATGACTTCTTATCCATGCAGAAAATAATGTATGTCTGTCCAAAAATCAAACATTTGACCTGAGTAAAGCATTTTGTGCCTGAAAGTTAATGTATTCTACTGAACAATTTATCTCAAGGAAATAGTAACTTAAGAACTTCAAAAACTTTGTTTCTAAATCTCTCAGGAAAAATTCCTGATAATGGAAGATAAAATTATTAGTTTTAATGTAATTTCTAAACTACTTACACATGATTCCTGTAGACATGGCAACAATATTTTTATAGAGGTTCACTAGATTGTTTCAGCCCAATTAGCATTTTGACTTCTCTCCCATGCAATTGTCCTGCTAAACAGTGCAAGGCAGAAAGTAAAGGCTCACCACCTGCTTGAATGAAAATTTTATCAAATGTCAAATAAACAATTAGATAAACACAGAAGAAATACACACATCTAAGCTGAAACAAGGGACTTTAACAGCTGGACAAAAAAACTTCCATTTTACACCTAAAATCCCATTATGTCCAGAAAGAGAACACACCTTACACTGAGTCAAAAGTTTAGTATTTGACCAATAAATTTCTTCATAGAAGAGTTCAAATGCAAAGATTAGTTATAATTTATCCAGTGTTAATGGTGGTAGCACAGCTCAAATGATGTAATTATTTTTAAAAATAATAAAAAGCCCACCTTGAATTAATAATTTAGTTAATGAGTGGACTGCTTAATATTGCTAGACCTGTATCATATATGGTTAAACAATATGTTGCAGAACCTATAGCAGTATCATTGAAAAATTAGAGCTGAGTTTTCTTTGAACCCCAAGTGTTTTTACAGTTATAGGTGTTCCACTTTTAACTTCTTTTCAGTTATAACATTTATCTGAAAGATTTTTCAAATTCAGCAATTTTGGATAAAGGAAAAGATGGAGGAGGAATAATGGAGCAACTATGCGTGGTACATGACTCTGACAGTATCTGAGAAGAAACTTTTTGGTCCCTACTTCACATCCTGAATAACACCAGTCTGAACTTGAGTCTGTATTTCTTTAACCAGTGCCACAAGACCCACCCAATTGGACAATATAATCTCTCTATTCATTTCCCATAAAATACTGGGAAAATCTCTTTTAATTTCAAATTTGATTAATGACAGAACTAATCACAGCTCATGAAAACTACAACAAAAGAAAAAACAAAATATGTCATTGTGAATTACTCATTAAAATCTTTCCTCATTTAGTTGCAAAAGTCAGTATATCAAACCAAGAGACGGGACTCCCAACAAAGGACAGAGGTCTTCTGAATTGGGTGGGCTTGTCCAATGATACTCCAAGTGCACAGTACCTAAGTGACTATAACATTCTAGGAGTGATGGAGCTTAGGAAACTTATTGCAGCACAAATAACCAAGTTCCACATTATATTCCCATACTGCTCACTTCCCTGAACAGGGCTTCTGTTGCCATAATGAAATTTCTCTATTTGAGTTTTACAATGAAATTACTAACATTGATCACCCTGATACAAAAGCAGAAGTAAAACTACATTGTTAGTGATTAATATCACTGTCTTCCCTTTTTAAAATAAGCTTTAAAATAACTTTAACATATAGTTCATTTTCAGAGTTCAGAATTTTATTTCTTTATAATACTTCCTTTATGTCATTCTCATCTCTGGAGGAATTAGGTATTTCAAAATCTGTAAGAGTGGTGTTCCAACTTAAGTTATAAAAAAAATAATAGTGTAGTAGTAAATTCTGATATGAAATAAAAGCAAATATCAATTTCTACTACAGGTAATTACATATAGTTAAAATTACTGTATTTTAACAATGGTCTAGAACTACTTTGAAAACAGTGTTGCTTATTGTAATGATAAATTTGCATTTAGTAACTTTATTAAACTATAAGACTATAATCCAATGCTAAAATTAAACAATATTTTACTTCTTATTCACACATAAGATGGAACAAGTTTTCTGCACCTCAAAATACTCAGGTACCTTAAAAAAACTCCTGATTTAATCTTGTTTATAGAGAAATGGGAATTTAAAATCAGCTTACCTTGACAGACACGTGAATGTTGGAAAGCTGTGGAGGTTATCTATTCGTCTATGCCTGTGTTATGTCTATTTCAATGTTCAGGTCTGTACGTTAAAAATAGATTAATTTAAATAATTGTAAATCCTATACAGTCGCACATTAATTTCCAGTGAGAACTGGGAAGAAAAAAGTGTTTGTTATATAATACCTCTTTTTATAAGGAAAGGTAAATGTCACTTTACTATCTCCTTCCTTTGCAAATGTGTATTTAAACCAGAAAAGTTTCTTAAATACTATATTATTTTTTTTCCTTCTGACCTTCTACCCACAAATGAACAGTACAGATTTAATATTTTATATTCGCAGTACACTTTCCACTCTAGTAGGGCAGGAAACATAATTCTGAAGACATATTTTAATATTTAATTTCAGCTGAAAGTAAACATAAGAATATAATGAAGTTACCTGCAAAAAAGTCATGCCCCACCACCCTCTTTATTGGCTTGGAGACACATGGCATTGCCTTGCCACACAGAAACTGAGTAGGCTTCTGTGTCGTGATTCAGGAGAGCCCAACAAAGATTCAGGGAAACTAATCCAGAAGATAAAGACGGTGTAAACCCCCAAAGAATGCAATGTGCAAACATGCTGGATAAAGCCCTCAGTAACTAAGTTAGTGGCTTCTCAGACACTGACTGCTTTCTGCTAAACTTAGAATATACTCTTAAAAATACCATGCTTCGTCCTTGTCCTTCTGCTGCTAGGAGACAACACATTTTCTGACTTCAGGGTAGTTTAGAACATGCACTCCAACAGATGATACTCACCCTTCATCAGTCCATAAAACGAACTATTGTTATAAATTACTCTGTTTCTTTCCTTACCCAGAAGCTTTGAGCAGAAGTTTGCTGAAATACACTGAATGTAATGTAGAAAAAGTTTCAGCAGCCAGTTCTTTGTTTTCATAATGCCATGACACAGAATGTCACACAACAAGCCTTAACACCATGAAACAACAGAATATTTCAGAAAGCAAAGGGATATGAGTAGGAGGAATGAAACATGAGTTAACACTAAGCATGACTCAGATTCACAATAATCTGTATTTGACCCTAAAAAGAAAGCAGAATTTCAGGTTCTAGTATTCCTTAACTAAGATTAAAAATCTGCTTTTTTACAGCATCCTTCTCTTGTACATGGTCATACATGATGGAGCTGACTTACACCGTGTGCTCCATACAAAGTGCAAACGTACTTCTGTATTCTGTTCTTGATAATATGTTTCACTGCTTGATGTTATATTTTTCAGAAGACTAAAAAATATGCTAAGCTTTTCCCAAAAAGGATACTGACCACTAATATATTTGCCACAAAATCTTTTAATTCTGTACACTATTTTTCCAAATATCCCTAGTGAATTACTTTCAAATAAGACACATCTAAAGGTCAACACAGAACATTACAGTAAGGGAAAATTTACAGTCCCAAAAGGGTTGGTAATCTTTCTTAAATCTCTCTTAAATCTTTAAAAAAAAAAAAATTGGTAATCTTTCTAAAGAAAAAAAAAAAGTAGAGGAATAGGTTAAATAAAATAAATAAATAAACAAATGTATAAAAATAGAAACAGATTTCTGGCTAAGAACATTCTCTCTTCCATTAAGAGAAATTTAATAACATACAATCTTACCTGCTCTTGAACAAGGAATATTTTCTTTCTCCAAAATAAAGAAGATAGAGATAAGACCTTCTCTCCAGCCAAGTTGCCCTTTCAGGATGAAAAGAGGAAAATAAGTCCTTGGTAAGTCTTATGCCACCAGTTATAATTTAAGCACAAATCATTTGCTTTATTTCTTGAAAAGAAAAGATAATACAAACTTATCCAACATCGTCAGAAATATATCCTTAGCATATACTCATCACTTTGGAATGAGTTGCTTTTAGAATTTAAACTTCAAGTTAAAGAATACTGAATATGATTGCTTAGGACTTGCAGAGCTTTACAGACACCTTGTTTCCCACTTTCTGGTGAGATTTACCAAGGCTGCACATGCCTCAAGGCACAGAACATGGTAGACTAGCTGAGTGTCTTCCTAAAGAATTACTGGAACAGACACGGGATTCTACTGAATCACTGGTTGTACCTAAAATTCCAGACAACATTCAAACATGAGTATTTTTGAATACAGTAGTAGTTCAATACACTTTCAATTTTAATTTCTTTAATTTCTCTCAGAATTACATGTTTTGCAACCACAAACTACAACTACTATAAAGAAACATCTGGAAATGCAATTATATTCTTTTGAGACATTACATTAGAATGCTTGCCAACTAATATCACTTTGCTCATAATGAAAATCAAAGGCTCCTGTACATTTTAACTTCTTTTGGAGAAAGAATTAACTTTCTTTGTTTATTAATTAAATTAACTGCATTTGAATTGTATGCATGCTACATATTCTGTTTACAGGACCAGGAACATTTGTGAGATCTATAGGTAGCACCATGGTGCAAATATTTATCTGGTTTTGGTTAGCAACTATCAGACCTTAAAAGCACCATTATAGTCAGATAGCATCACAGTAAGAGCACATGAAACAAATTAGGAAGGACACATAAGGAAATTCAGGAAATATAAAATAGCAAAGAATATATTAATAATTATAGTACCTCTAAAATAGTATTTGCTTTTAGAAATTAAAGAAAATAATTGAGAACTCCAGTTTCTTTTTCTTTTAGCTGTTTCACCTAATGTGAGTAGTGTGGATCTTAATAGTTTGATTTTTCATCTGTATTAGAGGTTTTTCTAAGGGCTATGGGACACTATGAAAACCATCGATGAAGTCCCCAATCCCTCAAAATAACATGCCAAAAAAGAAAATCTTAGAGAATACTTATAATTTTTCACATGTTTGTGCTTCAGAATAAGACCACAGAGGCATTAGATTTTGACCATTTTAATGCATAGCACATATTTTGTAAGTGGCTATGTCATATTCTGGGGTTCAGAATTTCCAGGGAGAGGTTCTATTGGCAAATAATTACAATACTAAAATTAATGTTTTAGACAAGCTTTTTCTTGCAGACTGGCAAGTCCTTTAGAGTTCTGATAAAGAAAAACTGCTACATGATGACACTAGGTTTGTTTCTAAGTCATGTTCTACCCTCCAGCTGGATGTACTAATACTCACAGAGGCATTCACTTTCCTCAGAGGAGAGACATGCATAAGAAATCTTTCTATGTGCAATATTTTAATTTATTTTGTTTTATTTTATTATTCTATTCTATTCCTATTTATTTTATAAAATAAAGAGCAAATATTCAAATTCAGTACTAGAAGCTCAATCACAGGAAAATTACCAGGAATATTCTATTATAAATGCAGTTCTTACCTCTGCATGTGGAAGACTAACTGCAAAATATCTAAAGGAAATAACAGTTCTTTTACAAAAGAATAATTATTCATATACATTTTAAGTCTGGTTACATTCAAAAATTTCATACTAGAATGAATAGAGAACAGTATTTAATAGTATCTGTTATAAATTAGTTATTTTCCAGAATGAGAAACTACATAAGTGATATAACTAATTTTACCCACAATATGAAGGATGATATATTTTTTCCTCAATATCTTTGAATCTAAAATGAAGATTAGGTTAAGGAATTACCTTTTTTGTGCTGGCACAACTACATAATGCAAGATTAGGAGTCCTTCTCAATAGACAATTATATTACCCATACGATGAGCAGTATCACTAAAAGAAGCTCTGTTTGGAAAACCACATCACATCCATACATTTCTATGAACTCAGCCCTAAAGTGCATCCTGTATCATCATAATGGTGAAGCTGCAGCCCTAGAGGTACAAATACATCACTGTGAATGTGTCAGATGTGCTTCAGAAGCAGTTCTATCAAACATTCTTGCCCTTTACCTCACACAGAGCTCACTGTTTCTCTTGTCTAGCTCCAATACTACCAAAATTTAAATTCACTTGGGATGTTTCTCCTTTATGCATATGGACATGCAGTTATAACACTGATTAATCGCTGGTATTGTAAACAATATTTATCAGAAGCACACATTAAAAAAATTATGTGAAATATGCTCAACTTCACAGTTAAACATTCATTATTATAATAGATTTTGAGACCTTGATATGTCATTTGGAGAAAAGTTATTAAATCTTTCCTAGTTTATCTTAGAGTTATTAAAATAACCACATTAATTATTAACAAGATTTATTAAAGAAAATTATGAAGAAGTGCATGTAATGATTAACACTACTGCTTAGATGGCAATACTAACATGCTCAGCTGAAACTTGACACAAAAAAAAAAGCATTACAGCACCAAGTCAGCATAGTTTCCTATAAATACTGGACTACAAATACATGTAGGGCAATGAAATAGAGAAAATATTAAAGATCAACATGAGAGACTCCTCTAGTTGTTGAATCAAATGTCATCTGTCTAACTAAAGAAATGATTCATCAACATCTCACTTAACTGTAGAACTTATAAGTAGACCAAGGACAAATTTCTGAAGTGAATTACATCCCAAAGTACTTTCAAGTACTGAACAGAGGAGATTTGTTAGATGTCTACTGAAGTTGTCCATCTGAAGAGCAAGTACTGTAAGGCCTTGTACTCATGAGATCATAAAAGCCTAATGTGTAAGAAATATTGTAGAAGCCAAGAGAAGAGTGCCCTTCCTGTAATCAGACAAAACTGTGCACACACCACCACAAAACACGAGTGTTACACGGTGGTAGAGGGGACAGAAGAAGGCAACATAGACTCCATGATTCAGAAGGCATAAAAGGCATTTATTAATAGAAATCCGTATTTTATATAAGAAATTTATATTTTATATAAGAAAATCCTTATTTATATAAGAAACATTTCTTATAGAGGGGATGGTGGAGCTAAGACCTGGTTGGTCTTTAGGAAACTTCTCTCGCACTATTGGTCAAGAAGGGAAAAACACCTACTTGTAAACTTGTAAAATCTTTCACAACAGCAGGTGCAGAGATTGAGATAATAATTGTTTTAATTGTTTCTCTGAGCTTTCCCAGGATGAGGGGAGAATATCTGTTTTTCTCTGTTATCAGAGGCTGTGAGAATACCACACACAAGCCCCAAACATATCCATCTGGGGTGGTCTCTGGACAGTGACAACTCCGAAGGCTGTGACACATTTCATGATGATAGTGGGGTGGTTGCAGAAATTCAGCAGGTGGCCATACAGGACAGAGCTATACAGGCTTCCTCTTGCACCAGTGGCATTCACACAAAGAAACCATCTGTGTTTCACTAATAAGTGTTCTTGAAAACGCTTCTTTACAGTTGAAGTAATGCCTCAGCATATACTTCATTTCTACCACCTATGTCTATTCCAAATAATAAGTGGACCATAAGATGACAATTAAAGATGTTGCTTGCATGTTATCATCATTCTGATGTACTTCAATCCATGTCACTTGGACTGAAGTGACACATTGTACTTCAGTCCCTTTACTTCTCTAAGTTTGTTAAAGACGTAGATTGGAAGCATGAGGAGCTCTAAAAGTAGGAAGCCAAGGTCTTCTCTTCTCATCCACAGAGAGGATGAGTTTATCAGGTTCAAGAGCACTTGTCTTGTTTCACTAGAGATTTCAGTCTTAGTAAGAAACATTTAAACTCTGTCCTATCCATTTCTACTGAAAGCTTTCTCTTAAATAAATAAGTAGCACAGAGTACCTTACCTAGTTTCAACACAAGGTCCTCAAAGACTTCAGCCAAAAAAAAAAAAAAAGAAAAAAAGGAATTCTTTCCCAAGTTTGGAAATTAAAATATGTAGCTAATATCCTGTATTTTCCTTTTCCCCTTTTCAGAATAGGCAATTTTGTATCTAAACACAATCCAAATTTGAAAATACTTAATAATTAACAATTGCATTTTTATAGTAATTCACATTGTATATCTAACCAAAGGAGATAGACTAAGTCACAACTGAGTAGAGACATTTTCAGTCTTTTTATTGTCCTCATTCCAATTCTGTTAAAGTACTTTGGAATTTCATTATTACTTTTTTTGAAAAGAGGGTAAATGCAACAGTGAGCAGCCTGAAAGCATGAAGTTTTAAATAATGAAACACAACTGTGTACCTAGAACTAAAGAACGTAAAAATATTTTTCTATTAATCTTTTCCTCAACAACCAAATCTTTTTCTGAGTATAAAGCATACATCTAACACGGAAAAGGGACAGTTGTCAGTAACAGCTACGTCTTTTACACATTTCTAGACATCCATGAAAAGCAGGTACATTATTATCCTAATGGGGAAAATCAGAAGTCATTACTCAGTTGAAGAATATGAAGCTGTTTGAAAATAAGCTTGATGTAACTGTCTGTCAAGGGCAAGAGGAAAACCTTCTACCACTGCACTTGTTTAGTGTAGGTTGAGCACGAGCCCAGATGCGCTGCTTCCAGCGGTGCTTAGAGAGCTGGATAATGGGTTTGCAAGCCCATCCTCTCATTTTTAGAAACATGTGGCTATAAGAGTAAATTCCTAAGGATTTGAAAGGAGTACTTACCCTGTGTAGAGAGGATAAAGAGAGTGGGTTTGTTTACCCTGAAGAAGAAACAACTTTAGAGCCAACTAGTAGCACGTGCCAGCATCTATGAGGAGGTCACTTAGAAGGTGGAAGCAGAATCTTCACAGTGGGTGGAAGAAAAGAAATAGATAAAAATTGAAACAAGAAAAATTTAGACAGAGTGTTACAAAAACTTTTTTCAGTATGAAAACAGTCAAATACTGGAACAGGTTGCCCTGAGAAGCTGTGCAATCTCCCTGTTTGGAAGTCTTCAAGACACAACTGGATAAAGCCTTGAGCAATCTGATCTGATCTCTTAGCTGACTTGCCTTGTGTAGGAATTTGAACCTCCTGAGGTCCCTTCCAGTTTGAACTCTCCTATGACACTGTGATAGTAAACTTTCAGTAAGTATCCAGAACCAGTAGAAAGGAGGCTAGAGAATATTTTTGTTGTATGTTTCTAAGTAAGCCTTATAAACATTCAGGATCCTAAGCAAAAATAAATAAGCAGACAAACAAGGAAAGGAGACGGACTGAACTCTTAATAGCTATTCCTAAAGTCACAGTATACCTTGAGAAGTGTGTTAGGAAATCAATTGCTTTGTGTTATATTTATGAAAATAAACCTAGAATCTGCTAGAACAAATTGTTCCCCATTGGAAAGCAAAAAGGCCCACACTGCTAAAACAAAGATGGCTCTCCAGCAGTCACTGTACATGCTCCTGCATAAAAAGGAGTGTTTGATGAGAAAGATTATGTGTTACGTTTACTTAGCATGATGGACAGCACATGAGTATTATATCACTTCCTCTGAACTTCAAATTCCAATGTACTTAGAAGATAATTCAGTATTCACATTTCTTAGCAGAGACTAATCTCAAACAAACACTGCAGATTTCCAACTGACGTTCAGAATTGACAAATGGGAAAGGAAAAATTAAGCAAGAAGAGGAAAAGGGGAAAAAAATCAATACATGACCATCTGAGTTAGAAAGAAAAAGACCCTCTCCCTTTCACTTTTCCCATCTTATCCACATTTTTAAGATGCCTAAGAATCCACAAAATTGTCTGTGTTTCTCTCTCCATGCTTATTTTTAACTTCCGGATACTCAAAAATAGCAATTTTCTGCTGTGCTATGTGTTGTCTTTTTCAATTAAAGCAAAAGGTTTGTAAATGCAGGCTTCAGAATTAGAAGTGACTATAGTCCAGGAATGTATTAAGTATCTTATGACCCACAAATATTAATGAAATCAATATTATTAGTATAGGAATCCTCTATGGAAGGTGATTCACAGGAAGTAAGAGAGAATTCAGGAACTGAGGGATCTGGGGGTTGATTGAAATTATTGCATCAACTTTTGTTACTATTTTTTATTGTTAATCTTCATAATAACTTCACACTATCAGAAAGAACCCTTTCTGCAATCACAAAAGTTTATGATTTCAATACAATAAGAAAGCAATTGTAAATACATGTTTCTTCCCTCAAACTCAATTATTAGCAATAAGCAATATTTTGTCCTTACTTAGCTAAAGGCATAAGTTCCAATTTTCAGTTCAACAAGCTCAACACAAACTGTCATATTTTATTCACATATGCACAAGCAAAAACCCCCTTAATTCTCACCATAATTCTAATTAATCCCCTCCATAAATTTTATTTGTGATAAATTTGACACAATTACACCTATGCAACATAAACAGATTCATGTCAGTCTACTGATTCCTATGAGTACATGGTACAGCCACAAAGCAGATGTATCATAGATTCTTTTTGGGTTTAAGATATACAGTCTGAAAACATACAAATTATAAATAATTCTTATAAAATCCAGTTGTAAAATGGAACCGAACGTTTAAGCTGAAGTGATATGCAATCTTTTTACCATGTAGAATAACCATGAATGCAAGAGAAAATTTAAGATGAAAAGAAATAAAGCTTAGATTGTCAAAAGGATATTACGATAAGACAATTTGTGGAAAAGAAATTTCAAGGTTCAGAAATTCAATTGTATTTGAGTTTTGAATTTGGTACTTAATAAAATAATTCTTTAAAATCATTTTACAGGTAACTCCCAAAAAAGCCTGTATTTGAATCTAGAGGTTGAAATGTTCTACTCTTTACTAAAAAATTTCCTTTGTTATAAGATATGGTGGACATTTTTGAGACTCAATAGGCAACATAACATAAAGAATTTGTCACCATTCTGGTTTCCCATAACAGACACAAAAAAGTGGTTTCATGGAGGAGAAATAAGATACAGCCAGGCCTTTTTATATCTCTACACACATGCACATTACCTAGTCAGTGTAATCTCTCATTGTTCTTCAAGATTGGATTGACTGTTATGTTCATTGTTCATGATGATTCATAACATTTCTGACTTACCTTCCTCCTACAGTTCTTCAAAGAAACATAAAGCTCCTGTTTCATTTTGTGGAAATTTTTTTCTTTCTTTCTAGATATTCCATGAAAATTATGCATTTTGGATTATCAAGAAAAAGAAAATTTTTCTTAAAATGGACAAAAAAGTTTGGTCCCTTCAAAAATTTAATCTAATAGCTTGACTCACACAAAAGCAGAAATATATTTGTTTCCTTAATAGTTGTCTTTATAGATAGATAATCAAAGCAAATGTTAAATGCTTGTACGTTTGAGAAGAAAATCTGCTTTGTTACATAGTGGATGTATAATAGCTTCGCACGTACCCGTGTTCTCAGTTAAAGTGAAAATACCTTCAATCTATTAAAAACAAACAAAAAACCAAACCAAACAAACAAATAAAAGAACTCCACAAACCAAACACAAAGCAAAAGAATCTATTTGGGGTCAAAGATTGAAATAAATAGTGACCTCTCTTCTTAACCTACCTAAAATAACCCCAAATACAATTTCATTTCCCTGAGCACATTTCACCATAAAATATCTATAATTAATTTCAGTCCAAAAAAATTCAGAGATGAGAAATAAATTAGTTAGAACCCTTTGAAATCTCTCAATTAATGTTTAGCAGAAACTCTAACAAATTTCTGTTGTTATTCTAGCCTAACATCTCCCCTGAAACAGGAAAAAAAGTCTTAACAGCAAGGCACTCCTGATATTGTCCATATATTTCCTATGTTAATATGCAGCTCAAATCAAAGGCCATTCAAAGTTCAAGATTCACATCACAAGGAAGACAAGGCCATAGGAATATGTATATCAGGGAAACCTGCCAAACACAGCTGTAAATGCTTTTCTAAAATTTGTAGTTAAGCCTCTCTGGCTCTCACAACAGAACTACAAGTCTACTTACATATAAAAAAACTGTTTCATAATTTCAGTTTCAGAATTTCACATTTCAGAAAAAAATATTTTCTATTGATCTGATATTAAGACAATACAAGGAAACCTGGTATATTGAAAATCTCATTTATTTTTCAATTTCTGCAATACAGGAAACTAAATACAGAGACACCAGAGACATAAAAAGTTTTCTCTTATCTTCAAAATCTAAAATTATGATGATAATATCACCAAAGAATGCACTGGCATAGAAAGGCCCAAAGTCTCTCATGCATAACTTAGGCTTATGGACAGCTGAAACGATGCAGGAGAAAAAAAAGTTGGTGACTTCTAAAGCTTCTCAATTTTAGGTTTAGCTCAGCATCTTTAGATGTGCAGTCTGAAGTACAACAGCTTCACAGATGGTGTTACTGTGTCCCTCCAATGCAGCTTCTTGCTGCACAACTAATTTCACACTGACATTGACTGTCTGCACACCTGCACAGACATCTGCTTACATATATTTAAAACATATTTAAGAACTAGTATTTGACTTTAAAACTAAATGAACTTTTTTCAGTCTTTGCATAAACCAAAGAGGATTTAAATTGATAAGCAATTTTCACTGAAATGAAAATGGTCACATTATGAAAAGTTTTTTTTTTTTTTAATTACTGTTAGCAATAATAAAGAGTTTTATAATTTATGAAATCTAAAAAGAAACATGAAAAAAAAATTATGCTTTTTCTTCATTAAATGGAAATATCCTGAAGGCATTGTTATTTATCTAATCTGTGCAATGCAGAACATGGTCAATGTAAAATACTAGGGTACAAAGAGTTCCCTCAAGGCACAGGTACTCCAGGTTCTCACTTTTCCAGTAAATAAGAGATCACAAAAAAGGTTTCACTTACCTGGCAAGAGTGACACAAATTCAGAAGTATTCAACTGACTTTCCATCCAGCCTCTTCTGTAAATTCAGAGATGCTTTTCTGAGCCCTTCATATGTTTTCTTCAGCTATATTTCAATAAAAAAAAATACTGTAAAAAATAACACAAAAGAACAGAGTAATTTAACTCTGTGGTTCAGATTCCTGTATATTTTGAGTCACAAAATAAAACTACAATTGTTAGCATTTATTTATAAATGTCCATCTTTACTAACCTCTGCTTATAATAGTGTCTTAAATGTTTGTTTTCCTTTACTGTGGAACTACAGGCTGTCATAGTGAGAGTTGAGCCTGAATCAGTTTTGGTTTCGTGAGATGTTAAATAGAATCTACATCATTTTCAACTGAAACTTTTTGATATCTTTGAACTGAAATATTTCATTTGTTGTGGTGGAAGTGACGCACTTAGCTTTGACACAACATGAAAAACTGTCAGGAATCTGTCACCCTGAGCCAGTAGTTCAGCAGGTCAGTATACAGGATAGCTAAAATTTTAGCTCCTCTTAGGCCAGGAAACACCAGTGCTGATCACCACCCTTGAAGGACTGGAGTCATGGATTCACTGGGATGTAATCTGTCTATAAACTGTCCCTTAGGCAGCAATGATAAAATAAAGCACCTCAGCTGTAACTCCTACTCTTAATTCCTAAATTAATGAAGTTTTATTATTAAAAAGTTTAGAGCTTGATTAATAGTTTTCCTATTTAGTGCATTCAGTTTTGGAGTAACTGCAACAATGATAATTCTCTCTGAAGTTTAGAAATTTTCTCTTAGAGAAGTCCAGACTTAGAAAATTAAAATGGGAAAACAAAAATATTAAGTGAAAAACAATTTAAAAAAAGAGGGAGAGAATAAAACCTTACAAAATTCATCACTTTTTAAAAAAAATATTGTGAAAATCTGGGAGGAGTTTTTCTGAGATATTTGTCTTCTATCACACAGGCCTTATTTTACACACTCCAGAATAGCTCTCTTGCCCAGTGAAAAAGCCTAGTCAGGACATTTTGTGACAAGAACCATTCAACCCATAACCAGTGATTAGAAAATTTCCTTGTACCAAAATACCACCTGGACATAAACAATACCCTTGACAACCTAAACTCTTGTTACTCTAGAGAGAAAAATGTCTTGAGACATGCAAGACAACTGAGGGTTACTTGGCAAACTTTGTATTAAAAAAAGAGGAAATTTTAAAGACCTGTAACTTTTTATATTATAGGCTATAGTGATTGTGGGTTGTCATCTTCCAAGCAGTCTCCAAATTTAATGAAACCATTTGAGTTACAAGAGTAAGGACATTAAAAATTTTAATCTTACTACGTTTACAGGGCTGATATTGTGTAGCATGGGTATATTCTACAACTTTACAAAAAAGCTTCAGTCATGAGCTACTTATTCTACCAAAGTAGTAAAATAGGCTTCACTAGGAGATGCCCTTTAGGCAAAGGGATGAAGAAATTCATCATCCTTTAAGCAAACTCTGTGCTCTCTCTCTCTCCTATTTCTTGATGAACTATGATCAATAGTGGATCAATAGCGGATCCTCAACCTGAGAACTGGCTATGGAAAATAAGATTTCTTGTGCACTCTGGGAACTGCATACTGATGATCCTCACTGATTTCAGTAAATAAATTGATGAACTGCTTTGCTCTACTGTGGTGATGTGTGAATTCATGTATTATAAAATACAGCCCTAAGGTAAGGAGGTAAGGCAATAAGGTATTCCAGTGAATGCTTTCAGGTTGGTTACTCCTCTCAGGGCTTCAGCTGGTAAAAGAGCTCTCATTACATGTTCACTGATGATTGCAAACCTTGATGTATAGTCGTGCAATGCTTGGACTATTTTCTAATGCCTAGCATTATTCCAGAATATTTTATTGATTAATACTAGTTCTTGCCATACAGTTTCATGTGTTTCTGATTAACTCAGTCTCCTGATTAATTTGATATAAGCTTGCTTCTTTCTTTTTTTAACATTACTAATTAGTGGGCAAAGCAAAACATTGCACTCCCCCAATACTCTTTACGAGCTATGATATACACTCTGCAGCTGGTTTTATCTTGTTAATGCACTTTAGTCAATCATTCACTGAGATAAAATTCACATAAGATAAAACATTTCAATTGTTCTAATTACAAGTTATTTTTCCTTTCCAGTGTCTTGTGCATTATTTTTCAGTTATTAACAGCAGCTTCTATAAATTTTTATAGCCTATATTTGTTGTAGGCTGTAGCCATTTTGACAAAATCTCAGAAATGTCAGCAAATCCAACATTTTAATAGAAATAGCAGGCAAACTTAAATACACTAATTATGTTTCCAAGCATGATTAGGTAGAACTGAGGTCCTGCCTCAGTGCTACCTAATCATGAAATTAATTTCTTCAATATCAAAAGCTCCTGCTTAACTGTGTTGTATAATACAGGATGTGTCTGAGTAGATGGATGCCTCCCTGCTTGAAATCATTGCTCCCTGGTGTTTTAACTATGGACTGTCTCAGAATTACTCCAGCCTGAGCAGCCCAGTGATTATTGCCTCTCTAAATTTAACTGGTTCCAGAGTAACCCAGACATTTCTCAGAACGTGCTCAAAACTGATGTGTATATACCTACAAACGTAGAAAATTAAATCTCTTACAAAATATAGCTATGACTTCTGTTTGTTCTGAAATTGCTAGAGGGAGACAGCTGTCACTCATCTTTCTGAAGTGGTAACTTAGTGATTATTAGCCTTTCCCATTAAATGCCACAGTAAATCCTTCTATACTTATATTTCCAAAACACACGTTGTCCGAACTGGGAGTGAGAAAACAGATTAAAGGAAAAGCACCTGATAGGAGAGGGAGGTGAGAAAGACAACCTGCTTCTCTGCACTATTTCTACATGTCATGCATGCATCACTATTCAACACAACTAGAGAATTAAGCCTATGAGCTTTGAACAATCAGTGTCTAAAATACTAGACTAAAGAGTCAATCGATCTAACAGCCTATCCTTGCCCTGTAAACTTTGACTTGTTATCTGCAAAACTTCAGCAAATAAGCCGAATGCAACTCCAGCATAATTTAAAGCCTTTGAGATCAGGGCTTGCATCTTGCTGGCAATATATGTGGATTTTAACTCCCTCATGCTGAATGAAACTCCTGTCTGCTGAGGATTTGTACCAGTGGCCATTATCTAAAAAGTAATAACTTTACTGCCTGTTTTAAAAGAAAATATTCCTGCTTTGAAATACACATCTCAGGAGAGGCTGCTGGGGTCTCATTATCAAAGATACATAGCCCTGCAGCATGTGACCATGCTCAGGAGAGAGGTAGGATTTCAATACACTATGCCAGACAGTAATTTTTGTTTGTGGGAACATGGTGGAAATATATTGCACCACATCCCTCCCAGGAAGTGTTATCTTACTGAAAAAAAACCCAAAGAAACAAATGGTAGTTTCTGATCAACAATGTGAAAGATATCTACTAGAGGAAAAGAAAGCATGGCAGATTTTTGCATCCAGTACTTAAACGTCATCAGGAATCATTCTATTTGCATTAAAACTAGGGGTACAGTAATATTTAATATACCTTATATAGCAGATCATGGGGTTGCACAGTTAGGCTACAAGTATATTATTTGACCATTACCCAGGTACTAGCTGGGGGTGTGCTTACTCAGCAGGATGTAGAGGACAGCTGGACGTGACAGGTAGCACCCACAGACATCACCACAGGAGACATCTGAATGTCCCTGTCAGCTGGGGTCTGCTGTCCTGGCTGTGTCTCCTCACAACTTGTGTGCTTCGCCAGCCTCCTCCCTGGTAGAGTGGAGTGAGAAGCAGAAAAGACTGACACTGTGCAAGCACTGCTCAGCAATAACAAAAACATCCCCATGCTATCAATGCTATTCCAAGCACAAACCCAAAGCACCCTTTTCAGCTTCTGTGAAGAAAGTTAACTTTGTCCCAGCCAAAATCAACAGACAGTATCAGAAAAATCCTATTTGAGTGTAGGAGTAGCAAATCTGGGATCAAAGGCAAAGGAGTAAATGAAAGCACGTTTTATGCTCAGGGGAGAGAAAGGAACAGATTCAAGGGTGGGAGAAAAAGTGTTAAGGATCCAGAAAGGGGATACAGAGGCAGACAGTGATGTTATAATTTGCTGGATGTTGAGGAAAACTGACCTGCTTAATGTCTTAAGCCTGAACAGGACAAAAAACAAAAACCCAATCACACCACACAAGTTAAACCCACCCTTTATTCAAGAGGATGGTGCAGGGGAGATGCAGAGGTGACAGCCTAAACATTCAGATACCATCAGACTTGTAGTTACCCCAGGTCTGTTGACATCATCATCTTAAATTTACATAAAAGCAACTGGCAAAGCTGCATCCCAGTCCTATAATGAGCTCATCACCTTCAGGAGATACTCAAACACTCCCACCATCATCCCAGCCTACCAGCAGCACCCTGCAGCTAGTTTGATCAGTATCAATTGAATTAACCTTGTGTAATCATGGAATAGAAAAGGCATGAATTAAATCTATGATAGTATTTAATTTAGCCATCATGAGCAGATAGGTGGTTGTCGACTTAGTCTTTCACAACTACGATTAATATCAATTTCATAAACACCACTGGAACAATATCAAAACTTTCATATAATAGAAAGGTAAAACCTTTCTGATGTAAGTGAAGCAAAACAGTGTATATTTTGATCAAATAGAAACCTAGGTAATTGAATTGTGTCCTGCAAAATGGAACATTTTCACAGTCCGGAAACTTTTCAAGGATAATGAATGAAAAATATGGAATTCCATAGATATTGTGCTCAAATATCTTTCTCCTACTTTCAAAAAGCTCCTTACAAGATATGCACCCTTTCCAACAGAAGCTCTAACTCCATTGTTGCAGAAAACTTTATAGTCCACTGACATCAGGACACAGTTATCGAGAGTTATCTGTAAAACCATTTGATAGTGTGATTACAGATGGTCCCACAAGTGGAATTTCAAATTACAGAAAACAAACAAAACAAAACCCCAATGCACACAGATATTATTTGCTGGAATATGCCTGCAACAATTTTGTGTGAACACACTGTTATAACTTCATAAGGATAAAAGAAGCATTTTTCAAGTTCTTTTTAGTTTCTTTAATTTTAAAAATTTTAATTTTTGCTTTAATTTTAGAAATTTTAATCACTAACACTCTCCTGAAAAAGTTCTCCTAATGGTTAGGTTAAGCCTCTTATACGCTGCATAACTGTTTTATCAATGGTGTTTAGCATATTTTTATTATTCAGATTGTTTTTTTCAATTCTATTCATATTTTAATTAATTTTTGGAATTTCTATGCTGTGTGGTCTGTTGGCTCAAGAAGTAAACACCATGCAGAAGTTAGTGAAATCAGAGAGCCAAAATCCTCAGAGGGGACTGGGTTCTACTCATATTATGCTGCTGGTTTTTTTGCTAGTAAACCTTTACCAACAAAGTTATTCTGACCAGATTTTATGAATACTGATAAAACATAACATTTTCCTGCTTCAGTGTCTTAGCTTAAAATTGGGTTTTGTATGTATCACCACATTCATTTTATTACCCACTGAAGAATATAAAAGGAGTAAATTAAGGTTTACATATTTAAAGTGAGCGTAATTTAAGTAAATTTAGCTCTAAATATTTTGCAGTACAGTTTTGTAAGTTTTTGCTCAGATGATTTTAAAATATGCATTTTTTATTATAAGTGTACATTGGATATTGCATTTATCTTTCTAAATGTAATACAAATCAGAAAAAATAGAGGCTAGCAGTTGTAATTCAACAATATATATGTTCATATTTTCTTTAGCAGAGCCTTTTACTGCAGGGAGAAACAATTCACTGAATGTATAAAAATATATACATTAGTAAAAGACCATTGCTGTTGTTGCCACAGTGACACAGCACAAAATGTGCAGAGCCTTAGGAGAGGTATGTGCAAACACATTTATGTGTTCACTCAATCTTCTGTTACATTTGTGATGGATTAAAAACACATACACTCAACATCAAAAGGATGACATATATATATTCATCTGGTTTTTTTCCAAAATAGGAGCTAACCAGAAAAAGAACCTAGTTGTGGATTAGTTTGTGGTATATTACAGTTTTAAATCATATTACAGACACAGTATGTAGAATATGCAATGTATGTACAATAAAGAGGATGCTATCTCCAGAAATTATAATCTAAAAATCCCTCCTAACATGTGAAATTTGTCCCATTAAAGATCTCACAATAGGACTGAACTTAGCCCTTGCTTTGCCCAAAAAGCCATAATGATAGCTCTTTAAGTATTCCTTTACTGAGCTTAAATCTGCCAGATGGGTGATGGAGAAATTGCTAGTGAAAATTTGCTTAAACTTGCTTTTACTTGATACATGTGAAAAGAGCCTTGGTGGATGTGGCTTGTTATGAAGTGCTGGGAAGAGAATTCTGGGATTGTTATGTAATGCTTGAAGGAGAAACCAAGATGGGGAAAGGGAATGGTTTGGAGAGGAGGAAGCATGGTAAAATAGAGGGAATAGTAGGCAATCTGTCTTTCCTTATAAAATTCCTTTCCTAACTGGCTGAGGGCTGTCTGTTATCTGCACATTTGTTCATTTGAGGCCTGAGTGCAGCTGCTGGAGCCAGGCCATGGGTCAGAGCCCACGTGTCCATGGTGCTGCACCTGGGGAGAGCAGAATGTGCAGGCAGCGTGTGTGTGTGCCTTTCTGCAGGTACTTCAGTAGTGAGCGTCAGACCAGACTAGCCAGAGAGTCTCTGTTTGGGCTTGATCTGTTTGAGTCTAAGTTCGGGATCCAGGTATCAGAGAGGCTGAAGGTTTCTGAAGGACCAAAGGATGTGAGAGTTGGCTTCAGGAGGAGTGAATGCAGAAGCCAGGACTCTGCCAGTCAGCTCTGGGTGTGTCCATAGCTCTGTACCACCTACTGAAAAGGTCCACTTGCATGTTATCACATGTTATTACATGAGACAGCTGAGGAGACCTGGTGAATCCAGGGGCCAGCTGCTGGGCAAAAGCCTAAGGCCAGCTATTGCATGAAACGATATTATCTATTCCTGTGTATTTTCCATGTCTGATTTTTATCTTGATCATCTAGAGCAGGATCAAGATTTTTCTGCTTTTTTTTACCTGTGTTTCTCTGTGTGGCCATCCACGTGCATACTCGCACATGCATTGTGTGTCTGTGTGCACGTGTACCTGCTGGGAGCTCCTGCTCACCCTCGCTCCCAGCTGTCCTGGGAGGAATTGTGCTGCTGACCTCTGATGGACCACCTAATTTGGCAACCCCTAACAGTTCCCACTCACAAGACTACCACACGTTTCCCCTTCATGCATTTAAAGATAAGACTTACAGGACTCAACACTTATTTGGAGAAAAAAGAGAAACATTTTGAAGAGCTAGAAGTAGATACCTCTGATTTTTTTAGGGTACGAACAACTGTTATTCGGACAGCTCAGGATAAAGCCTAGACACAAAGGACATTGCTACATAAAATGAAGAAAAACCAATGCAGTGAGAACTTAGCAGAAGAAGTTGTATTGAAGTAGCAAAAGCAACAGAGAGGTTTTACTAATTAGTAAAATTTAAATGCTGGAGTAGGATAGCCTTAATTACAAAGAGAAGATGATAAGCTGGGGATAAAGCTACCATAGAAGAGCTGAGAAATGGCTGTGATGTGGCAGTGAGCTAAAATGGAGCAAGGCATGGCTATAAAGTGAGCTATTGTCAGAAATTTGATATTTTTATGGAAAGTACTAATAATCTAAAGAAAAAACTGAGTGTTTGTTTGTACATCTGAATTTCTACGTAATGAAACAAAAGCATTATCTAAAGCAATGGAGTTTCTTCCCTAACTCTTAAATCAACAAAGCAAAGACTTGTTTATGATCCCTCCAGGGGAAAAAAATAAGGAAAAACAAACAAACAAACAAACAAAAAAACCCTAAAGTGACAAAAATTCTTCCAAAAATATCTGTTGAAATAGTAACTTATTTTAATATCAAAAGAATTCATTCCTTCAATTACCCAGTAAATTAATGTATCAGAATGGCTAAAGAGTATTTATACTCTACAATTTCCATCTGAATTCTACAAACTGACAGTTAAATCTGCCAGCTTAATGAGCAAACAGTTGATCGATAGGCTGGACTACAAAACAATTAAAGAGAAGAACCTGGAAAACCACAAGCTGATTCTAAGGAGATGTTAAAGACTTTTCTTTATTTCAATAAAATAATAAAGCCTAAGAAAATGTTATATTTAATGACCAAGGCATTTTCTTATAAGTTAATTTTTTGGGTTCCACACTCTGGCAATGTAAAAAGATGCAAAGGCTTCTGGGACTTTCAAAGCTGTATAATAAATTGTTGTGAAAAAATTGAAAAAAGTTTTTGTTGAGGCTGTAACTGACAGAGCTGTGCTAGCAGAGTGTTTTGCATAGTCTGCAAATTCCTGCAACATTGTTAGTGTCTGTTAATCACCCATCTAGAAAGGGACAGCAATTGCCAGCGATGGATGATGACTGAAAATATCTCACCACATCCCAAAGGAAAGATGAAGCAGCAAGAAACAGCCTGTAATATATTGTTCTTATGCTGGAAAACTTGGGGCCAATTATTGTTCCTTTGACAGACACTGCACCCAGCCTGTTTATACTGGGCAGCTTGGTATGAGACAGGACAGCCGAGAGCTTTGCTGATGTAATACTAATAATTGCACACTAACAGGCCTCCTTGCAAATTGTGTATAACTCAGTGCTGGATTTCTCTTTAAGAAAGAAAGATTAGTGTAGGTAGGTATATAATTTTTGGACAAATTTTACAATAAAACTGGGACAGTACTGTACCTAAGAAACCAAGCTCCATCTAAGTCCCTCTTTTCCTAAGGTTAGGAAGTCTTTAGGTTGCACATAAAAATATGCAACGTAACTGATATTTTAAAATTGTATAGAAGTGATTGCTAAAAGATGGATTGTGTCTCACTTTTATACTCATAAATATTTTTCCTAAAATGCAAAGTGAAGCTGTTCACCAAGTAAACAAAAACAACAGAAAAGCCCCATAAGGTACTAGTCATATTTCTGCAGTCCCTCAAAGTACTACATACAGAGAATCTCTATTTTTGTCTTTAAAATGAAAGGAGAACAAATGAAATTATATACATTCTATGAAGAAAAAATTAAATTGGAGGTCATACTTCTTTTAAATTTTCATGAGTTCTATTTTTCTATTTGCAGCACTCAGCAGAATGCAAAAATACTTCTGTCTGTCTTATTATCCTTTCAGTATAGCATCTTCAGTGCAGTAGTAATAATTCACATAGAGAAAATTTTTGTACGCACACTGAGAAATTGAAACAGTACTCAACAGAGGGCTAAATTTAATAAAATTTCTGTCTTTATACCAAAGGTTACTGCATAAGTTATTCAATTTAATGAAAATCACTGTACAAGTGAAAGTTCATATACAGTGTGTGTCCTACTGTGATGGCAGACTAAAATGTCCACAAAAAAGTGAATATAAGGAAACATTTTTCAGAACAGCACTACATTTCACTGTAAATGTCAAGTTGTGCTATTCTGAAAAATGTCACAGCAATAATTACATGGAAATGGTTCCAGCTTGTGTATACTATGTGGTCACATTCAGTGTATCAATCAAGGGAAGTTAATATTATCACCAGTTGCTCGAAGAGCATCGAACTATCCCCTATAGTAACAGCTCCTCTAAGGAAATGTATGCAATTCTAAAATAGCCAAATTATCAAATATTAAAATTTGATTTATAGAACCTGGACTAAAATGCAATTTCTTTTATATTAACTCCAAAATTGAAAAAATACATGTGTACTTGAGAACTCAAGGCTATAAGATTTCTGGGTCAGTGACTTGAGCTCCTATTATTGAAGGCAAACATAGCATATAAGCCTTCTTGTGCATGTCTTAATCTTCATTTTAGAGGGTTTTTGAATTTTTTTGTCCTTCACTGCTCTGAATAAAATGTTGTTCCAATACTTGATACTTCTCATGGTTTGAAATTACTAATTAGCAACATTAATTTATTCATGCTCACATTATATTTTTTCTTCTTTTGACAACTTTATCCTTTCGCTTTAATGGGTCTCCTCTTGCCTGATTTTTCAGTGTCTAAACAAAGAGTATTGATATTCTCTCTCCTCTTCCTTCTACTTAAGTAAGCCTAAGCATTTTTTTTTAATTTCAATAGGACAAGTTCTACATTTTTTTTTTATTTTCCTTTTAGCTGTCCTTCCCTATATCTGCTGGCAGATTTTTTTTCAGTGCAATATCCCAACAAGTTTTCAGCTCAGTCCTGTGCAATAACATTCTGAGCTCTGCTGGAAATGATTCATGTGTTAAAATTGGACTTCATTTACTTTTCCCTTTCAGCTGTCATATGCTGGAGAGCTTTATAGGCATCCTATGGTAAGTAATACAACCAAGTTTTAATGGGCTGCCTGCAGCTCATCAGATGAAAACTTGTCAGTACACAGAATAATTCTGGTTTTCCCAATTTACAAGGTTAACTAAGATTCTCTGTGTCACTCTCCGACTCCTTCATATTGACTGTACTTTCCCATGATTTCTAATCCATCAGTCTTCTGAGTTAACATACAGCTATCTTCAAACTGATATCACTAATATTAAGGAGGAGACAATAAAAAGCAATCAAGTAAAAAATCTTTTTAAAGTCAGGTGCAACTTCATAAAAAAATTGAGTCCATGCCAATGTCCTTTTCTATTTCCCTGGCTTGTCATGCTGTGCCACAAAAGAATTATTGCCTCTCTAAACCAATAAAGAAGTTCCTAAAATGGATTAATACAAGTAAAAGCTTTTTTAAAATCTGTCTGACCTATCACAGGTATCACAGTAGAAATATTTCTATTAAAAAATAAAATAAAAAGGTGAGAGAGTAAAGAAGAAAGAAAGGGGGGAGTATGAAGACCAACAAAATAAGTAAGTATATATATATTTTATGTGATATGGGCTGAGGAAGATGCAGAAAATTTAAATATAAAAGTAGAAAAGCAGAAACTGACATATCCATAGTCAAAACCAAAGATATTGGAATATTATGCTTAAAATACATACAGTCAATCCAAGAAATATAACTTGAGCTTTGGTAGAGTAATTCTGCACTGAGAAGAATATATGTGTAATTTCAAATTTTAAGAGAAGTGATCCCAGGAATAACTTTATCAGTAGTGCTTGCAGCTGAATGAAATATAGCATGCAGGCAGTATTTAAATCTGGGCCCAGGACTAAACTGAGCATTGTAAGTGTTAGTCAAAGCATCAGCTTAGCCATAGTGCCATTGGAAAACGATTTTATGCTCCAAAACCTCTCTGCAGTGCAGGGGAGCAGTCGCACCTTGCAGTAAGGTCTACAAGACAGCAGCGCAGTCACAGGCAGTTGGTAAAACACACGGAGGATAATGACTGGCCTTTGAGGAGAGCTTTCCAAGGTTAAATATAGTCCTTCTATCCAAGTCTAAAACTGACTTGAAAGCAAGATTTTAAAACTCTATTTTTTTAAGTATCTGATAAAAACTCATTCTTTGTTTTTGAAATACAACATGATAGATAATAAAACTATGGATTTGGTTTTCAGTTTCTGTATAAATAACAGGTAGCCTTTTAAAAAAGTTTGAGGCAGGTTTATGAAAGGAGTTTTTTGCAATGGGTGAGCATGTTCAGTGGAGGAAGTTTGCCATCTACAGGATCTATAAAGACTAAGAGGAAATTCATTCTAAAGTCTTAGACACAGAATAAAAATGTATGGAATTTGTTTTGGGTTGTTCTAGTAACTCTTCACCAGAGGAAAAGACTGAACACGTAGAGACAAAGAAAGTAGAATTGTTTTCTGGTTCTGCTTGCAGATTCTTTTCTCCATTTAAACATCTCTGCACTTCTATTTTAAAGTGAAACCTTGGGATTTGGAGACATTTTTGTTATAATTTCCTTTCAAGACTGGGGGGTGATAATTCCACCAGTTGATTGGGTGATTGAGACCATCAGGGTGTTATACCCCACCTCTGAGGCAAAGTAACTGAGGCTCTAGATAAGACTTCCCTGGGGTAGGTTACTGTGAAAACCACAGTGGGTCATGGTGCTTATGCATATATATTATCTATAGAAATATATCAATATAAAAGTATAAAATATGATCTAAGGTATCAACACCTATGGGTTCAGCAATGAGAAAAGTTGATGTCTGTTGGTCAAAGTGATGGTCACAGGCCTTGATCCATTTGGGGTGGGGGATGCCCACAAAACAAAGAATTCAACAGGCTGATGTTCACTTGGGAATGCTCAGGTACCTCGCCTGGGAAGAGGGTTTTAATGCTGTGGATCAGGCACAGTGTTCTGATGGAAGGCCCCAGAAATGAAGCATCTGGAAATGATTCGGTGGTCATTGCCAATGTTACCTCTTCCATAACTTGGGGTGATAAGTGTATGAGAGGTTGCTTCCTCTCCCACAGTTTGCCACAATGGGAATTTTTGTCCAGATGTATTACTCAGGATGTGCTAACCAGATCTTGCCTCTACCAGGCCTGCAATTAGTACCTTCCTGTCATCAATTCCTCCCTCCTGTGCTAATCTCAGGCCCATTGTGGTGACTCATCCTATGGGAAGTTCATTCTGTGATCTCAACAGTGTTTGAGACAAGCAACTGTGCTCTTCACATGGTGTCACACAAAATGACGGAATCCCAGAGTGGTTAAGGTTGGAAGGGACCACAGTGGGTCATCTAGTCTAAACTCTCTTCTTTAGCAGGGTCATCTCATGGCACAGGATTGCATCCAGAACGTTCATTAATATCTTCAGTAAGGGTTACTCTACAACCTCTCTGGACAATGTGTTCCAGTTCATCCCAGTGAAGTTCTTCCTCATGTTCATTTGGAACTTCCTGTGCATCAGTTTCTGCCTGTTGCCTCTTGATTTATTGGTTGGTGCCACCAAGGAGAGCCTGGCTCCATCCTCTTGGCACCTTCCCTTCAAATACTTGTTTATATTCATAAGTTTAAACAGGCCGAGATCCCTCAACCTTTCCTCTTAAGGGAGTAGCTCCAGTCCCCCAGTTGTACTCACTGCCCACTGCTGGACTCACTCCAGGAGCTCCCTGCCTGTCTTGTACTGTGGAGCCCAGACCTGGACAACAGTCTTGAGTCCTGCACCAGCACCATGAAAATGGCATACCAGTCCATTAGCTGCTCCACCTTGATGCTCTGAGTGACTTAGTCTTTCATTTGACACTCGAAGTCCTTCTTTTTCCAACTCCATCTGTAGAGTCTTTCACAACCCTTGAAAAGCTTAACTCCCTCTGCAGCAAGGATTTAAGGCCCAGCTCCTACATGGCCAAGCTTTGCAACACTGGCAAAGACTTCTGAAAAAATTGTGAGGAAGGTAAATGTACAGTCAGAGCTAGGAATTATAAGACAGGGGTCATTAGTAGATAAATGAGTACAGGTCCCTAAAGGAAGAAAATAAAGAAGCTCATCAGGCTAGGTCTGTTATATGTATATGAGAATATTATATAGCTAAATTTAACTCCACATTTTGAAAAGATATACTGTGAAAAATCCAACTTTTTATTAAAGTGTGGTGTAGGATGCACGAGGAAGAATTAGGAGTTTAATTAGCTGAAGTGCTAATTTAAACACCAGACCTGTCAAAGCTGGGATGTCTCTAATGATGTGCTGAGGCACCATATAATATTTTTGAGATTAAAATAAAGAAATAAAAGAATTGAGGCATCTGTAGGGTTGCATGAGCATGTTAAAGGGAATATTTTGGATTAGAATTTTCCAGGTCATAGGTCATTTTTGGAGATGTAATATTAATTCCATATAAAGATGGGCTGACAGAAATGCTTAACCAGCTTCTTGAATGCAGATGGAAGTACTCAGAGTAGACTAAGCTAATGAAAAAACTGTTATACCAAGCAATAAAGAGGAATTTGGCAATACTATTACTTCCATGTTGATTCTGTATTTGCAGTATTGAGCTTTTAGGATGAGGCTTCCTGATAGTTTAAACCAATCTTAAAATGGGTTTATGCAAATTTACTTCACTAATTTGTGCTAGGACGTGTGGGAGTGTGCAGATTTCCAGGTCAGGGAGATAATCTGGCTAAAACATTATAGCTGCATCTATGGAGGGGAAGGAGAAGAGAAAAGAAGGAGTTAGTTTCCTGCTGAATCAATCAATGGAAGGAGGAAGAAGAGGCTGACCATGGAACTATACCCCTGTAATCCATTAAAATATAATCAGTGTAAGAAAACTCTATTCATAAATTGTTGATAATTAAGCTGTTCATTAATATGGTTTTAATAATTCAATATGCCCATAAACAACTTTGAAATAGCTTACCTAATTTGAGACTTTTTATTTTTCACACTAAGCTATCATAGAGGATTTCTTTAAATAACTCATGCTATTTTTTTTCTATTCTGTACTCTCAGGTGTGTTTCCAGGGTCATAAACACAAAACTGTCTGACAACACTGTTCTTGCCAGCTGGAGCGATACAAATAAATTACAGATTATAAGAAATAAACCAAAAACCAATCAAAACATATTCTGCAATTTTGTTAAGCAAATATGCCTGTTCTGATTACTGCTTGTGCTTAACAATGTTTACTATCAGGGACATAAATCTCCAGATTTATGTTTCCTTACTGTGATTGCATAGTTTCTCTATTGTAAAATTTTCCTTCTATGTTTTCCTATAAAGCTGAGGAGTCTGGGTACCCTATTTCTAGAATTCTGTCCTTGTCTAGAGTAAGAATACTTTATTTTATTTATTTATTTATTTATTCATTTATCAAAGGTAGCAAGTGTGTGACTGTCTGCATGTGATTTGTTTTGTTTACTTGCTGTGTTGCTATTTACATAAATGTTTTCTTACCTCCTGTTAATCTGTTTTCCTGTCTGATAAGTCATTTAGTTATTTCTGTGATAATTTTGTTATCAGATAGATAGACATGTTTTCTTGAGTACTTGCAGCACTAGAAGCATCATGTATTAGCTGTTTTACCTATAATTTTTCCTAATTTTTATATTTGTATTTTGATTTTCATATAATCATTCCTCTGTTTCTCTCTTTTGTTCTCTTAAACATAAATATTAATGCAGACTATGCATTGACAAAAACAATGTCAGAAAACTCTATTAAAGGTTTTTACCAATATGAATGTGCATCAGAAAACAAGATTCTTCATCTGGGGTTTTATATGGTATTGTTGGGGCACCAGATGTTTTCAGTGTTGCTGTTACATATTGACATGCACATAAAAGCACAGGTACAAGTAACTTGTTTCTTCTGTACAATGCATGGGACAATCCTGCCATTGGGAATGTGCAGGGATTCACTCTTCTCCCCATAAGCCATTTGGTGCCAGCTGATGGCCATCATGCCTCATAGTCCCACCAAACATCACATTCACACTCTCCTCAGTACAGCTGAACTGGCTTTGAGCAGAAGATTGGAAAATATGTGACTGGAAGGTGGCTTCCAATCTAAATTATTCTGTGATTGTGCAATTCAAATTCAAGCAGTGTTCTGACAGTCAATGAATAATTAACAGAGATAGTTTTCAAACAGGTATAAAGCTTCCTCCTTACAAAAGTAAACAAATAGATCTACTTTCCCTTGTGTATGTCAAGTAAAAATTCTGAAAACATGTTTTGTTTTTAATATGTTGCATTCCAGAACAGTACATGCAAGAAGGAAAATACTAGAGAGGAGACAAAAAGTTGTTGGTAGCCTGTTTAAAATTTATTTCATCGTTAGTTGTGCTGCTTCTGAAGGGAGAACTGGGGTGAATAGAACTGCACAAACTTTAGAGGAGTGTTGCAAAATCTGGGAGAAAACCAGCTTGCAAATAAACTGTTTCATCATTGGATACACCACGTAAACATTCAGAAGGCTGAGCTATTCAATAAATGTGTTTAATTGACACAAATATCTAGATCCTGATTCAGTTATTCCTGTGCTGCATCATTCATTCCCTTGGCACCGCATAACAAAACAAAGCTTGAGTATCATTTTTTTTCAACTGAAATAGAGCTTGTTCCCTGTTTGGTTTTTATTATATAGAGACAAGGATATCATAAACCTGTGTAAAATTGCATCTCCAAATAGCTCCTGTATACTCCTGTTTAAGGATTATTTGGGAATGTAAGTCCCATATCCATGCCCAGCTGTTTTGTTTTTGTTTTGTTTTGTTTTGTTTTATTAGTCAATATGGGACCATAACAATATCCCCTGATAATCTTATGCATCACAAAATGGGAAAAAATTGTCTTCAGTAAGTTTCTTTCTGGTCCTATTTCTTTTCTACAACTGTTATGACTCTCCTACTCAATCTGGCTTTGTATTTGTTTTTACTGTAATTCTTAGTAGGTGTCTATTGCCTTTATTTGTGCTGGCTTTTGCCAGCTAAATGCAACCTTATATTCTTTAATGGCTACATTGAAAGGATGTAATTCTTATAAGTTATCCAAGCAAAAAATACACAAATCCAAAAATATATGGCTGATTTACCCATTAAAAATCAATTCATTTCATATAATGGATAATAAATTTCCAGACATTTGAACATTTGACTATTCCTTGGGGTAACATGGCACTTGTCGTCAACAGACCATAAATCTCTTTACAAAGGGGAGTAACAAAATTATTGCCCTTTTTAATGGTCCCAACTGGAAGATTTAGTGTGTGGTAGCAGAACCTTCCTTTTTGTCTAATTTGTGATTATTTAAATATACCATTATGCAAAAGTAACCTCTAGTTCAAGAATGGCCCATTAGGCTGAGTTGTCTCATAAATGCAATGCATTTTGGAAAAAATAAGCATATAAGTGCTCACTAAAATGCCAGCAGCTTTCATACACTTCATCAGTCTTGCTAGACAATTACACTTCCTTTTGGTTATTTGATTTTTATTTGATTTTTGTAGTTTGAGACCCAGCTGCTTCTTTGCATTCCAGTCTAATTTTTTCTGAATATCTTCAATCTGAGAAAAGCAAACACTCTAATTTTGTATTTATGTTTCTTTTTTCTATATTCTCAGACTATTTTTCCTGTCATTTACCATCAACAAAGCTTCTACACTAACAGAGTACCATAGCATCTTCTGTAGCCCACTATGCTCCATGGCCCATCACGTCCTGTGAAGCCAATCCTCATAAAAAACTTTATGTGAAGGCTTTATGTGAAGGTGAAATTACATTATCTCTCTCTGTTTCATAACATTTTTTAGGTGCAGAGTTAGATCACATTAGAGGTAAAATTTCATTCCCTGGCTTTGATGTGTTTCACTGCAGTTCTATGTAGCATCTAAAAACCCACATTTTTGTATTTGAGATAACATAAATTTTTAAATATTTTTGCAGCTATATCCAAATATGTTGCAGCTTATATTAGATTTTTCTAGATCACATTGCTTTCCATAGATAATGATATGACCTTACTACAGTGTTCCCATTTTACACGCCTTTTGCGATGGACAACGTAGTAATTACATCTCAATCTGGGCATAATTTATCCAGAAATTGTCTTGCATATGAGATGATGACTATTTTCAGATAAGCTCTAAAAATTTCTCTCTTCTCAATCATCATTTTACCATGACTGCCATGGTGGTGTCAGAGAGTCTAAGCACTGGTCCTTTACGGAGTAGTGCTTCAGTGCCATGTCATGAACATTGCCAAGTAATGTTCTTAAGTAAAAGTTGTTCCAATATATCAGTAAGAGGTGCTTCAAAAAACATGTGCTGTGCACAAAATTAAATTAAGTTTATCTGTAACCTTCTGTAATACATCTTGTCCTGTGGTGCTTACACTGATGATAAAGACTTCTGTCATCTGCGTTGAATCCATGAAACAAGTATATATCCTTCACATTTTTCTTTATTCGTTAATCAGATTGTATCTGGACAGATTTTGATATTTTGTGCTTCAGTAATGATAACCCTTATTTTAGTGGCCAGTCATATTTTCTCTGAGTGGATGTTCTTTCTGGTCTTTAACTATTTGACTAGTACACATTCCATTCCATTGATTCCAGTCTTGGGCTGCAATTCCTTCTTTCCTGACCTTGTGTGAAAATGGAGACAGATCATTAGGCTTTTAATTTGCCATACAGTGTTCTGAAAATTCATGTTCAAATGGGTTCTCATCAACTCTGTTGAGAGTTTTCTGAGAACTGTTCTTTTTTTTTTATCTAGAATAATGTAGAAACTAATCTCTGCTGTCCTAATAATCTACTAAACTCTCTATGAAGCAGACAAATCTAAATTTCACTTTAATCTCTGCTAATGAGTCAAATCAACTTTAAGTAAATACTTTTTTATTATCTCTGGGTAGAACTCTGTCACGGAAGGCTACATACTACATTCATTATGCTGTCATGCTTGTGTGGAGCTGTCACCTCTCACTTTTACGCTGAAAGGAGCACCCAAAATTTGTAGGTCCTCATGGGTAAAAAAGAATGGAAAAAGTCAAAAGAGCCCAAAGAAGCTCACAAAATTTTATTAGCATACTACACACTCAACATGGAAATTGATAAATGCTTTACCCCTATCTTCTAATAGTAAGAGGAATAAAAAAAAAATAGAAGAAAAGAGGGAAGAAGGAGAAAGTGAATAGGAAATCAGACAGAAGAGAAAAAGGGATCACCAGTCCTGGGTCCAACATTCACACACTGGAGCAGTTCATTAAATACTGCAGCTCATGGGAAGGACTCACTTTGGAAAAGTTTATAGAGAGCTGTCTTCTGTGGGAGGGGTCCCACACTGGAGCAGGGGACAACAGACAGTGGGAAGGAGAGGCAGAGACAATGTGCAGTAACAGCCCCAATTTCCTGTCACTCTGTGCTGCTGGGGGAAGGAGACAGAGAACTGGAAATAACGTTACACTAGGAAGAGGGGAAGAGTTGGGAAAGCTATTCTTAAGATTTGGATTTACTTCTTATTACGCTGCTCTGATTTGTTTGGTAATAAATCAATAATTTCCCCAAGTCAAGTCTGTTTGACAGTAACTGGTGAGTGATCTCTCCCTGCCCTTATTCAACCCATGAACCTTTCATTATATTTTCTGTCCCCCTGCCCACTTGAGGATGGAGCATGATACAGTGTCTTTTGTCAGCACCTTGTGTCCAAGCAAGAGTAGCCCACCAAAATATGCAATATTAAGACTCTATCAGACTGCAGATTGTCATTTATTTTATTTCTTAATACTGCTTGTGGGTGTACCAAGTTGATTGTACTCAAGTTCAGCAAGAAATCTGTGACATTGTCCATGGTAAATCTCTCTTGGCAAATTAACGTCTGTGTTTTTTGATGCTTTATCTCAAAAGATGGCAGATCAAAGACTGATGTGTTTCTAGATATGTGCAGTTTATCTACTTCAGTTCTTGGTTTAAGTATTTTATCCTGACTGGACTGAGATTATGAGACTTCCAGATTCAGCTTTGTTTACTGTCTTGTGTAAGAGTTTATACTACCTTGCTGGTATTTGATTTGGACATAATTACTCTTTCTTTGTTCTGTTACTATTTAAGGAGGCTTTGTAGAGCATCAATTTTAGTAAACATTACTTTACTCTCCTAATATGTTACTCCATTCCAAACATGCAGTATTTTTCTTCTTTTTTCTTCTCCTCTTCTGACTTATTTTAATGTATGGATGTGCCCTGTGAAGTGCTTACCCATATTCCTGGACTGATGGGCCAAAATCAACCCTCACAATTTATTGACGTACTGGTATATTTTATATGAAATTTAAAATTTAGTATTCAGTTTCAATGGTTTACTCTTTCCTACTTCTCATTGTTGTACACCACTTGAGAAGTGTTGTCAACCCTGACATCATGCAAAACTTATTTTGCTTCCTAAAGGTTTCTAATAGTTTGTAAAAGGAGAAAGCAGATCAGTGTCTTGGTGCATGCTGATCAAGAGGTTTTTAATGATATATGGACAACCTGCACACATATAGGGCTTCTTTATCCTAAGAAACACCTGTACTCACCTTCCTATTTCCCCACTTCAGATTTCTACATTAGACTCTCCAGCCTTTATATTTCAGTGCATTTTCCAAATCCACTGAACTCCTACAGCTGGCTACTGGTAGCTGCCTACAGCTGCTACTTTCAACAATCCCGACTCAAAATCCCTGTACTTCCCACACAAAGTTAAAAGCTGCCACTACTAAGACTGACAACGGAAGCATGAATTGACTTGTAGATTCTTATGGAGAATATAAACTCCAGTTTAGCACATCCTCTAGCCTATCTGAAGTCTTAGCTACAACCAGTTCAGTAAAAAAAATGCCTTCAGTGACTTTCTTTTACGGTTGCTGACAGCAGCAAGCAAGAATCATAAAACAGAGCACCCCAACACCGTCCACAGGATGCCTGCAGACATCCCAGTGTCCCAATCTGTTGAAAGGGCATATGCATTTAAATGACAGCTTGCAAACCAATTTTTTATTCTGTTCTATTCTTTTTATATGTGGTTTTCTCTTCTATCATTTTATCTCTGTTTGTCTCATTTGTGTAATTTTCTTATTTGCATTAAGTGAACAATTTTGCATATACTGATTGCTTAGATAGACCATATTTACTATGTTTTTGGTGTTAATAGCAGTCACCTTCTGTGTGTCAGGCACTTGGCATAAGACTGGGATCCTGTGAAAGGTGCTGTTGTGGCTTGTGTACAGCTCTTTGCATTGGCAGCTCAACAAACTTCACCAGGAGCCACTCATCACACAGGACAGCAATCAGACAACTTTTGAACATGTGCCTCCCCACAGTACTGCCCAAAGCCCAAGGCAGGAAAATAAAAATCAACACTGATGGAACATTACTATTAGTATAGGTAAATTTTTTTTTTTTTTCCAAATGTATCTATTCCTCTAAAACATGTTTTCAGATCAGGTGCTTTTAACAGAAAGGTATTGCAGTGGAAGACTTTCAACCACTTCCACTTCACAACTTTTATATGGTTAATGACAGGGTGGTCAAGCTGTAATCTCTTTTGGACAGATGGCAGCCTCAGAGGTTGTTCTGGGACTTGTGAAGGGAGTAGACAGTTGATTAGTTATTTTTCCTTGCTCCTAGCAACTGCAATGGTTTCCAACAGTAAGCACAGAGATCTGGCAGTTTTTTTGACCTCATCCAGCCCTCTGTTCTTCTCTCAGGCTCCCTACTGCTTGGCATGCTCCTCCTCTAACCTTGTAAATTAATGAGTTGCAGAGTTCAAAATCTTTTCTCCTGCTATAACAGCTGTTCCAAGAGGACTTTGTTGTTTGTGCACCTTCAATCATTTCCTGAACAAAACTGTTTACATCTTGATGAACAACTTTAAAAATGAAAAAAAACCCTGACTAATAGTATCAGATCATTAATTGGGACCATCTGATGTTGTCATGCTGTGTTATGTGTTAGTCCAGCATTTATACAGGTCAAGGCCAGAAAATACCAAAAGGTTTCCAAGCCCTTGTAGTTTTGGTAGCTAAAAAACTAACTCAGACTGTCTTGCTTCAACTTTGTTGGATTTTTTGTCTGTTTGAGTTTTTTGTTTGTTGGGTCTACAGGTTGTCTGCAATTTTCAGATGGGCTATAGATCAGTGGTTGGAACACACTGTTTTGTTCTATTACTGACCTGTATAATATTCTTCCATGATAACCTCTTCATTTCTCTGTTGAGTAGATAAGAGATCTTTTAACCTCAACCTCTGTTTCTGGAAAGAGTAGCATGTTTTAAAGATACTCATGTTCACCGAAGAATTATGTCTTAGGTGTCTCCAAGATGCATCTCAATTTCCTTTTGACTGTCAGCCCAGAAAAACATAATGTCATTTCTAAATTCCTGGCCTAAGGGTTAATTTAGTTGTGAAAAATCACTGGCACTCACAGGAATCATTGAAATAGATTTTTTTTAATGATGGCATTTGTATTTCAGGTAAAGGGTATGATTTTTAACTGAAAACTTGGATTAGGCAGGCTAAACATATTCAAAGTGGTATGGCCACGCTGTAGATTTTGGAGTGGGATCACATATGTGGATTTGTGATCAAGGGCTGTCTTTAAGAACAATTCTCAGGAGATAAATTGATAGATCTGTGGCACTTAGGAAAACGGGAAAGACATCTTCCTTCAGGTGAATATATTTTTGCTTTAACTCACCACATGCTAGAACTGGATCAAAAAATTGATTTCATGCATGGGAGGACACAGAGCAGTATCTTGCACCCCTGTAATGAAAGCAAAAGGTGTAAAACTGCTTTTCAATATAACACCAGCCTCCATGCCAATGTTATTTAGAGAGGATACACATGTGCCATCGGTTCATCAAAAACTTTCCTGGAAGGCAATAGCCTTCTCAAAATTATCATTTCATGGCAAAGAAGTTACCACAAAAGGAGTGAAATGTGTTCTCTTTCCAGTATACAGCATTAAAATATATAGGAAAGGGGTGAAAAAACCCAAGCTTTAAAAGTTACCTAATCTTATCAGCCCTCTTATTTCTAGGTGAGCTGTGAACTTAGGTTTTAGTGTGCTGTCCAATCACTTGAAAAGTTTCAATTAATTTATTTCTTTAAATAGTGTGGTTCAGGTTTAGAAATAATCTCTTTTGTTTTGGTTTCCTTTTCATTCCATTTCAGCACCATATTCTATAGATTAAAAATGTGCTCATTTTTCTCTGAACTTGTAAAAATCGCTCATGGTGTTAATTGACGCTCCTGACAATTTTTTCCTGTAGCTTTTATTTCACCCTGAGGAAGCATATGTAATAGGAAAATGCTGCTGATATTAGTTGCTGGTTATTCTTAGTAAATTTTCCATTGCAGTCTATTATGATCTTTTTGATTGGCAAGCAGATTCACAATGTGTTATCATGAACAGGAGAAAAAAACCTGCATCAATTAACACAAATTAGCATCCCTGATGGAAATTTGGAAAAACACAGGCATGAATGGGAAGAACACAGCAAACTGAATCCCCAAACTTCATTTCAATTTGTACTGGTAGAATTAAACCTTACATAGCCTAGAAATTTACACCAAGATCAGCTGCTGCACAGACGTGGTCTTTGATTTTGTAACAGATAAACAAGAAATAGCTATAATTTTCTAAACTAAGGATTCACTGATCTATGTCTCACCTGTACAAAGCACTGCATGGTCCCTTGCTTTTACATATTTTTCTGAATTCTGGGATCATACCACAGAGGAGAGAAGCAGAAAATTAATTCCGAGCTGAATCCAAATTATTTTCTCCAGTGGAAACAAACAAATGAGTTTGTCCAGAGGGACATCCTGATAGGTTTTCTGACACCTTTCTCTGTACAGCTCTCCACTTTCCCTCATAACTCTCAGTATAAATGCTCTCCAATATAATTTCCTCTATTTATTCCAAAAAAGTAACATCAAAAACAACCACTTTAAGGGTCAGAGATACCTTTACTGGTGCCATTGCCACATGTAGTTCAAAGAACTATTTTGTGCTAATCTCTGCTTCCCAGGTTTACTACTCTCCTCCTGACACTGGATGTCAAAAGAAACAGGCATAGCTAAGAGTCTGTCACATGAAGAGAGGAGGGAGAAGTTTCATTATCTTTTCCAAATATGGTTTAAGGAAAAAGCCACCTGTGTTTGGAACTTGGAACCTAGAAGGAGAAAAAGGAAAACAGATACTTTAAGAGAAGAAGCTGGGAAGACTCAGCCTAAGCCAAATATTGAGGGAGTATTTCAGTATATGGAACTGATCTCCTTGGCTGTTTAATTGATGAAATGGATGGATAATAAACACAATCTGGGATACTGCAATTGCTAGAATGAAGGTCCAAGCCAAGGCACACTAGGAGAAGCACTGCATTTAGCACCCTGTATCTATACCACAGAGGGTCACACAGTAATTTAAATGCTGCGTGGACAGTGGCAGCAATAAAGCAACCACGCATTCATCAGAGGCTATAACTTGTCACATAAGAAAAGATGTTTTCTCTTTCTGCAAATTAAGTTATACTTCTTTCTCATTTCAGTCATTTCAAGTAGGTATAGGTAGTTGCTGAACCCATCTGTTCACCATTAATCTAACCCTCTGTTTTAAAAGTTTGTATATATTTATTTATTAGTATTGATACGTGAATATTTTACATATTCACTAAGATCTATCAAAAAAAAAATGCATCAACCTTTTCTCTGATCTCAGATTCTGCTTTTTCAGGATTGGTGTCATTTGTATAGAATTCAGGTTTGCTTAGTTTCTTGTTGTTAGTAATGCAGACTCCACTCAAATTCTCATCTCTATTTTCTAAATTGTTCACCAGTTTCTGTATTGTTTATTTTCTGTACAAGAAGTATTCTTACAGAAAATATAGAGGCAGTTAGTTGCACAAGTTGTCTTAATTCTGGATAATAAAATCATGAAGACCAGTAGAACACAATGAAAATCAGAGTCCATTTCTTGAATACTGTCTACTCATATAACTGTCTTATCAAATTAACCAAATCTGAAAAATAAAATGACAGGATAATCAAATATCCATCTTTTTCTCAGAAACTGCTGAGCAGACTATGATTCTTCCACAGTGCAAAGTGACATAAGGAGAGAATGTTGGTATGTATAAAACATTGCGTGACATGGAGACACAAAGCAATTAGTAAGCAATCAAGTATCACTAAGAGGTGACAAGTTCAAAGCAAGAAAAATGAAATATTTCATTTTGGGAATTATGCCACAGAAGTCTCTTAAAATTTGAAAATTATCAGCAATTTAAAAGCAATCAGAAAAATTCATGGAAGAACAATCCATGAAGGGCCATTTATCTCAAAGGTAAAATAGCTGAATGAAGATGCTGATCTGGGAAATTTAAAATTTTTTCTTTGAATGCTTTGAATTTATGGAAAGTGGAAAATACCCAAAATATCTGAAGGTACGAAGTTAGGAGATAATACTAAAAATGTTTGGTTTATTTTATTATTTCTGTCTTGCATTCTCTAGACTGTGCTAAAAAAAACATACCCATAAAACCCATTTTCTTTATGCTATCATCAGAAATATAGGAAAATTCCTATTTCCTAAAGGACTGAAAGGCAGTATGTGATTCTCAACAAGCTGAGCAAAGTGACTTTGGGTAAGGGATGAATTTCACTGCATCCTCCAGCCCCTCCAAACTGTGCTACAGCTGGTAGATTAACCCTGCTTACCAGCTCCTAGAAGGAGAATCAGTCAGCCCCTCTACTTTTGTTTCACAGAGCAGTGCAAGGAAATTGCATCTGTGCCATATACTGGGCACTTTTTTTATTGGTTTCTGTTTCAATGAAGAAAATGATGAGTCAGAGTATTTTGCAACTGGGAAGAGAAATGCTGCTGTATGAAGGCAGAATTCAGGAAAAAGTGTATTGCTTTGAGGGGGTTAACTGGAAAGGTTGGTTGAGGGGCTGCTATCATAGGATAAAGAATATGTTTGACTTTTTAATATTTTGTTGCTTTATTGAATTACATGGCCTTTATAAAATATTTTAAAACTGTTGAAAAGTTAAAATCTCTTTCAGAAAAGTAAAGTATATTCAATATAGAATTTAAATAGTTTAATTAGAGAATAGAAAAGCCTTTCCTTGTTTTTTTTTTATTATCTCTCTATATTTTTCTCCTTCCTCTCAATTAAAATTACTAGAGGTGTAAAAACTTTTCATAAACATTTCAGTGAACTGGGTGGCCTTTTATGCCATCAGTTTGTTTCTCATCAATAATTTATGAGGTCTAAGTCTTGCTATGTTCATAGAAAATCAGTTTTAGGTTAATAGTACTTTTAAATCTTTTCATGAAACAAGTTAAGTTGATTAAATTATATTTCAGCAGTGAATTATATATAAGAAAGGATCCTGTCAACCAATAGATAAAATTAGTTAGATAACTGGCTACATGAACAGTAGGTTTTGGCAGCAAGAAACAGAATGCATTCTTCCAGCAATGAGTTTGCAGGCATGTAATTATTACAATGCTTAGGTCATAGAAAAACTCTAAGGAAAGTTTAAGTAGGAAAAAACAGTGAAGAGAATAATCTGTCCAAAAGAAATTAATGAATTGTAAATGAGAGTTTTAACTCAGAATAGTTCAGCTTCTTCGTTAAATCTGTCACTTTGCTGTATTGGTCTTCAGTTTGAAGTAAGTATTACATATTTACAAATGAAAAATTACAATGTTAAAATATTGTAAAGAAGAAATTATTGTCACACTCACTCATATTTGTGTTAGCCAGAATAATTAAATGCTTTTGGAAAAAATACAGTGTTGAAACACACGTATAAATAAAGACTATGAAGACTTTAATTATGAAGCCTGCAAGTCAATAATTCTTCATAGTGGTTCATGTAAAAGCAATTTTCTAGAAAATCAAAGCTCTATATTTTTTTCTTGTTTCTAAAAGTACTTAGCCCCTTTGAAGTCACGATTCAAGTTTTATCAATGTAGCTAAGCGTTCTATTAAAATCATATGCAAAACTTACATGCCAGCAATATAAATTTTTATACAGTCACAACAGATACTAATTTGCAATGTTGATTGTGCAAGGAGTGAAATCAGAGGTTAAAATTATTAACTTGTCAAGTGGCATAACAAAATCTATCCTATGTTTTATAAGTAGTGCTGGATTTTCCTTATTTTTTGACAATGTCACATGAAACAATGTGCTTTGAAAAAATGCCAACACATAAATTCAATGTTCAAGGAACACTTTTCTCTTGTATTCTCTCATAATATAAAACAAAATCTATTCTCTGGTAAAATAAAATGAGAATGAATATTCTGTATCAAAACTGGTATTTCCTGTGAAAAACATAGCAGACATTGCAGGAACCTTACCATACTGAGGCCCAGCTCACAGCATTGTCATAATATTGTTAATTCATTTCACCCAAACTTACCAATGCTTAATATGGTGCAGTAAAGAGAATAATTATAGAATTCACTTCAATTGCATAATTTTATACTGTTATTTTTCCCACAAGCCTTAGCCACTTTCTGCGCACAGAGGAAAGGTAAAAGAAGCCAGAAATTTCCAGCAAGAAGAGGAACAGTCTTATCCCATAAGGACAAAAGAGTGCTGTGTTATTACAGAGACATCACTTGAATTGCAGAGACTTAAAAAAAAAAACAACCAAACAACAAAACCAACACATTAGTTCATTTCTGCTGGATTTGTAGAAGCTCCTTGGTGCCTGGCACAAAGCAGAAGGCCCCTGATTTATGATTTGTATTTACCAATTCTGTATGTTGCACATGGAGCTTTGTTAAAAACCACCTCAGTCACTGTCTTCTAGACCAGGACAATGTCCTTCTGCACTGACATTTACAGCTGTAATTTTTTTGGTGCTTCAGAGGGGATTAATTTTCTGTGATGGTTCCTAAGGTAACTTCTCTCTTGTTTCTTTGTCCACTTATCCTTTCTACAGGACAACAGGGCCTCTTTGAACTTTTTTATATATCAGATAATTAAAATCAGTCCAAAGGCACATAGTATAACCAAATTGCTGAAATCTTCTTACATGATTCTTGTAGAAGCAGAGTCAAACCACAGGTTCAAGTGTCTCAAAATAGTTGGAGTATTGTACCTCAAATTTATTTTTCCTTTGTATCCAAGAGCAAATATAATTTTATTTTGTTGTTTCTTATCTTTACAAAAATATAATAGAAGCTCTTTTAGTTGTTGATACAAGAAGCTGTATCAACATTTTGTCTAAATTCTGTCTAAATTTTCCAAATGTTGTGCATAAAAGTGAAAGGAATAGGAAGTGTTCCTGGTACTTCTAATTATAGCCTAATTTGAATGTCATTGAAGAGAAAAGGAATGTCAAAATAGTGAATGACAAAAGAGAGCAAGGTAGGCATATGACCTTGATTACAATCTAGAGTTGTCACTAAACATTACACAAATCCTTAGGAACTGTTGTTTCATATATTATTTGTGACACTCTCAATAAATATTGAATTAGATGTCCTGTGGTGTACTTAAAACGAAATGAAAGTGTATTTAAAGTACCAAGATAAAATACTACTTATTATGGCTCTATTAAAACCCCATATAGCTTTAATATGATACCTTAACTCTGCACAGAAATCCCATGGCTCATGTATGGTGTAGACTTCTATTCACTTCACAGGCATGTTGGGTTTGTTCATTTTTTGGGACTGCCATAGTGTGCCCATTTGTAAACTTTGAGCTTTTATGAGTTTCTCTTGAGTCTTACCTGTCTTCAGACGTTTATAGATCCACTCATACTCTAAAAAGAGTTTAATCTCTTTTTGTTGATGTTCAATACCTTCTAGAAAATAAATCAAATTCTGTAATGTGCTTTATATGTAGCTTCAGAAATAATTTCATAGTTAATGTATTGCTACATGTTGGCCTGAATATATAGACACTATGTGTTTATTCCTGTGTTGTTCCATTTGTGAGAAGAAATTGTCAGTGGAAGGATTCCTCTTTAGGTTTTCCCAGAATCCCTACGATGAGTACTGTAAAAGTCTTGTTACAAAATCTTTTTGGGGAATATATTTAATACCATGTTCATGGATGTTCATGGATGGAAAATTCTGATGAATTACTAAAATTCCAATTTTTAATCTGTTCTTCATTGTGATTATTCATTTCACACCAGGGTTTGTCACCTTATAATCATTTAAAGTTCTTTAAAGATGATCTTTTAATATTTGGTACAAATCATCTCTGTTAGAAGGCTTACAATTGTGCTGTTTCCCATGTCTCTTGCCTGTTTTGTGGGAAAATCTTTGTTTTATTATTCAGCCTTTCATCTCTTTGACATCTTTTACCATGGAAAAATAGGAGTTTTACAAAATAGCTCTGTAAAATGAACATTTTGTAACATCTGGTCCAACAAAGCTATAATTTATCATACCCAGCTTTTGGTCCATTTCAAGAAGCTTCTCGCTATTGTTCTAAGTTTTGTTCCAATAACACCTATAGAATAATCAGGTTTTGTGTTGCACTTTATTTTTCAACACTTTTTTTTCCAGACTATGAAATTTCTGGTGTTCTTCCAGAACTTCTCTCTTCTTTCAATGGCAACACAAACTCAGAGTTTCCTTGTGCCTAAAACACAGGTTTGGTCTTTCTACCAAAATTTTGAATGCAAAAGCTACTTCTGGATCTATATATTCTAATTCAAAACAAAACCAAAACCAACCAAAAAACCAACAATTAAAAGTGTTGTTCAATCCTGTTTTCTTGGTTACAAAATTCAGATGGGAGGCTTCCACTTTATGGTAATCTTACACCTCTTCCAGTCAGCATCTTATATGTGTTACTGTTTTCTGCTTTCTTAACTTTCCTTGAGGTTGCCTTTCATCTCCACTTTTCTTCACTAAATGCCTTATTTTTAAAAAGACCAAAGGATGACTCAGTGTCCTTTTTCACCCTTACCTCCAAAGCCTGGGAGGCATCTCAGTCACTGAGACTGTAATTTCCTTCTGTCTAAATTCAGGAGAAATCCTTTTCCAAGACTGCAGCACTAGACCTAGCTGTGACTTTCCCTTTAACTGTGAGGTCCCCTCTCCAACACACTGTTTTGCACATTGAACAGATGGCACATGAGGATTTAAAGGTAAAAAAAACCCTATATATTTTGGTTTATACTGTTGCCAGGAACATGGCATGAATTGGGTGGTTTGTTTTGTTAACTGCTGAAAATTGGAAAGTGCTTGAGCAGTAGACATAGCAGGTGTGGTGTTGGCATATTTTGGACTCCAGCTGAATCATTAAAGTAAACCAGAAATACTGAACAGATATTTCCATGTAATCAAGCAGGAGAAAATATTCAGGTATTTCATTATTCACCACTGACTTGAACGTCTTGAGCATAATTGAAATGATTTATTTTTCTACTGCTGTTCTGCATCTGTCTGGTCACATGGATATGTTTTAAATTGTTTGACAGGGAGGATTGTTTGACAGGATGGACTGTATTATTTTGAGGTTTAACTCTGAAGAGATAAAGGTGCACTGGGATAGAAACAGTTAGCAGGATCCTCAGTAAATGCGTTGTAGTACAAGTTTCCCCCATATCTTCAAACAAAATCAGTTCATGTTCCCATTGTGTCAGTTGCAAAAATTATGAGTGATCCAGAAAGAGAATGAAAAAAGTCTTCTTTTGAATAAGTGAAATAAGTAAACATCAGAATGTCAGATGTATTGCCACTTATGTAAATTTTGATATTTATAAACTAGGCTTGCTGAAACAAACCTTATTGAAACAAAGAGACTTTGACCTCCATCCATCATTTAACAGACACAAATTTACTGCTGCATTTCAGACACTGGCAGAAGGGCAAAAACTCTTCTCAGGGAGGATGGATGAGCTGTGTGCAGCAAGAGAAAGGCCAGAGCATCTCCTGCTTTATCAACCCTCTGCGGGAAGCTCCACACCACGAACATTTCCCCCACCACAACAGAGGGGACAGAGTAGCAATTGCAGCACCGTGTCCCATGGGACCGTTTTTTTCTTTTGCATTAAAGGTCACTATAAATTGCTGAAGAATGAAGAATAAAACAAAACTGTTAAATACTGCAAATTTCTGTAAATGCTGTGGGGCAGTGGGACTTCCTTTCTGTACTGATGAAGGCTGCTGGGGAATGTGTGTATGGGAAAAGGAAATACACCTGGGAAAGCGTCAGAAGAGGTTGTGAAAATCAGCTGTAAAATGTAGGTTTTGCTTTAAAGGAGAGCCTCTAAGTAGGAAAATTGTTTTAATCCTTTTCTGCTTAAGAAAGAGAGTTGTACAAAATCACTGATAAAGCTACGGTCCCATCAATTTTTTTGTTTGGTTGTTTGGGTTTTTTGTTTAGCAATTGGATCAAATAGAATAATGGAGAACTAGCATTTTACACATACCTTCTTATATATGATTTTTAAAGGTTCTAGAATTTAAAACAAAAAACAATCATTCTGTTATTACTGGTGTGTAGTGGTTTTATACATTTTGTTAAGTATCTGCCTTAAAATATCCAGGTGTCAGAACAGTGAGAGACAGTGGCTCTTGATTCTCACATCTCCTTTGTTCTGCTCCTTCCTCTTGTGAATAAGAAGGGGGAAGGGGCAGGGGGAGAGGGGGAAAGAATTTTTCTGCAAAAACTAAACTCTCAATGGTGTCAGACCCTTCAGTCTTCTAATGTTTTTTTGTGCTAGTGTTTAAGTCTAGAAAGGGATGAGAATGCATGTTCAGGATATTATTAAAATAACTAAGCAGAAGAAAGTGAAAGATATGGCACCAATGGTTCTCATAAATTTGAGGTTTCTCTTATACATATTCTCCACTTTCTCAGGCTGGGAGAAGAAAAGCATCATCAATTTTATCAGAACATTTAAATCCTTGCATTTTTTTTCTTTCTGTGTAAATACTTCGTAATGTTTATGTAATGCTCAAGAGAAAGAGCTAGATGTTTTTTATTTATGTTATCTGTATAAAGGAATTCTCTTAAAGTTCATAATTCTTGGAAAAGCAAAATGAAGATTCAGGCCCAGTTTTTAGTAATTTTTGCATAGAGGTAATCTTTTCATTTTAAAAGCTTATTTTCCTACGGATTTTTGCTTTCCCACCTTAAAGTAGTGTTCTTTAATACAATGAACAGGTTTTTTTGAACACAAAATTTTAACGTGTATTGTCTGTGATCGTTCTCATACACTATTTCAGATGTAATAGAGACATCAGCTTCCCATAGAAAACCTGTTTTCCAGTTTTACATTATTCATTTTGTGTTTTCCTAGCAAGAGCAGTTTTTGTGCACAAAATATTTTCATTTTTTCTTTGGTTGTAGCACATTGTTACACTTAGCAGTTCCCTTAGCAGTTACTCCATTCTTTCAGGTCTACAGGGACTGAGTAAAGAAACCGCTTGGTACACAGATGAAAAATCTTTGCTAATTCTGTAGTTTCTTAAACATATTCTTTTATTTGACATATATTCCTTTTACTATATTAGTATTCAAAGAAGGGCTGTTCACTCTGAAAGGCCATGTTCTGGGTTTTTTTCAGTTTTCATCCTTTTCTTTGGCAGCATTCTAAGAAGATCATTAAACAGTCTGTGCGGAAATATCCCCTCTTTCTGTTGGAATTGTTGCACTTGCTTTGAGATGAATAACACTCAGGTTGCCTTCCCAAGACCTTCAACTCTCCAATTAGGCCTCATGTCTTATTTTCCTGGCATATAAATATTTTTGTTGCCCTAGAAATCAATTTTCCTACTAAGGTTTCATTCATATCTTTTTTCTTCTGGCTTTTTATGGTTTTTTTTTCTGTATTTGCCATTTACATCCCATCGAGATGTGGGATGGGCAACAGACCTCCCTCAGACATCTAGATTAAAGGGATTTCTCAAAACACCTTCACTACTGAATAATCACCCACAGAAGTGTATCACTGCACAGAAATGATAAAACAGCAAAGATGAAAATACACATACCAGTAAAAATGGGGATGGAGAGGAAATGGTATAACAGGTAAAGCAATAAATCTATTGGAACTTCATGTGAGTGGGGAATAAGAGAGATGCCACCACTATGATAAAGAGAGTGCATTAGGCCATTCAGTTTGGACGTAGAATAACTTAGCTTTTATTTGCTCATTATGTTAATAAATACTCCACTTTTAGAACCTTAAACCAGAAGAAAGAAAATTCACTTAAGTTAAGAAAGCTAAATATCTAAGTTAAGAAAATGTGCAGTTTTGATTTTAATTTAAGGTATATAAAGGAAGATTATTTTGAATTTTTGGCTTTGAGGGCTTTAGCAATTCTTGACTATTTTATTATAAAAGAGTTTTTTGTGATTGAAAAGTATTCCTAAAACATTTTTTGCAACCAAATCAGTGTTTCTCTTCTAACCCCATGTCCTGTCATACATTAGTAAAATTGAAAGACAAATAAATTTGCTATAAAAAAATACTAATTTTTTCTTAAAAACCAATTGAAAGGTAGCAGCAAAAAAAAATCTATTTGTACTGAGAAGATCAGCCTTCTGACTGATGTTAATATTTATTTTTTCAGCTCTCTTTGTCTTCTGACTTTTCCCCTGCATTTGATTGCTGTGCTGTGACAGCATGATTTTTTTTGTTCAAATAGCGTTACTATAACCTTTGACTATATCCAAGAGAGGTCTAGGTATCCAAAATAAAGACCTATTTTTTTACAGAAGGAGGTGACCATGTGAGAATATGTATAGACAACCTCAAACAAGCCCCAGTATTCTACTGTGGGTCTATTCTACCCCCAGTCCTACTGTGGGTCAAAATTTATTTTTTGGTTTAAATCTGTATGAAATTTTCCATGTAACAGTAATCTGCACAAGAAAAAAATGTTGGGAAAAAAAAGGATATAAAATAGTTTCAAATGGTTTCAAACAGTGAACACTGTTTTTGTAACACACACAGAGATTTCTATTTCTTCTCCCTAATCTCACTAAGGTGTTATTATTTTAGTTCAGGAAGGAAAACAGATGTCAATATCTAATATCCTTGAAAATCACCTCCCCACTGTGCATGGCTATATTACTCTCTTCTGCTCTCCCCACAGCTCCCATTTCTCTTTACTAGATAGATGTTATTCTCTTTTTCATCTCCTGCCCTGGTTATATGTCCTTTTATATTACTCAATATTCTTTGTAGATGTCTCAATTTTTTCCTGAATACAGTTTATCTTTTAGGCCTTTCACAGACTGCTATTTCTGATTTTTTATGTTTGGTGTACTAATAACTCTGATAAATTACTTATTTTACTTATTATCCATATTTTAGGGATATGAAATCTGATTCTGAGTTATAACATCATAGGCTACATTTTACTAATTTCAGCAGGGACAGGATTTGAATCATATTTGCGTTCTTTCCTAAGAGAGAGGGGATTATATGTTTTGATAAGCATTTGAAAAAACCAAGTTATTTAGACCATTCTGTTCTTCAGCTGGAGTGCAGTGCTTAGTTTCATTCAAATTTATTTGAACTTAAGCGTTATGGTTTCCATGGAAACCCATGTCAGTCTTCCTGAGCATCAAATATTTTCCTTGTTGTAGACATTAGCTCAGCAAACTGAGCCCACTGAGGTTTAGTGGTGGACTTGGTAGTGCTGGGTTTATTGTTGGACTTGATGATCTTGAAAGTCTTTTCCAACGTAAGTGATTCTACTATTCTACGATTGTAAAAGTAAGATGGCCCTGGATACATTGAAAATCCAATCTGGTGAGGAAAATGAAAGGGGAAAGGATTGCCCTGCTTTGCAAAAATATTGTCTTCAGAGCAGAGAAGAAAGGTTTAGGTAATTGTGTGGTCTGTGCTACAGACTGTCTGCAGTCACAAAAATAAAATTTAAAAAATCAGTAGTGGTCTTATCTTACATGTGTCATCACCAACTTGATCTACCATGACTTTCTGTCAAATATGAAGAGGAAGGTATCTGAACTATCTGAAGGGGTGATGGCACTTATTTTCATTCATCAAATANTCTAACATTTCAGTCATACTATTACTTCAGAACTATCTGAAGGGGTGATAGCACTTATTTTCATTCATCAAATATTGAGTGCAGTCTGAGCTGGAATGCAAAGTTCCTCTCCCTCATGAAGCTGGAGAGGTGCATTCTCCACAGCCTGACCTCATGTCATCCAAGTCTCTCTCCTGCATCTACAATTCTTTTAAAAAATCAGACAAGTCAACCTACAGCAACACAACACCCTGGATATAGCACTGCATTCCTTCAATAAAATTTCCGGTGAAGCCAATAATTAATTCCTTAGTCTGTAGAAGTCCATATTACCACATAATTACACGAAAGTCCCCAGGAAATGTAGCCACCACAGCTATTTCTACTTGACCAGGTGGCTGTATCTCCAAGAGTAGGTGCTAATGACAAAGCATGATGCAAGACAGTGGGTACCTGTTACAATTACTGGTGTTCATTAGGAAATATTAGAGGAAACTATAAATCAATTTTGAGCTGATGTTTTACACAAATATTAAATTATATTTACTGATCAGGTGCAAGAATATGCCCTGAGTATTTTGACTAACTAGTTCAGCATACTGAGCAGCTGCCAGTTATCTTGTCTAGCTAAACAGTCATTATTCAACAGTAGAATCTTTGCAAATTCTCTTTCTCTCAGTGGGGAAATAAAAAAAAAAAAAAAAAAAGCCTGTGTTTGCATAGATTTCCATATTTCTATGCATTTTTTATAAACTAGGTATTGTGTAACCAGTTTTAATGTGAGTTGTATTCTCAGCACTCTCTTGAGAAAGGCTCCCACAAACTGAAATTACAAAAAAAAAAAAAAAAAAAGGGAAATGTTACCATTTTAAACTGCTGCTATTTAAATCGTTTTAGAAAGGTATTACTTTCTCAAGCTCCTTATCAATACAATCAAACCACTCCACAAGCAGTACAGACACATAGCCATGTTACTATGCCGAAAAATGCATTATTTGGAGATACTGTCTGTTCAATAGCTAATAGGGAAGAGGGGGAATGAGAAAACTTTTTTCTGAGGTGGAATAAATATTTCAAATACATATATCCAGGAAAGCAGAAGAAATGCCTGACAAGAATATGTGGCTATAAAAATCAGTAGTGTCTAGACAGGTATACTCTACTAAGTTCAACTTTATTTTGAGGATGAACATGATTTTAATAATTGAATGTGTGATTTGGTGTGAATTTAACTTACCAAAATGGAAAGAGGTAGTTCTAGGACCTTTCTGATCTTACTGTATTCTGATTCATCTGTCCAGGGAATCCCAAATAGAGCAGAAATAATCTATTAGTTGTATAAGGGAGACTCATTCCAGCTACGTTAGCCCAAGATGACCCAAATGCAAGAAACTCTGAATTTCACACTCAAATACCTCAGAGTCAGGCCTCTCTTGTAAATCTAAAATATCTGTTTTCACTGAAGTTTATAATTCCACTAGAGCAGGAAAGTCAATCTCAAAGTGGTCTTAAGATGGCTATAGGTTCCAGATACAGTTAAGGGATTTGGTAGTTTGATTTTGGTGGTTTTTTTAACTGATATGTGTGAACTGGGGCTTCCACTGCTTAAGTCACTGATTGTACTGAGGATCAGAATGAAATGCAGAGAAAGGCTCCTAACTGTACAATCTGGTACAAGCTGCTGAAGAGGAGTTAGAAGCAAAACTCTAAAAGGAGAAATAACATATTTGGCATAGAATACCTTGATAAAAGTCTGATTTACATTTGAAAGCCAATGGAATACTGCTAGAAGGATTATTTTTTACAAAAGAGAATAAACAAGAATGACATTAAAAGTAATAGAATTTTAAGCCATGCGGAAAGAGTCAAATCAGAGAAAGAATTATTTTTAACATAATTATTTTCATTTCTTTCAAAGTCTACTGCACCCACTGACAATATTTTTATGCAGCTATGTTTACTTTTTAACTCAAATTACTTTGAACTACCAGCGTGTCCATAAGCAAAAAAGCAATGTTATTTCCACTGTGAGGAGGAGAGGTTATTCTCTGTAGCTCTGTGTACTTTTATTAATCAGTGACTTACTTTATCATGGGTTAATGATACGTTTCCTTTCTTGACAAGACAGCTGATTTTCTCAGCATGCACACTGCAGGCTCAGTCATCCTTGCCCCACCTGGTTCATACCTTCCAGTCAGTAGCTCAGTCAACCAATGATTTTTCCTGATAAGATTTCTTTGGCAACTCCAACATGCTGGTTTTTTTCATATTTTCTAGTGTGCACGCTCACCACTGAGTGAAGTTTTCACACCTTTGTTATGCAACTACCACACCACTATTTTTTAGGAAATGGGTTCTGTACCCAAAGCACATATGGGTTCTATTAATTGTCACAGCATGGATATATCAGTCAGAACACTTAAAACAGGAAATGACTCTGTGTGGTTGATTACATAGTCCTGATAAATGAAGTATGCTGGCATTTATAATGGAATTAGGATTGGATTATAAAGGCTGTGAGTAGCCAACTCCAACTATTTGTAGGAAAACTAACTCAATGTTTCTGAATGGTGAGAACAGTTCTGGCAGTGGTTGTCATCTATGATTCACTTTTCTTCTATTTGTTGGAAGGTTATGTTGTGATGTGGTATACTGTGTAATGACACTCATAGGATGATAGGCAGGCAGGCTGGAAAGAGAGAGAGGGAAGATATTCATCCATTAGAGGAGGATTGCAAGAACAGAGACTGTGAGGACTAAGAAAAACAGGTAGAAGATAGTCATGATACAGAACAAGTGAAAAAGAAAAAAAGATAATTTCTTTTAGGTGTTCTTAACGTTTAGTGCAATCCAAAAACCCACTGACAGTTGCTGGCTTGAAAGTAAACTTGAGGAAAAACCCACTCTGAAACACTGCTGGAGAGAGATTTGCTTGCATAACTCTGACTTCTATTCTGTTCAGATACTCTGAGTTTTCTCCATCTAAATGAATTCATTTTGAAGATAAAGTTCCAATAAAACACAGTTTTGGTATTTACTATGTCCTGTTCTGAAGTAAATGTGCAGGTTGTTGTACCTTAGAACTGTGTACACTCAAGGTCTTGTCTCAACACATCACTAGCCTGATCAGTACATATCCAAGAGAAGTGTGTATGAAGAGGAGATTAATAGATTTTGACAGGTTACATGCTGAAAATCATAACTCATAATCTTACAGCTGACAAATACCTCTTCTGGTAGTTGTTTGTCTAGAAATGCCCCAATACTCTCCTGCATGCCAGAGTGACAATCCCAGTTCAAGCTGAGGTCCTGACTGGAAAGGCCAGGCTCTTCCAGCTAGTGACAGAAAAATGTCATTATCTTATTTTTGCTGAGGATGTTCTATTCCAAATTTCTGCAGCTTCCTAGATACGAACTGTAAGATATGAACTTTCTCAGTCTATACCTTGGAGATATCCTTAGTTTGTTGAACTAGGAGACTATTCTGCAGCAAGTGTGTCTAAATTATTTTAGCCTACATTTTGTATATATATATATATACACATATATATATGTATATATACAGAGAATTTATTTTCCTTTCAGTATGTGTAAAAAATATCAACAAATCACAAGCACATCAATCAATATGACTCAACAGTTAAATAGTTAAATTTGTAAAGCTTGTAACGCCCACATAAGTCTAGCTCTCCTTTTATAGAAATACCTTAAATCTTAAGGAAAAAAAAAGGGGTTAATTAAAATTTTGCAACTAAATTTTTTTATTTTCTGAATGTTAAAAAAATCCTTTTTAGTCAGTCAGGTAAAAATAGGCAGAAAACCCACATATCAACAGGGTTCTACATGATATTTTGATCCTATATGTATTATACCTTATAGAGTGAAGGTTTGGTTTTTTCCTTACATTATGGCTGAAAAACACCAGAAAGTGATGCATCCCGTTTTGAGGAAAACTTTCATTATGATCTTCCTACACTCTAACCTCAACAACTATTCACTTTATACAACTGTAATCTTGTATATTTTTGTCTTTATGAATAACATGCTATTTGTGAATTATTATATCTGTTTAGTTCATGAAGCATTTGCCTCCCAGAAACAACCTCTATATGAATATTTCTGCAAAATCACAATTCAAAAGTTATCTTATTCTGTTTCATTTCAGAAAAACCTTTAGGGAAAAGTGTTGCATTTTTATTCTTTTCTCCCCTCCTCCAATAATCTGCCTTAGACTCATTGCATTTGTTTATATTTTAATATGTCAGATTTTATAGATTTTTTTCTTAGTGCATCAACAGAATCTAATATTAATGAAAGGAAATTAAGAAGGGAAATAATATTACTGAAATGCAAGAAAGGAAAATAGTATCATCGTCCAATCCAATCTAAATCTTAACTGATAGTTTCATATTACTCTTATCCCCAGTATGTTATTTATTTTTCCTAGATTTAATTTCAGTTTACTTTTACTGTCTGTTTAGTCTTATTACATTTCCTTGCATTTAGTATCCAACAATCAGCATCTTTCTTACATTAGAAAAGCATTGATATGTGTTTAGCATGCAGAATTTATGCATTTAATAGCCATGATGATGACAAAGATCGTAATCAGCAAAGATATTTTCGTTTTATTTACCCTGTATTAAAATTTTCAAAGAAAAAAAGCACTATACCAGATTATTGAAAACTTTTAATTGAGAAGTCATGACAAATCTCCTTCTAATCCCATGTTACATTTACCATAACTTGGAAATAACATAAAACTGTGATGAAAAGCTGCAGAAAATAGAAAATCATGATCATTTGGTTAATAAATGATAGTCAGAAATTATTCTGAACTGCTCATTAAAATAACGTTTTCTTAATAATCTGTGCTTTAAGATGGCAGAGGTTTCTTTCACTAAAGCTGAAAGGTCATACGTGGGAGAAAGATCCTGTAAGTACAGTTTTGTGATGGTTAATCACACTGTCAATGTACAGACACTGAAAAAGACTTAGGGGTTATGGTAATTAACATTCTGAAAGGGAGTTGCTTGTTCCTTGTCTTTAGTTATGGGATTTGGCAATTTCGTTTCTTGCATTAGAAGAACTGACAGGAACAGAAGGTTGGTGAGGCACTGCAACAGATTGCCCAGAAAAATCACGTCTGCCCCATCCCTGGAAGCATTCAAGGACGGGTTGGATGGGGCTTGTGGCAACCTGGTCCAGTGGAAGGAGTCCCTGCCCATGGCAGGGGGTGGAAACTAGATCATCACTAAAGTCCCTTCCATCCAGGCCATGCTATGATTCTATGAATCTAAAATATTCATTGTCACAAAGTAGTAGGTATTTTATATGATGATATGAAAAGCAACATCTATATGAATTTCTATCAGCGTGAAGTTGAAATAAGTGTACAGTAATTCAATATTTTCTTCTGTAACTATTAACCAGGGATTAATAATGTTCAAAACAAAGCAGGGAATTTTTTCTCTTCTGCAAATATCATTTGATCCTTCTCTTATCATCTCCAAATGATAAGTAGAACCACAAGGGAGAGCAATTTAAGAGTTTAAGAGATATTGCCTCTGTATTGTCTAAATAACTCTGTTGTTATTCCTTTGAGCATATTAGAGACGGTCCTACTGATATTAAATCAAGTTATAAAGGAAATGTTTAATGATAATTAAGAAAAGAGTATTTTAACAAAAGTAATTATGCTGAAAGTTCTTTATTTATCAACCTTAAAGCAAAATGCAAATCTCTCTATGGTAGTGCATTTTGATCTTCCTATATCAGGGTACAGTTAAGACAGCTATATGTTTTCTATATCTCAGCTGTTCCAGCTGTTTTCTATATCTGCACTCTTGCTCAGCTTACTCATAAAAACCTGTATTCCTGCTTTCTCAGTTGATACCAAATAATGATTGATACTTTTACTTATTTTTATTGTGTACCAATCTCCTCAGTCTTCACTTACCTGTACACACCCATGCTCTTTATTTGGATGCTTTGTTCTAATATGAAAAGGCTAGGAAATATATGACTTTAACATCAGATCAAATGGTATGAAAACCACTATTTCCCTGGATACATACTCAGAGTAGGATTAAATACAACAATCACCTGTAACTTGTTGTGTAAGTCAGTCAGTTTCAACGACACAAGAAGTAAACATCCATTCCTAAAGTGGTCTTGGCTAACTTGAGCTATTTACAGGAGCAGTTCAGTTTAAAAGAGTGTGTTCAACTTCATAATCTGTGTTTTCTATATATGAACTGTAAGAATTAATTTAAGTTTTCTATTGACATAGGCAAAGAATATTCAGAGGATAGGCAGACTACATTCAGAGGTCAGTTGCTTTTGGAATTTTATGTTTTACAGTGTGATGAATTAATGCTAAGAAATGCAAAGAAGATGGAAATATTTTGGCTGGCTTTACAAATTAGATAAACAAAGTAATAGCCTTGAGGAGCACAGGCTTCTCTGATCTTTCTCAGTGTGTGCTGCCTGTATTTTTATTAAACAATCAGAGGTAAACAGATGGCTTTGGAAAAACAGCTCCTCTTCCATGAGTATGAATGTTTGTGCACAACATCGTGTGTGTGTGTGTGTGTGTGTGTGTGTGTGTGTGTGTGTGTGTGTGTGTGTGTGTGTGTGTGTGTGTGTGTGTGTGTGTGTGCATATGCACATGTGTTTTTTGGTGGTTTTTTATTTAACTGAATACTGAAAAATAGCTGATTTTTTAGTCAGGTTGAGTTGATCAGCACTAGTGCATCTTCATTCTGAAGGAGCCTGAGTTACAAAAGTTGCTACTGTCCTTTCTGAATTTACTAAGAAAAAAGGGCAAACTAAACAACCGCAGTTAATAATATGTGACTTAACCTTCCCAAATAATGTCTTTCCATATCTAAAGCTAACAATGTACAACGATTTTCTTACCTCTGTACAATTTCTGAAGAGTTCTTTGTGAAATCAGATAAAATATAAACTTTTTTGCTTTGAAAACTTCACATGCACTAAAGCTATTATCTTGAAAATTTTTGATTTGATTGACTTTTATTTGAAACTTTTTTGTGTGAATTTTCTTACCATGATTTAATAAACCTGTCATAGGAAGCAGGAGTAGAATTTCTAACAGTCTAAATTTCTGTATTGCTGTGTGTGAAAGGTAAAATTATTGAATTTGGGAAGGGCAGGGAAACGGTATGTAAAGGCAACAATTTTGTCTTTTCTGTTTTCTTCTACATGGTTCTACAATATATTATTCAGAGTGTAAAAGCAAGTACTCAGAAGCTAGAAATGCCATAGTAGAGGTGCTCTTACACATCTAATTGGGCATTTTACAAATGAGTTATGAAGCAGATTTTTGATAAAGGATTTCCAACTTCTGAAAAGCACACTGAAGAGGAAGGAATTGAGGTGGATCAAAATCAGAATAAGGCAATATGGAATAAATTATATTTATAGTTTAATCTGACTAAATTCAGCTTTACAATGGTCTGAAACTTGAGAATGAATCAATCAATTGGGAAATTATGATATTGCTAAGGATTAAGACAAACTGCTATAGCATGACAGGAGAAAATCAGGAGGGATAAGGAACAGAATAAACCACTGGAAAAAGAGTGACAGGAATGAAAAAAAAAGACATAAGTAAATTAGTAGAATACAACCAAGAAATGTCTTTGTGAGGTGTTTAGTGAAAACAGAAGCCTGATGATAGATGACAGGAGTCACAAATTTTTGAAGCTTTTTTGCTCAGCTAATATCAACATAAGTAGTATCAGAAACTCAGTACCACTAAAGACATGTATAATTGTGGAAGCTAATGTGAGGACAGGAATATTTGGATTTGGTAAAAGTCTCAGATAAAGTGGACCTATAGCTATTCATAGAGAAAACATAAGGAACTGTGTGTTCTTGTGCATTAAAAAAATCAGTAATTGTGAAGGAAGGGAAGAGTTACAGAGAATTAGAAAGTTATACATGTATATGCTGTCTTTGAAGAAAAAAAACAATAAGAAAAAAAAATGATCAGGGACTTGTAACTAATTCAGTGTAGCTTCAGTTTACAAAAAATGCTCAGAAATCTGGAACGAAAACATCAGCCATCTATTTTTAACAGTCAACATTCATCTGTCAACAGCAAAACAAATCAAAACAGCTTAATGTCTTTTTTTGACGGGAAAAAAGTTGTGTGTGAGTGAAAAGTAGGAAGTGTCACAGAATTAGAGATAAGAATACCTCCAAAATTTTCACAGGGAAGTCAGGCAAACATTGTCTAGATGAAACCATAATAGAAGGGCACATAGACAGTTAAACAATGTTGAATAGTTTTTAAAATGAAAGTTTTATCCAGCAAGGCATTCAAAAAGTCTGTTCCAGGTTTCCTACTTCTCAGTTTTGTAATTAAACATTTAGACACTGTATGAGAAAAATGTTAACCAGTTTGTAAAGTACATGAAAATTCAAGGAAAAGCATTGAGCATTTGAATACATTAAATTACTTAGAAACTGTCCAGAGGAGAGTAACAGAGCCTGTTCAAAAAAATGATTGGGATTGTTTAAAGCAGAGAACTGAGAGGATGACATGATAATGGTATGTTAAAGGCTGTCAGTAGGAAGAAATTACACTGCTGTGTCTACAAGATATAGGACAAAAAGTAATGGTCCCAGACCAATCCAAGCACATATACTTCAAATGATTATATTGATCCCTGCAGTTACAGACATGCACAGCCAGAATTTAGAGCTCTATATTTTTCTCACTAATTGAGGAGTATAGCACGACACCTATAAATTGTGTCTGTCACCATTAGTCACACCACTCTACTGAAAGTTGGAAAAAATTGCACTGAACTAGGATATTATCTCATCTGTGAGATCATTTCCCTTGTTTTACTCTTTTGAGGTTCTCTAACTCATACAGATACAACAAAAACTGTGCAGCCAAGGAAAAAAATGAGAAATTTGTGGTTTACAACGTCACGATACTAAGATTTATTTTGAAAGTCATTTATATGCACACCTCCACGTATTTCAGAGTAGCCACTTATTTCTAATATGCTTTAATGTATAGGTTTATTCATCCTGATGTGCAAGGGAATGTCAAGAAACCCTTATTCTTTCTGGTAGCTTTCACTAATGTAGAAACAATCAACCAGCAGCACTCACTTAATTCCTCGTCTAACAGCCTGTTTACCATGGAACGTTTGTGATGTTTCCTGTCAGTTCTCATTGCCTTTTGTTCAGTAGCATTTCAGGAATGGCACTGCCAGAAGCAGTTGACTTTGATAATAGAAGTGCATTTAATAGAGCACTCTTATGTGTTAGTTAGCCATTTCACAGTAGACATAATAAATTATGTTAACTTTTAGAGACAATTAAAGCTAGGCAACCTCTAGGGTTCTGTGGTTTAAACTAGACTTGACCAAAGATAATGAGCATTTAGTATCAAGAGAGCCTCAAATGTTATCAAATGTTATGTTCTGAGAAAAAAAGTACCTTCATGGTTTAAAAATATGACATACCCTTTCTTTTAAACTTCCTTTAAACCCTAACAATAAAAACATGATTTTTCTTTGATTACACTCTATTTGCTATATGCTAAGGTCTGAGCATTGTATCTACACTACTTTTTGAGTCAAGAGAGATACTTTATTGAGCGGAAATTTTACATTTCTCTCTTCACAGTTGTCCTCCCTTTTTAAAATGGTTTGTCACTGGAAAGATCCTCTCACATCATGCTCCTCTTTACATAAATATTTTAACTTCTTGAAAGTTCATATACACAATTTTTAAAAAATTTAATTTTCCAAAACATTTTTTTTTAGGAAAGTTGCAGACCACTTACACCAAAGCTATATGAGTAAATCTGTGTCAAAGTAGAAGTTTTAAGTGTTCATTGAGTTAACAGGGTAATTCTTCCATAAATGCTCTCTTGAAAGGCTATTCCTGAGGGTAACTACTGTTGCAGAGACCCCCCTGCACATTCTCTGGAGTGTGTCAGCCAAGACTGAGAGCACATTACACATACAGTGGCTTAAATACGGGAATTTCAGCTTCCTGAGTCACTCCAGTGAATCAACTTCTGCCGGTCTTTGTCAATATTTTCAGCTGTTTTTATAAACAATGTTTTGTTTATACCATCCTCCCCTGCATTTAAATTTTTTTACTATGCTCTTATTAACTAAATTTTGGTAGTCTTTTGCAAAATGTGATGCAGTGATAAAAATTAAATGTAGAGATAAATGTTGCTTGCAAGTTTTTGAAAAAGTGAGATGAAATTAGTGACGTCAGAAAAGAGCCAACTTATGCCTTAAGGAGATATTAATGACCTACTTAGTTAATAGATATAGGAGTCACTGAAAACCAGGATCACAACTGTACTTATAAAAGGAATTACTTGTTTGATTTTCCAGATGGTTTACTTTTCATTGTACAGAAATTTCACCCAGATGTTTCTTTGTCTACTAGTGATTTTCTTTTACTTTCTTGACTCCAAGTATATTACAGATATAAAATAAATTCTGAAGAACTGATACCCTTGTTTAAAAAAAGAAAAAATCATAACTTTTCTGAAATTTTCTCTCAGCTTATAGGGCATGCACACTGTAGAACAGTGGCTAACCAGCAGTTATCTGACAGATTATTCCGATAGAACAGTTTAGAATACTCTGGTGAAGTGTAGTATACTTATGGGTTGGCTTTCAAATAACCTGGGGCTACCAAAATTGAAGCATTCTAAATAACTGTTTTGAAAATTGGTTTTGGATGTAACTGGAAGTGATCTTATGACCATGCTGTCATGATTTTAATGGTTTTTGGATTTTGCATTTTTTTTTCTTTTGGAAGGCATTTAATATAATTCAGCAAGTGATGTACAACTGCGTTGTGCATCACGTGATTTTCCCTTATTATCATTTTTATTTATCATTATTACTGTATTTTTTACTTTATTTTTTATTATTAAAATGTTCTTATCTCAGTCTACAGGTTTTACCTTGATTCCCCTCTCCATTCTGCCAGGGTGGCAAGGAGAAAAGGGTGTTAAGCAAGCAGTGCAAGGAGTTTAATTTCCAGCTCAATTTAAACCACGACATGGTCATTTAAAGGAATGCAAACCTGGAGTTGGTGAAAGTTGATTTTATGAGTAGCAGAACAAAGAAATAACATATGACATGCATTTCTGACATATAATTGTCAGTAAATTGCTTATCTTAGAAACATGAAAAAGCATAAAAACTGTGTTTATTATGAAAAGCCAAGGTTTACAGCAACACTGTAACATGTTCCCACCAATATCCAATAATTGAATTCACATACTGTTGCTCTATATCTAACAAATTAGATTCTAGGCAATCTGTCTTGGATTTTTGTAGACAATACATCTGGATACTTTATAATAACAAAAAGAGACAGAAGAGCATCTTTTTTATGAAGACTTTAATAAACTTTCAAACATAGATAAATGCGATACCATGAGCACAAACAAAAAAAGAAGTAATCCCAAACACATTCAGTGCTGCAGTAGAATAATACCATATACAAAAACCTATCTATCTTTACTGTTGTCTCCTGTTCTGAGTATTTTGCTATCACAAAACAACATAAATTTTGCAACAAATAACCACTTAGAGTACTTTGTGTCCTATGTGATGTTTCACCTCAAAAGTGCAGTGTATGCTATCTGATCACCACTGAAAGAATACAGTCTTTAATATATTTGTGATTATGCTTATATAACATAAATGGAATATTCTGGTATAGTCCTATAAAAATGGCACTGAGATATGTTTAGATATTTTGAAGATATAAACTCCTGAGCAGTGTACAGCTGTTTGCAGCACTACTGGTGTATTCTTGCTTAGATGACCTTGGTGAGTAGGCAATTACTTCAAACCATTAAAACTGTTTCGAGAGAGAAAAACACTTTCATTCATGACAAGCAATAACTTGGACAGGAACATTAACTGAAAGAGTAAAATAGAGCCTGCCAACAGATTGCCAGATGTCCAGATTAGTTAAAATACAATGACAAAAACCTAGATATATTCTGTCAGCCGAATCCTGGGGTCAAAGCCATCTCCCTTGGAAAATAGAATTTCACATTCAAAGGTGATATCTCAATCCTGGTACTGTTTCTTTGCACAGATGTGTCCTTTGTGTAGAGCTACAGCAGCCTAAATCTATGTTTCAATTGCTTGAAATAGCAAAAATGAGAGAAATCCTTAACTGCAATAAAAGTAACAACTCTGCAGAGGGTCAATGTAACAGTAAAATAGAGAAGGCATATTTAGGCCACTCTTATATATGTGTGCTCAAACCTTTCTGATCCACTTTTGATGCTGATCAGTGAGACACAGCTATTTTCACAGTGCAATTTCCAGCCATTGCAGGTAGTAGCCAACTATACGGTGAAGCAATCTGAATTTCATCTCTGCTGGCTAGGATGGCTCAAGAATTGAAATGAATGTTGAGACAGATAAACTCTGAAATAATGGTGTATTTCTGAGAGTCTGAAATATTCTTCCCAACACAGAAAATGCTGGGTCAGGATTTTAGATGCAAGTGTACATTTTAATCATTGGGAAAGCAGCAAATGAATTAATAATATCAAAGGAAAGAAAGAAAGAATGCAGCGTGGAATATTAGCTAAAGGCTCCAGTCATCTCAAAAAGAGTAGAGAGGTGTCACAGTGTGCTCACAAGCCTGTGCTCGTTTGCTTGCCTTGGTCTAGAAAAATCACTTCAGTGGAGAATATTTTTCACTGTATCAAAGAAGAAAATACTGCTTAAAGCCTGTAAAAGTTTGAATAACAAACTTCAAGATTAGAATTGTCATATCAGATCAGTGGTCTGTCTGTCCCAAAGCCTGTCTTCCACAGGACAGCAGAAAGTGCTTGAGAAAGGAGAAGAATAAGGCAAGTGTGTGGTGACTGCTCACTTCCCTCAAATACCTTTCCAGTCACAGTGATCTGTGGCCCTAAGGCTTTCAGAATGACATAAGTGGTATTCTTTTTTTGTTACTTTCCAATTTTACATTGTCAGCTATGCCTGCATAGCAGTCCTTGATGAATAGAAAATTGTTCAAGGTATCTAAAGAATGTGTATATGATTTTGTCCCTTCCTAAATATACGTCACTTGGCAGCAATTGCATCATCTTTTAATTACCATAAAATGCCCCCAGAAACATTCATCATACCTGCTTCATGTGTTTGTCCCATAATTATTTTGCGAATCACAGAATATCCTGATTTGGGAGGAACTCCCAGGGATCATCAAAGTCGAGATGCTAGCCCTGCACTGAACAATCCCAAGAATCACATAAAGTGCCTGCGAGTGTTGTCCAAATGCTGGGTGAACATGTCAGGCTTGGTGCTGTGACCACTTCCATGGGGAGCCTGTTACAATGCCTGACCACCCTCCAGATACAGAACTTTTTCCTAATAACTAGCTTAAATTTCCCCTAGCACAGGGGAATTTCCCTGCCATTCCCTTGTGTCATATCTCTGCTCACCAGAGAGATTTATCCCTCCCCTGGAATCTTTAGACCACGATGGGGTCTCCCCTCAGTGGCCCTTCTCTAGCTGAGCGAGCCAAGTGACCTCACACACAAGTGCTGCTCCCCACAGGGTTTCCTACTCCTCAGGCACCTGCACAGAGGTAGGTGTAATTTGATCTTTTTGATACTTTTTTTCCAGTAAAAATTACTTGTACATGTCCTTAATTTTCCTGACATTTGTGTGACAATCACTCCCTGCACATATCGGCACTTTTGTCAGTGTGAAAATTTTGTCCCAAGTGCTTTCATGAGGTTGATAACTCTCCAGAGACACTGCGTAGGTATTCATGCTGGTAAAGCTATATTAACTCTGTGCTGAACTTCCAGTTCCAGCCTGAGCCTCCATTTTCAAATTTACCAAAGTATTCAGTAGAAGAGGCTGAAATTCCAAGATGGGGAAAAAATAGTGCTTCCATTATAACATGAAGCTGCCTAATATGTCCAGTTTTGTACTGGGTACTCTGGAAACCTGTTGGTTTCTATAGGAGAGTCCATGATTTGTTTTGGCACAATCCAATTTGTCATTTATGGTTTAACCTGTTCATTCATCTTGTATTTATTTTTTTCCCCTTCCTGCTGGAAATATAAAACAACTAGAGAGGAAAGGCATTAAAGATTTGCTTAAGAAGATCAATTGCACTTTGATGCACTTCCTTTGCTTATTAAATTGAAAGTTCACATTTTATCAGTTTGACATATGCATAAAAATAAGGTACTCTAAAAAGAAATAAGAAAACCCAGAAGCTTATAGAAGCATCACAGGTTTTTTTCAGATTATTACACAAGGGTAGACAAAAAGTAGAAATAGCAATTTTTTTTCCAGTGACAGAATATGTGGCAGATTAATGATTGTTATTTGAATCTACATTTTAGTTCATTTTCCTTCAGGACAAAAGTTAATAGCATATTGATGGCATTTGAACTCAGAACTACGTGTTCTGTAAACAAAGATTGTGTAAATTCTAATAGGTCATTTTGCCACCTGATCTCTGTACCCTTAAAATGTGGGAATGTTTCCTGAGAACTGTTATAGAAAATAGAAATATCTAAAGAAGACGCATGCACTACTGCATGCTTTTTCCACTTCTCAAAGACGAAATTTCACTCTCTTGTTTAGAGAAACTCTGCCTCAGGTTCTGTAAGGACTTAAGTATAACAGTATGTTATACTTAACATAGCATTGCTTTAGTAAATGTTGAATTTTTGAGCTTATTTAATTTATTTTTCAAGTGGACCACTTCATTATAAAAGTAATACTGTTCAGCCAACCAGAGTGTCAAGATGACAACTAGCTAGTTAATTAGTCCTTTCTTCTTGGAAAAGACTAAAACTGGGAAAAAAAAAAGCAAACAAACCCAAAATATATATTTTCTTGTATAACACAGAACTGTATTTTAATTAATAAAGTCCAGGTTCTGGATATTGGATCACAGGGTCTTCATTTGCAGGGCATATTATCTTCCCTCTGGCAGTCAATACATAGGATAAAAATAGTACTAGTTGCCTGTAAATTTTTATGTTCTTATGCTTTGTTCTGTGCAGTTAAAAACAAGTAAAATAACACTATTATTTTCAGTGACATAATTTACAGAATGAATTAGTGCACTATATGAAAAAAAGGATCATAAAGATTTTATTTGTAAAAAAAAAATTCCTTTATTTTAAATACTGGCTTCATTTTTTTAAGATGAATATGATATTTAGTGAAACTATCATATTTTTTCAAGGTACAGAAAAGTACATTTATTAAATTTGAAAGAGTAAGTCTTAACTATGGTGTGTATGAGATCCATATTGAGAAAAAATCCCTACTAAATTCTCACAATTAAGATAAAATCACCTTTTAGCCCTTTACAAAAGGGCTTCTATCGATGCTTCCTTTAGTCTCTCTTGTGTCTTTATTTGGTTCATTATTATCTCAATCAAAATCAGTTTAAGAAAAAGCCTTATTCTGTTAATAAGTTTCTCTATTTTTTCAATGCTTGGAATACTAAGCCACACTATTACTTTAATAAATCTTATTTTTCTTGTAAATCCTGTTGGAGAACTTTTTTTATCACATTACATAGTAAAGAAAATATAGAATAAATGTGAGTCACTGTGATGTCATTTATTACAAAACACTTTCTCACATATTTAAGATACATCAATTTTTCCAAAACTCAAGGGTGCCGTTTACAGTCCTGTTGACTTTGTGGGTCATATACTCAAGTACCTTTTATTATCCATAAATTAAAATACAAAACTTATAAATATATTTTATGTGTATGTCTTGTGGTCCTGTGATAGCTGATGTAGGCCATCCCCGCAATAATATTCCTTGTCAATGTTGTACCCAGGGGAGGACTCTGTGCAAAAGGAAACTGGAAGTAAAATAATGAATCATGGAATTGTTTGAGAATGGAATTCCTTGGCATAGCTCACCATCTTCCTGCTCTGCCAAATAGGGAAACACCTCAAAAAAGAACCAAAAAAAAAAAAAGAAAAGAAAAAAAAAAGTCAATATAAATAAAGAACACAGGAATATGTTACTCTTTCAAGAGAACATTTGTCTTGTTTTAACACTTTTGAAAATTAAAATTCAGCTAGAGCTTGAAATTATAATTGCTTTTGTTCAGTGTTTAGAGGTGGAAAAAAGAACAGAAATTAGTAATGTTGATGTCAAAATGCAAAGTTTCAGGTTCAGTCCTTTAGACAGAAGTGTGGAAAGGATTAAATGATGACATAATGTGATATAGCTGCTGATTCACTGAGTATATAAAAAACCAAGTCAGCTAAATCAGTTTTGTGGGGATCTCAAAAACACTAATGGGATGACAGAGACTGAAACACAAGCTTAGGCCTGCTTAGAGATCAGATTAGTGATTTTCACATTCCTAGTCGCTTCGATTTTTCCAGAGGATTTTTCTGGCTCGTCTCAAACATTGTGAAAACACAGTGAATTTTAACTCCTTGAGCCAATGGCTGATGCATAATGGAAACAGTTTTTGATTGTACTAGGGAGTCGTAAAAAACCTAAATTCAACATGTTAATTCAGAATTGTTGCAGGANAGAATTATTTTTTTAAGATTAAATCAGATTCTCAGTAGTGCTTGCATTTTATTCATGACTATATATATATATAATATAGCATGTTAAAAGACTATTTTTAATGGAAGATAATTAGATTATCTCTCTGGTTTATAGTACTCTTTATTATAAAGTAGATGATCATTTTAAAATGAACTAGAAACATGTTTTTCAATATTTTTTGCTTTGTTGCTTTTTTGTTGTTTTTTGAATAGGACTGACAGTGCCTTAGCAGTTTTATGCAAAACCTGCTCTGTCTGACAGATTGCTTCCTTGTACCTAAGACACTAATGAGCTCATTCAGCACTGCTGATGGTAGAGAACACCTTTTGGC